>VZSF01004738.1:301471-468861 GCA_013398295.1 Chionis minor | reverse complement strand
GGGGGGGGGCGGGGGGGCAGCGGTTGCTCAGCACACCGCAAACACTTGCGTGATTGTTGCAGTCCCAATGAGAAAACAGCCCGCACGGTCAGTAGCTTGCAGGAATTGGCCATCTTGTAGGCATATTTTGTAAAAAGAAATAGGTTATGGCTCACTTCTCTCAAATAGAGCACAGGATTTTTGCGATTCCAGTGACAAGCTAAAGCATGTGCCTGGTAGCTTAATGTTCAAACTACTGCGAAGTCTTCTTGGAGGTTATTTTTTCTTGAAGTTCTCCCTGTTTAAATATGTCTGCATATTGATCAAAGTTTTCCAGGCAAGGCGAAGAAGAGAGTAAATCTTACCTGTAAACCGTCAGTGCCCGTGACAAAGTGCCAGTGCAAAGTACTTGTGTTTGCTCTATGGCTGGCTTGAGCCTGCTGTTGTGTGTGGGGCGTATCGCACTCGCCTTGTCTCTCAGCAGCAATGTGGGTGATGGCAGTTAGTTCTGGATCTGGAAGGAAGACATAACCACCTTCTTAAGCGTAAAGGAGAGGACCGTGTTCAGCAATTATTGTTTGGGTGCCACAGCCACCAAGGTCCACCAGCTGCAAATCTCAAGATGAATGGTGGGTGGAGAAATGATATCTGAGGAAGGATGGTGGTGTGAATCGCCCCTCAGAGCTGGTGGTTGGACCTGAGGAGCAGAGTAAGCCTGTGAAACTCAAATGTACCATTAAAGAAACGAGATTTTTTTTTTTTTACAAAGATTGTACCCATAAATGGCAATTGATCCACTTAAGCCACATCATGATCGTTAACGCCCAGCTTATTGATGGCTCTGAGCTGTAGCAGCGAAGGGTTTCCTGATAATCTAAAAGGATCAGCATAGACCTCTCTTTTCTTCAGCTATCACCAGAAGACAATGAGCAGTGAAGTCCATAATATATCACAGTGCATAACGTAACCTACAGGTTGTAGGTAATGTAATAGAACGAGTAGGGGGAGAGTTGGGCTTTGCCAACGGTGCTGGAGTGGCTCTGCTTCAGCATCTTTGCCTGCAGTGGGAAAAGGAAGGCAGGGAGGGTGGTTTTTGGTGAGGATGTCAGTGTCGAGGCAAGGGTGTGGGGGCAAAGAGTGTTCTCCTGTCTGCTAAGGAAGAGAAGCCTGAAATTTGAATTGAATCCATGTGATGCAATCGTTTAACACAGGGTCAGCGGCGCTTTGCTGGGCGTTCCGTCAAAGCAAAGGTTGCTCTGCCACCAGTCAGGTACCACGTGAATCACTCATGTCTTTTGCTTTGACATGTCACAGCTGCTGCCGTGCCACAGAGCAGGGACGTGACACTGGCCCTTTCCAGCCAACAGAACCCGTCTGTTAGTAGGTATCTGGCAAATTTGTTCAGTGCCTTGCAGAACCAATACCATGCTTGCCTCTTTAATCCTGCTGACTACTGTAAAAGAGTGCTAAAACTTCTAAGAGCTTGCCACAGTCAATAATTTTGCGTTGTACAATGAAATATAATGTTACAGCTGTCACCTTTAATTAGCAGATGACACGTTGTCAATCCACAATTGTCAATCCAATTTTAATTTCCCGTTTTGAACAACTCCCTTTGCAATATTACCAGATTAACTGTCCTTAGATTAAAAAAAAAAAAACCCCAAAAAACATAAAAGCATGGAAGTGTACTTGATAAAAAAATAGTTCTGATCTATAGTTTCAAGAACACAAACAAAACAGCTCGGGGTAAAGTCTCATTTGTGTCTCTGCTCAGAGGGTCTGCTCTCGGAAGCGTCTGTCCTCCTTCATGCAAAGCCTCGGCAAATTGTGAAGGGTGTAACAGGTACCTGAGCCTGTAGCCAAGGCAGGGGGTGTCTTGTTCCATGAACAGGAGATCTCTTTCTATCATGTGGCTTGACAGCAAGGCCACCGGCGCTGAGTTCTTCTGGGCCTGGGCTACCTGCAGCCATGTCCATCCTCTGGCTGCTCCTGTGCTGGGTGAGCTGGTGCAGAGGGGGCACCTGGCACCTATCACCCATCTGGGTGAAATTCGGTCACTGTCCTGCCCCCGAGTGCCTTCGCTGTTGTCCTGCCCCGGAGTGACCCCCGCTGTATAAGTAGGATGGGCACAGGAAAGTCCACGCGCTTCAGAAAGGTTATTTTTGCTTGCTTTAAGTCATTGAGATCCCTGTATAATGCTGCACAGCAGTATTTCCTACTGCTATTGCTCACTCATCGGAGGTGTGAGTTTGCACGAGAGGTCTGTTAGGTTTTACTGCCTTTGTAAAATTCCCATGAAGACCATCGTTTGGTTTTTCATCCCCCCCCCCCTTCCCTTTTGCAGGTTTATTTTAATTCTCTTGTACAAAATTCACTGTGTGCAAACCCATTTGTCTATCTCAGCTGTCGTGTTGCGCGGCGTTCCCGATGTGCCTATCACCATGGTATCTAAGCGCTTTTTAATACATTCCATCTGAAATTTGCCGCGTGTTTCAAGCTTAACAAAGCTTCAATAAGAGGAAGGACTAAGGAAGAAATAACAGTTGGGAAGAGTGGTTAGAGAAGAAAAACAGCTTCAGATCGTCCTGGTAGCTATATTACTACTTCCTTCTCCACAGAGGGCTTACACAAATGAAATTTTGGTATGCAAGCTGAGGCTGACTTTTGTCAGTTCAATTTACCCTCTGAACCTGGAGTTTATTGATTGCCCTGTCACTTCCCATAACCGCACCGTTCGCTAATCTCTTCTGCCTTTCCCCTCTTTTTCTGCCCCAACACAGCTCACTCAGGCTTTGTTTGCGTTAGGCAAGTCTGCAGTGTAAATAAATTGATGTATCAATAGCTGCCTCATTGTAGACTTCTCTTACAAGCACCCTTCTGGCACAACAGGAAACTCAAATTGTTAAAGTTGGTTCGGCAATTAACTCCAATTAGGCTAATCTGGAATATAGCCTTGCAGTGTGCCAATTTAAAGATTTTTTTTTTTTTTTCTGCACTGGGGTAACTAAATCAATTCGGGTGCCGGTATAGTTGTTTGTTTTTTTTTTTTTTTCCGCTTCGTAGCGCAGATAAGCTGTTGTGCAATCCAGTGGTAGAGGTGTGTGGCATTTGAAACTTAGCATTAAATTTTGCTCCCTCAGCTCGGGGTGCCGGCACGTGGCAGTGCTCTCACGGTGTTTTAAAGATGACAACTCGCAGGCCAGCGGTGCCTGCGGCTGGTGGTACAGTTCTGGGGGCGCGGTGGTCCTCGAATCCCCTCCTCACTGGTGCCGCGGTCCAGCTTGAGGGTACGCAGCTCCCCTTGCTGTGCGGTGGAGACGGAGGACTTTGGGGTGCGATCCTGTTGAGGCCAGAGCACGTTTGAATATACCTTTGCCATACATGCACGTGTGTTCCCACGGAAAGTTCTCTCTGTCCCCAAAAAAAAAAAAAAAAATCTTTCTGGGAAAAACCAATATTGACTTCCCCTTGCCTTGCGCATTACACAGGTGGTTGCTTCTGACCTGCCAGATTGGAAGTTAAGCCACTTTCTATAGAGTCAGAAGAATATACTTAAGGTGAAAGTGGAGAAACGGGCTTAGTTTTGCCCTCCTGGTGTTCAAACCCACACTGTATAAAGAGGAATCTATCATTCTGTAACTGCTGCTCCTGATTACTTGAATTTATACAATTCATCTCGTCTGGAGAACTCCAAATGCTTTAAAAACTGTTCTCGGTGTAGGAGAGTTAATTTCAAGACACAAAGTAAGTGTATGTATTAGAATGTAATATAAAATCATCTGTGGCTCTTAAAATATTTAACAGCATAAAGTGGATCATTCCTCCCCGATTTTACACAACTGTGTAGAATTCCTATAGTGTCATACACTCGCTATTAATCATACAGATAGAACTGTCATCTTTGTGAGCTCTGCTGGAATTGCTAAGGTGCCCTCTGCAGAAGATACTGTGGCTAATGTTCTCATTACCAACTAATTGGCTAAAGAGACTTCTCTCACATTGCATTTAGTCTGATTGATAGTTTTCTATCACCTGATGGGTGGAATGGACAGCCAAACCAATTATCACAGCAAAGAGTGCTATATACCCAAAGAGTTCAGGCAGAGACAAAAGACCCTTATAAGATTACGTCTAGTCAGTGCCAGCTGAGATTTTGTTAAACTATTAAATGCTTTGGGGGTTTTTTTTTTTTTTTTTTTTTTTTTTTTTCTTTTTTCATCCCCCCTACCCCCTTTTCTTTTTTTTTTTCTTTTCTTTTTTTTCCCCCCCAAAAAAAAGCACAATTCGGAACGCCTTGAAACTTCAGTAACTCAGGCAACCCCTGTACTGATTTTGGGCTGTGGTATTAATAATGTTTTAACATTAAGTGACCTTAGGTGTGGAGGGTTAAAAACAAATGGAGGCACCAAGAGGTGTTAACAGACAGTATTCTGGAGAGATTTATACCTGAATGAGCCTTGTGATTCATAAGTGCCGGCGTATGTGCTATTTAGATAGTAACCCTTAGACACGGGCATTATTCAAATTCTTTTTGTGCTTATTTTCCTTTCATCTAGCCCTAACAGTTTTGAAGGAATGTTTGTGCAGTAATTGAGATGGAAAGGTGGTTGTTTTTTTCTTTCTTTTTTTTTTTTTTTCCCTTTGTAGTTGGCACTTTAATTTTTGAAACTTTTGCTTGAAATGAAAATGCAGTTTTCTGGAGAAAGGGGAGAGCATGTTGTACGATTCTCTCACAGGCGTAGTTTCCAGCACTTTGGGAACGTTTGCTCTTTTCCCAGCACCAGTGGCAAAGCTAAGATTCCTTCTCTCTTTGCCTGGGAAGCTCTGGAGCGTGGGCTCTGCCCTGCAGCCCTCGGTGCCATCCTCCTCTTCCTCCAGCCCAGCAGAAGCCAGGCCCTCAGTGCCATTCCCGTGTCTCCTGGAAGAAGAGATCTGCTTCCCTCGTCCTGTGCTCCCCGTGGATTCTATAAAAACACTCTCTTAAGAGAGTTGGCTGGGAAGCTCACCTTTAATGCGTTGCTTTTTCTTTTTTTCTTTTTTTTTTTAGCCAGCTCATTTGTAGTAGAATGATTTTAAATAAGCTTTCCTTGCTTCATTAAAACTATAATGAGAACCAGAAGAAAAGAAATTTCTCAAATAAGGGCAGGTGACACAGGAGGACGTGGATTCCTTGTCATATACAAAATGGAAAGCACGCGCGTGCTGTATTCCATTTTTTTCTCTTAACTTTACTGTATATTCTTGCTCCTTCATAAGGGGGGCCGCAGAGGATGCCAGGTAGAGGGTTTGGGCTCCGTCCCACGAGTCTGTAATCTGAATGGGTGGAGAGACAAGGGAAATGATGGAGAGAAAAGGCAGAAGAAAAGAAAGGAGAGGGTTACTGTGAGGAAATCACATGGCTGCGTGCATGCGAGCGCACGGATTGCGGTTTCTTTAAGTGTTTAGTTATTGAGAGCGTATAACCCGATGCTCTTAAAGAGCACTCCAAGAGGGCTGAGGGGAGCTAAGGGAAAATGTGTTGGGAGCGCTGAATCTTCTTTAAATCTCGTCATGTCCTTTGGCTCTGCATGGCTGGCCCGCAAATTATATCTTTGGGCCGTGGCAGTAGTGAAGCAAAAGAAGCACTAGGCGCTGCTGATCTGCAGCTATTTTCAGAAAGACAAGTTCTAAGCTAAGCGTTTTCCTTCGTCCTCGGTTGCTGTTGACAGGCGAGGGCGATGGAAGCTGGGAGCACTCTTGCCCCATTTTTTTTGGGTGGTGGTAGCTTTGTAGAATCTGCACCCACCCTCCCACACGCTGGGAAAAGCCAGAAAACGTGTAACTCGACGTGACACAGGGCTTGTTTGTATGGCAGAAAGTGTCCTCCTGCATTAGTACGTAGATTAATTGAGAGCCAGTCTAGGAAACATCACCAATGTGCATGCCAAGTGTCGATGTGTTCTTTAATGAATACACCAAATAAAGTGGGCCAAAGGGGTAAGTGCAGTTAGTAGCCCCGAGAACAACAAAATACCGCTATATTACGGTGACAAACCACTTAGAAATGCAGTAAGCCTCATCTCTTAATTCCTCATGCAGTTTGCTGCCTTGCATAGACAGGCTTTGTTTCTTGCTTCAAAGTTCATTTCAGTTCATTCTTGAATATAATGCAGCTTCTCATAGGCTCCTCAATAATAAATACATCGGAATAAAACTTTAATGAAAAAAAATAGTGTTCTGATCGGAGTTGGACCAAAGCGTTTGCTTTCAAATTGAAATGGGGGAAATTTGGTGTTAAACTTTATTGTTCTATTAGCATTTTAATGAAAAGACTTCCCAGGTGTTCCCTAAAAGGTAAAGAAACGAGCTGTCTCTTAAAAGCTGTGTTTTATTAAGAGATGCAACCCAAGATGCAATAATTGAACTCCTGGGTGAGGAATAGGCTGGTTTGGGCCAAGGCTGAAATGACAGTCAGCAAAGAAGTATATAGGTTTGCTTCTTTCACCTGCTGATACTGTGTGATTTTCCACGTGCTAGCCATAGCCCAGCTGAAGTGGGGCTTTCTTCAGCGTGAACCATCCCAACTTTTTTCTTTAATTTTATTTTCAAAGTTGCATGGTAAGTTTCTGTCCAGCCTGCCTTGATGCTAGCATATGTAGCCCTTCGTTGCAGATGGGATTATCCTGCGCGTGAAGGAATTTAGTCAAGGTTTCATGACATAAACCTTCCGGGATTTATGTCCGGATGTCAATGTGATGACAAAACCGGGATGCCTCTTCAGCCCTGGTGCAGCGCTGGAGCTCTGGCCTGTGGAGCGGCCTCAGGTTCCTGCTGCAGCAGCATCATCCCAGAAAATGTCCCACCTGCTGGGCACGGAGCGAGCTGCTGCCGGTCAGTTACCGAGGTTGGATCAGGAGAGGTAATGCTGAGGCCAGGTTAGCTCTCGCTACATACTCTCCGCTTGCCCTAATGCAAATGTAATAGTTTTCACCTTGTGTGTGTGTGTCTGCATCTTGTAATTGTTAATTATTTGTATTTTCTGTCACAATTAATTAAAAATTGTAATTAGCGGAACAGATAACAATGTCCTCTGCGAGACATTTGGGCTCTCCTTCAGTCCTATGAACTCTGCCACTTATTTCACTGTGTCCAGCTTGTACTGGATCAGGTTTTTAAAATAAGTTTGTCGATGCCTTGATTTTTTTTTTTATATAGCTACATAAACTGAACACTTTTAGGACCTGCTGGTGCCATAGGATGGGGTTCTGTGCTCTTGGCACCTATGCCATGTACTGGAATAATATGAAAATGCCTGTCCCTGGGATGCACATCTCACATCTTCAATAACCTCAGAATAAGCAAATATCATCCCTGATTATTTAGTCAAATCAGGTGAAGAAAGACCCAGCAGAAGTAAGCAAGCCGAGAGCTAGAACATACTATCACTGAAAATGACTTAAAAATAAGTATAAAATAATTCTCTTTTTCAAAATATTTATGTAAGAATTAGATTATCCTCCCTTTACGTTTGCAGGCAAGCTTTGCTGTCCTCTTCTTCAGTACAAATTTACAACAGTGCCCTCAACTAAAAAGCAAGTTTCTTGGGCTTTTGGCTGCAGTTGCTTTTTCACTTTCATCTGGTATGAATCTGCGCTGCTGCCAGTGGTGGAGTTTCCACTTTTGGGTGCTCGTTCCTGCTGCCTTCTCATGCCAGCACCGAATTTCCTACAGCTGCATCGTAAGCTAGTTGGTAGGGTTGATCCAGCAGAAAATAAACTGCTAAGGACAAAATCCAGACTCCTGCCATACTTGTGATGATACAGGCTTATGATGGGTTAAAGCGTCTGTATAACGGCACCTGTACACTGTGAAAATGGTAGGTCTGTGTCCTGTTCTCTGCTTTTGAAAACTTAATAGTAATTCAAGGATTGGCATCGCAGTCTCAAAGTAGGCTCTAGATGGCAAGTTCCTTTCCTCAGAAAGCTGGCGATCCGCATTCGGAAGTCAGTCAAAAAGTGTGGGCGATTGGATACAGTCAAAGACCGTGCAAATATTAGATAGTTAGATAACACTTGCGTGAACACAGGACATTCTTATTTTGCTTTCTCTTTCATTTTAATAATACCTTGTTTTGAGTTGTTGTGTGTATTTCCTTGTGGGCAAGAGCTGAGAAGAGAATGGATAGCTGTGGAAGGCTGGTCAAAGAAAGCAGAGTATTAGCATGGCTTCAAAGGCAGGGAAAGGGTGGCCAGGTATCTTAACTTGCAAAGACTTTTCCGGTCATAAGACACCAACTGAAATGTTGTGCCGTCATGAGTTGAAGAAGGTTGTTTTATTGAACAGGCAGGAATAGCAGTAGGTAAATACGAAATGAGGACAGAGTTGTAGGACAGGCACCCCTCTAAGCAATACAACCTGGTAGCTCAATAAGAGTTAAAGCAGCATTACAGCTAAAAAAAAGTGGGTACAGCGGAGGTGTTATAAGTCTCTGTGGTTGCGGTGGAACAAACCTTAGCATCCAGAGAAGGTCCTGAAGGTCAGGTCAGGGTGAGAAGGATTTGAGCACGATCTTGGCAACAGGACAAATCGCATCTTCAGGAGTGTTTTTGAAGCAGAAGGCAGCAAGGGATGGAGGTGGAAAGGAAGGCAGGACTTAACGCTGTAACCAAATAGACAACTTAGTAGGGTGGGAAGATAGGGCATTTATCAATTAATGGATTAAACTGTAATTTTTTGGAAGACGACAACTGTTCTTGGCAGATGTGGAAGGTTTCTCACTTTTGTGTTCCGATGTTTAGTTTTCAATACGTTTTACTCTACCTCAAATGTCACCCACATGTGGTTACCAGGATGCGTCCCTTCTAGAGGAATCCCAGGATGAGGAACTGGTTAATTCTCTGTTTGAGTGGTGCTGAGAACGAAATACTGTTTGGTGAAGCGTCCTCGAGGGGAACAGCACCTCTCTGAGCTTATTAAAAAGAGTCCAGGGCCCGCTGCTGCGCGCCACATAGTTCCTGTGACTTTTTCCGAGAGGGCCGCGGTGAGCCGGGAGAGAGGAGCCACCTTGAAGGCTGATCTTTGTTTTCCTGTCTCCAGATCGGGCACCTCCAGCGCAAGGCTGGGGAAGCTCCAGCAGGCTGGCAATGGGCCGTGGGCTGCTGGGTTACTGGTCGGCTGTGGGCAGTGGTAAAAGCTTGTAGCAGCCCTACCGTGGGATAGTTACACGTTTTTCCGTACTTCTCTGTGACTTAAGCCAGTGCTGTGTATTAAATAAGTGAATTACAGTGCCATTGCAGCAGTCGTATAGAATTTTAATCTTTATGTTGGCTGATTACAATTTCATCAACTTTTATAATCAGTTTTAATACAGTTTTTTGGGTAAAAAGTCACCATCTGATATAGGGATTTGTTGCTGCTCTTTGTATTGGAGAGTGACGGAAAAGAAGCGTTTGATAGCGGGGAGTGTCTGCGGGGACTTTTCTGCACAACCATTTCAAACAACTTCTGTTGCTGTAACAGTTTAATTTGGAAGGGGGAAAAAAAAAAAGGTTTGTCCTAGAATAGATTATACTTTGCATGTGGCTTAAAACCTTTAAAAGCACAGGCAGGGAAATTATATGTGGTGAGAGAGACTATTTAAACCATAGCTACATCTCTAGCAAACTAAAATAGGCAGTAGCAAATGGGCACCTCGAAGGTGGTGTGTTCAGGCCTGCTCAGCGTGGTCTTGCCCGACTTTGGAAAAGGTCTTCATGCCTCCATTTCCTTCTCTGTGAAGTCTGAAGACAGAGTTAGTGGTTTGTAAAGCTCGCCGGTGCTTTGGTGGGAATGGAAAAGGGTTTCTAGCAGTGATGAGATAGAAAAGGAGACCTGGAAAGAAAGCTGGTCTTACCAGCAAGGGAGAGAAAGAATGAGCAGGACAGCAAATCCCTGGGAATAAGGGATGTGCAGATGGGAGGGTGCAATACAAGTGGTCCCCAGACCATGGTACACACCGACTTGGGGTGAGTCCGCACACGTGTGGCACGGCCAGGTCCAGCTCCGGGGCTGGCGAGGCGCAGGGAAGGAAGCGCATCCCTGGGCTGCAGACATCGCCTCCAGTGTTTCTCACAGCTAAGGAAGCAAGAGGCTTCCTTATGGAAGGGCGATGGAAGCGGAAATGTGGGGTGATGTGACAGAAAAGAGAAGGGAGCAGACAGCATTAAGGGGGCTGTGAGGAAGAGCTTCACAAAAGGACAAATGGAAGAAAAAGGGGGAAGAGGCGTAAAGACGAACACGGTCTTACCGAGCAAGTTAAACAAGGCTTTTTAATGTCACTTCTCCCTCTGAGCATCCTTAGACTAAACAGGATGGGGGAGGAAAAGCTCCCTGCAAGAGGAGGTAGAAGGGAAATGGATGCTTTCTGCAGCTTGTGCTGTTCCAAGGAAACAGGAATTCTGGGTTAAAAATCAAACCTAATGCAAAAGAGGTATTTAGATAGATTTATCTGTAATTTACAGAAAATAATATATTGGTGGTTTGCTTATTGCATTTTGCGAAGAACGTGCACAACTGTTGGGCTAATGTAAAAATGGCATTTCAGTAATAATTATGGATATCTTGCTTCAGCCTCATTTAGAAACATGTAATTGAAGTGATAGATAGATAAATGTAGTGCTTATAAATAGTTTAGGTTTGCTAATGTAATAATGAGCAGTTTTCTCATTCTCTCTTTCTCTAGTTTTTCCCTTTCCTACATGTTTTTGCTTTGGAAGCTTCCCCCCACCTCCCTCCCCATTTTCTCTTCCCTGCTGCTGGCCAAGAGCCATTCCCAGGGCACGCTCTGCTACACTTCCACAGTTTTATGCCCTGGGAGCACAGTCCTTTGCTGCTGGGTGGGTGTCACAAGTGTGTGGATGCTAAATGGAGCAGCTGTACCAAAACAATGGAGAGTTGTAAGAGGCCGGGGAAGACGTGCGTGGACGTGCGCTGGTGGGAAGTGCCGCCGGGTGAGGGGCTCCTCGCCGGTGGGGGGCCGGCCAGAGAGGATGAAGGCTGTGGGGAATGAGGGATGCGGCGTGCCATGGATGAGTAAAATCAGGGCAGCCGATCTCGGTAGTGAAGAGAGTAGTGACAAATGGTGCAAGAGACGAGGAACAAAAGGATAATGTGCGTGCTTCAGAACTAATGAAGTCCAGGAAAGGAGGAGGAACTTGGAATGGGAAGGTATGGGTACAGCAGTGCTGTGCTCCCCTGCAAACCAACCTCTTCAGACGGATGACTTGCCGCGGCTAAGTCCCGCCATTCAGATCTCCCTAGGCATTGGAAAACTCCTAGTTCACTAGTTTTGGCACTTGGCAAAGTAAGGGTCGATGAGTACAGGGCTGCCAGCTCCGTGTACCAGGAGAGCGCGTTGAGGCCAGATGAAGGAAGAAGGCATGGTCCGGGCTGGGGAGCTGCTGGAACAGACTGCTTTGTAGGCTGTCTGCAGCATTGCCTGAAGGGCTGTCTGGGTCTGTAACATCTCAAGGCTTTGTTAGTGTTTTCCTGGTGGTTCAGGGGTAGCTGATGTCTTTATATATATATATATATATATATGCTTTAAGATCTATCAAGGAACCTCTTCGTTTCTAACTTCCTGCTGCTTTTAACACCTGTTGGGCAACAAGCAGTAGTCAGGTAGCCATAACCTGTATTATCAATACTGCATAAACATTCCTGAAAAATTTCTAGGGACTTCTGTCCAAAAAATGTTTCTTTGCCCTCATCAAGTTCTGACGGAGGACTGCATTGCCACTCGGTGGCCTCTTATCTTATAAAAACTTTTCCCCCCTAGTGTCTTTTATTTTGTGTTCTTGTGCACAGGCAGGTGAAGGTCTGAGTGGCTGTTAAGTGGTTTTTATTTTAACCAAACAAATGTAAACAGCTTCCAAATATTAAACTGGAGGACAGAACGGAGCTGAACAAACTTATCATGGCTGAAAACTAACACTTGTCTTCCTCTATTAGGAGTGAAATGGTTGCAGGTAGAATCTGCGTGTGATGATGCATTGCGTTGTAGCAATGGCTTCCCCCGTTGTGTCTCTAAGGAGGATGGAAGATCTTCAGAAGTAGGGATGAAGCACAAGCAATGTAGCAGCACAGCACTTTGACTTTTCATGTTGAAAGCATTTGTTAATGTGACTTTTGCTCTTCCCTGTCATTGGTTGGGAATGCTTTCAAATACTGGCTGTGTCCTGGGTGCCTTGTTTCGAACTGCACAACTAGTAATTTCTTGGACCTGTCAAAGTCAAGCACTACCTTAGGA
Organism: Chionis minor; assembly: GCA_013398295.1. NCBI lineage: Eukaryota > Metazoa > Chordata > Aves > Charadriiformes > Chionidae > Chionis > Chionis minor. Next base: position 456,614 of record VZSF01004738.1, on the reverse strand, counting down.
GTGTGTTGATGAAACACTGAACATGGACTAACGCAGAGAACAAGGCAGTCTCAGGGCAGTCAGTAAAAGTAGCATTTCATGTGTAGTAGATCTTACGAGGAGGAAGAAAAAAGTTCTAAAATATTTATTCTCCTTAATTACAAAATTGCTAAGGAAAAACTTTAGAGCCAATAGGAGGGTTTCCGCTGGCATCACTGAAAGTGTGGTGAATTGCCTTTTGAAAGCAGTGGCAGAAAAGAGGTGGTGGAAAGAGAGGTCACTGTAGATTTTCTTAGTGGGGAGATAGCTCATTTATGTGGGGTGGAACAAATAAAGCTGGGAGAGAGGTCAGCATTTGAGATCCAAGTAACCAGGTAGGGTAAGTGTGGAAAGTATGACTTTCCTCAAGCTGAGAAGAATATCCCCTTCTCTCTTTGCTTCAGTGCAAGCTGAATAGTTTTCCTAATGCATCTATTCCCTAGGCCAAAATTATTGATGAGAGGCTATAGGTGGGAAAGGAGGGTAAGACAGCATTTAAAATGGGAGGAGACTGACAATGTAAATTCCAGGGGAAGATGTCTATCCATAAGGATATGGTAGTGTTGTGGGGGGGAAGATACCTTAGTGCTGCTCTGTGACTAGCCAGCTTGTAACCGTGACACCTTTTATATACCTCTGATGAAGTATGTATGCATGAAAATGATGGCTCTGTGATGTATGTGTTTTGGGGTTTTCGGTTTGTTTGCTTTTGCGTTTGTGTTTGGTGGGTTTTTTTAAAAGGCCCAAGAAGGAGAACAGCTGTCCATCGCATCCCTCTTGCCTAGGTTATGTCCAAGCCCCTCTGTAACATAATGACAGACCTTTTATGTATAGTGTTATAGTTTCTTTCATTCTGTGAGCAGAGCTGGTTATTCAATTTCAGTGTCCACTAAAGCAATCTCCAAAAGCAGTTAAAATAAAACTCATTATAGTGTGTATGTGATATGGTGTGTTTAGGATCCTGAGAATGTGCTGCAATAAACTTTCACTGGCTTTCCCTCTCCATGGCAGCAGATAACAAAATTTACATTTCCACTGCATATAAGAGACCGAAAAGATGAATCCCTACAGACTAGAGCCTGAGGACCATTGTTTCTTTGTCTGCTGAGAAGTAGTTATTATTTATTTGTAAGAGAAATCTGGAAGTCACCTCCAAAGGTGAAATCTTCTGTATTTCTCGAAGATGGAAATAAGCAATCTGTGAGTAACAGCAGAGTTTTCTACAAACATGGACCATGTGTGTTTCTCCCCGTCGTTGTGTGTGTGTGTCCCAGCTTTATTTTATTGCACGTTTCTTCTAAGCAGCACGAAAATACTTTTGGCCTCTTTTTCCTGTTCCTGGGATGTGTTATCCTTCCCGGAGGCTGGGCTGGTGTTTGTATAAAGCCACTTACGCCGGCAGATCTTGCCTAGTGAAACGTGGCCGTGGCTGAGATAGCGCAGGCCTTGTTAATACTTAACTTTGAGTAAACAAGACAGGTCATATCCATTGTTATTACTTACGTCCAAATGTAGTGCAGCATCCTCACCTGACAAAGGTCAGGTGAAAAATAGGTCTGTTGTCTGAGAGAGGGATTTTTTGTTTTGTTTTGTTGTGGTTTTTTTCTTCTGTAAAAGATGCAGAAACACTAGATTCCCAAACTCTTGGGGTTTGGCCTTGTCTAAGCAGAGCGTACTGCCTAATAGAGAGGCTTTATGTTCTAATTACCGGTTAAAGTGAGAACCCCTGGTGCCACAGTTCGTTCTGGAGGCTAGCAACTAGAGGCATTTGGAAGGGGCTAAGGTAAGGGGATGACCTGGTTTGATTTGGTTGGAATCTTGTTTGGTTTATTTTTGCTGTGCCGTTGCATCTTTATGGGCCATCTATTTTCCCAGTGCCCAATAATCTCCTTTGTTTTCTTACCTTGTGGATAAGGTTGCTGCACTTTGACATCACTTGCCTCCTAGAAATGTCAGCTTTTGTTGTCACACTTGCAGAGTTTGTGACAGCTGTTGAAAGAGAACTTTGCGGAATAAACTAACAGCCACAGGAACTTAAAGTATCTGTAGTGAAGCACTTGGATTGGGTTTTTTTTTTTTTATTGCTTGTTTCAGCACATTGAAAAACATACCTTTCTGGTGGTGTTATGTATGTTGGCTTTCCATTAGAAATTCAGTCCAGCTCAGTAGAATCCACTAAAAACACAAAGCGGCTGTTCCCCCCATCATACCCAATGATCCCAAAAGAGACCCAGGGCCAACCCCACAACCAGAGACTGGCTATGGGGCGGCCCAACAAGATCAAAGTCAAGAGTCCCATCCCCAAGGCCCCTTACAGAAATTATTCCTCTGTTGTAAACCTCCAGCTTCATAGACTAGAAGTTTGACAGGTGCAAAAACATGATGCTTGTGTTAGGGTGGCTCTCGGACCAGTTGGGAGTTTATAAATTTTAAAAAGTGTGGTAACCTGAGGTCTGTTCTCGGTACCGTAGATCAGAAATACCAGAGACTCTGCTTGCGTATCCTTTCTGAGCTGCAAGGCGTTGCAGCATTTGCAGTCGTGACAGCAGTGTAGCACGCATCTTGCTGAGTATGTTTCGTTAATCTCAAAATGGCCTGGAGATGGATTGAATTGATGACGGTGTACCCAAATGAAAGCTGTATAGCCACCAGACACGAGTAGGAAAATGGCCTTGTTGCTTATGTGTCAAAATAAGCCTCCAAAACAACTCCAATCCTCACTAGATTTTTCCAGTTGTAGGCTTTACTAACAAACGAAGGGATGAGCAGGCTCCAGTTGGTCAGCTAACACAGGCTGGACATAACTAGTCCTCCCAGTGGCCTCCATCTAGTGCAAAGTGGGTATCAGCCACCTCGCTTTGACCAGGGCTTAAGTTTTGCCCGGTGCTGAAATGTTGTCAGCTGCTGATTATGTATCAGAAGTGGAAAAAAAATTCTTCATGCAAGTGTTTAGGAAGTACTTCTGCAGGTATCTGGCTTCTTCCAACTTGTAGGCTCCATCAGAGCAGAGGGTGCCTGGTGTGCAAGATCCAGCCTCCGTCTAGCACTGCTTCAGGATCCTTTGCGATAAAGGATGCTATGTGTGATTGTTATAAATGATTTATTTGAGTTCTGCGTAAATACAGCACAATCAACAGTGTAATCAAGAGGTGAGGTGGGCTGGCTTGCAGGTTTTCAGAGGTCTTTCCTCTGTGCTTTTCAGCATCTTTTAAAAAGTGTTCTCTAGCTGGTGGTTATGAGCATAATCTTCCACATGTGAACGGAATCTAAATCGGCAAAGAGCAACTTGTCAGGATCGGCACCCAGTCTGCGGCAGGAGCTCGGGGAGGGATGTGAACCGCCTTTGTTCTTTGCAGTGGGGGTGTTAATGCAGAAGTTTATGATAATGTACTTGCCAGCATTGTTAATTATTCCACTGGAAGGAAGGAGCTGGAGAGCCTGCACAATTTGCTATCAGTAAGGGTCTTGTTTCGGCATTCCAGTTTGGCATCTGAAATAGGTGGTGTCTGGGAGAGTCCTGCTTTCTCGGGGGGCATGTGGCCCCTTCTCAAGTCCCTGATTTGTGTCCTTCTCATTCCTCCTTGAAACAAATAGGATTCTTCTGGAAACCCGGATGAGCAAGCTCTCAATGCTTATGATGTTAAAGAAAGGATTTTTTTTTTTTTTCCAGTGGATCCTCACAATTGCGGAGCTCGTTAACCTGAATGGTTCAATTAGCTGAGAGCTAACCTGCTGCCAGTGCCGCTGTCACTGTTGCCACTTCAAAAATGCTGTGTTTCGTGCATCTGCTTTAAAATGTGCCACTTCTTCCGTCTCTGGGGAAAGAGATCAGGCATATACATTAAAAATATATAGATATATATATCCTTGCAGTAGTAACTGAGATAATACTGAGTAATACCTGCCATAATACGAACTGTCGATAGCTTGAACAACAATGTGTTCCTGAGGTGTTTGGAGTAAGATGGTAGGGCGAGAGGGTTACCGCAGTTGGCAGAATGAAATTCATGGTCTTCTCTCTGTCGTGGTGTTAATGAACACTTGTAATTTCATTTGACTATTTTAAAGCGCCCTTTGAAATAATAGCTGTATAGAGGTCTGGATTAAAACCTGTTGGTTTCACTCATTTCATCTGTGTCACGTGTTGCCGTTCAGATCCTCAGCCGAGACGTTACACCTTGTTTGCCTTACGGTGCCCGTGCCCAGGACGGTGGAGTTGCCTCTTGGTTCGGAGGAAGGGGCAGTGACAAAGGAAAGTCCTGAGCTTGGGCATAGTGCGTGACTCTGCAGGCTGATTGGGAGCGTTGTATTTATGTGGGGTCTGATCAAAGCAGGGCTTTCTTTTTATCCAGTTTCACAACATGACTTTAATTATGGGGGCTTGGCAATTATCATTGTTGGGTAACTGCCTGAAGCATTCATTTCTTTAGTTTATCCAGTGAAGCTGTAAAATGAGCTTATTCAGACAAACTAGCTTGTGTTTCAGGTTTCAGAAGACGTGCTGTATAATTCGGGTGTTTGACACGTGATTTCTTCATACCTGACCAACAAGGCAGAATGCCTATGGTTTGTTTGGATTAGCTTTTCCTCTCTTTTTCTTAGAAGAATAAAGCCAGCTACCCCCTTTTTGTACCTCAGAACTGTTCTGTGTCACCAGCCTCTTTCCCAAGTGCTCCAGGATCTCTCTCAATGTAAGCTTTTGTTTTAGAAAGCAAAATAAAAAAGGGGAAAGAAAGTTTATATTCCTTTGGTTATGAAAATAAGAATCCAAATGTCAGTTGGTCCACTAGCAGATTTTCCCAAATATTCAACGTGTGTTCCTTCATGAGTAGTAGAAGTCGTATTGTATACAACACTATGCTATGTAAAATGAAGCTTTTGAGGACAGAGAAGCATGGCTTACCCTGAAAGTTGTTCTCTGTTTACACTCACCAGCCTCTAGACATGGGGGTGGTGGATGAGTTTCTGCTTTTGCTTACCTCTGCTCTGTTGAAGCTTCGCCAACTCTTCTGAAGCCTGACTGCTCTCATTGTTTCCTGTGGGGAAAGACAGAGCACGAAGGCATTTGATGTGGCCAACAAGCCTGCTCTCATTTCTTCAGGTAGGCAAAGCGGAGGAGTATCTGAGAGACTTACCCAAGAAACTGTACTGCCAATTAGTTTGAGAAGCAATCAGAATTGAGGCAGTTTTGCTCTGGGAAGCTGTACTGACGTGGAACAATAAATCTAAAAAAATCAAGGAAGGAAATGATGCTGTGCGCATGTGACAGAGCGAGCTTTTAGCCAGGTGGAATGCCGAGAGAGGAAAGCCTTTGCTCTGGGGAGGATGGAGGGTGATATTGGTGACTGGTCCTAGTTGTGTCTCCTGTCCTCTGCACAAACCAGCAGGCCGTGTCAAGTAATCCAGGGACTTTGAAAGGGGAAGAGAAACATCCTGCTCCTTGCCTGCGAAGCCGGAGCCCTGCTTGCGGCGGCGGAGCCAGCAGCAATGTGTGCCACGCAGCCAGGGACACCAGCCCAGGGCGAGAATCCAAAGGATGGGGTGTTTGGCTTGATACCGGCTGAGTATGTCGGCAAACCCCCTGGGCTGGAGAGGTTTGTGTGTGTTAAAACTACTGCAGTATATGCCATAGCGATGACCAGGGGCAGCCAGCCAGCCAAAAGTGTTGCGTCGTACCAGCCCCAAATGGAAGCAGAAGCTAAGTAGTGCAAGAAAGGCAAAAGGCACCTTTGTCCTTTGGGTTTCCAACTCTGCAGTATCTGCGCTGGTCTCAGTTGTAAGAAGTATTTTTGAGTTGTCCCCCTCTCTCCTGACCTTACTGTCTTGATGGGCACTCTTACTAGCCATTTAGTTGGCAAGTGGAATGGGGGAACAACAGCACATGGGGCAGTTAAGGCTTTCCGTTCATTTCTCACTCCAGCCATGCCGCTACGCAGAACGCTGCATGTGGAACAGCCTGTCGGCTGCTCATCTCCATATGTTCTTTTTTTACGAGGCATGTCATTTAAATTTACCTCCATCCCACACACACCAGGTCCTAGTATTATCACACCGCATTATTACTGAAAATTATTTGCATTAGCAACGCTTCATCTTAAACAAAGGGTAGAAAAGACTTCTCTGCTGTGTCAAAGCATGGCACTCCACGTCAACCTTCCTTGTCTACTTCTTTTACAGGAGATCTCTTACTTGGGCTCCTTATCTTGTGTATAAAGGGCAGCAGCAGCGGGATGGGCTCGCGTGTGGTCAACGGTGGCTCAGACCTTTGTGCAAGCTGCTGCAGTGGCAAATAAGGATGAAGTGAAGCCTTGTTTCTGACTTGACTTGGTCCTGTGCTTTGTTTTCCAGGCTCAAGTAACCTGTTTTGTGGGGCAGGGTGGAATATAACAGTTTAGAGTGAAACTATTAGTGTCACACTCCCTTCAGCTCTGCTCATAGTTGATACTAGGATGCAGGTCTCATTTATTTTTTCAACATTTATAAGCTGAAATGAATGATACGGGGACTTCTTGCTCTGTACTTATCTTGAGTTTGCTGAAGTCCAGAGGACATGCTGACCTCTGAAAGGCTCATTGTGTTGTCGCACGTTCCCAGAGAAGGGATGGACAAAAGCCGGCAGCGCTGGGATGCTGCGCTGCTCTCTGCGCGGGGTGCAGCTCCCGTTATCCGCTGGAACTGCTGTGAAAGGCCACCGGCTACTACTTTGGATGCAAGGGGCCGCTCAGGGCAGGTAGTCCCCTCTCCCCCTGGGGCAGCTCAGGGCTCCACGAGGGCTGGCGTTAGCTGAAATCTTGAAGAAGGTTGCCCGTGATGTTTCACACAGGCTCCTGCCCCGCACAAGTCCCTTTTGTGATGTGCTGCTTCCGAAAGGATCCCGTCCAGCACCAGAGCTCTGCCCTGTTCCCTGGGGATGCCCTCGGCACTGGGCACAGCTCTGATCTCGGGGTGGATTTTGGTGAAGAGCGGCGGGGTGCTGGTCACCTACCGGATCCCAGTCTGAGTGGGTCAAACAGTTCATTTCTGTATGTTATTCCAGTGTGTCTCCGCTCGCTCACACCCTGCCTTTCCTTGCACTTTATCTCACCTCACCCTGGTGGAGTTATTTATCTAACCAGCTTAAAAATGAGTAGAGAAGGTACAGTGCTTTGTATTTTCTTAACAAAGTCGGAGAGAGATGTCTAGAGCAGGGCTCTGAACACTGCATACAGCCAGGTAAAATAAAGGCAGGCAAATGTCCACCTCTCCCCTCAAACTTCAGGTTATAAATTGAGCTAAAGAAAATGAGTTAATTCCCCGTCTGGTGTACAGCTCTGATTTTTTGTAAGGCCGTGCACAGGAACACTGTAGCTAGGAGCGTGCCAGGCTTTATTTGCTGGTTGGTTGGATATTTATGTCAGGTTGCCAGGCAAATTCGTATACTGCTATGCTGCAGGCAAGGTCTTGGGGGTGGGGGAGATGGGTAAACATCTTAGAAAGATCTAAAGGGGGTAGGAAGAGGTTTGGAGAAAAAAAAAAAAAAGAGGAGCTGGGTTTGCAAGTTGTAAAACTTGCATTTTATATTTTTTTTTTTTTCTCCCCCCTCTTGTCGCTGCGGCAGAGGTGTATAGGGCTGGGCTGTTCTGCAGTGCTGCCAGGTGAGCATTTGGGCAGTTCTGTACCCGTGAGCTGTGACCAGGCAACTTCGGATGGCAAACTTCACAAACTAGTCCGTCCCTGCGATACGATCTGAGTTCGTGTCACCGCTCGGACACTTGCATGTTTACGGGGTCCCGCATACTGCAAAACCTATAACACTTTCAATTATTCAGACTCTTCTGCCAGAGCAAACCACGAAAAGTAGCTAAATCGACAACAAATCCATCTGCCCTCTATGCAACAGTTCCCTTTCTCACCCTTTCTACAGCCTGTGTGTCACTCGTCAGGTTCAGACCTGCAGTTTATGATAGAGGACGGTTTTCTAATCGCCATTTGAGTGCCTGGGAAAAGCTGGAGACTCCCTCTGTGTTTTTGTAAGTGCATGCTGCGATGTACTGGAAGACAAAGTGTGTAAGCCAAAGCAGTAATGTTCTGAAACAAAAGTTAAATGGGGAAACAGAAATAAAGGCCAATACCAATCTTTTACATATTTAGTTACCAAACAGCATCTCCTTTGTCAGCAGCACATGTAGCAACTGCAAAATAGAGCTGTCCCTCGCTTTTAGCTACTGTATATGCCAGGGCATTCTGTTCTTGTATGCACTCTCAGAAATAGCTGAAATGATTATAAATGTGTTTCAGCAAGCAGCAGCTTTTTGCCTCTTTTTTTTTTTTTTTTTTTGGTAGCAAATGTAATTGCTAGATAAACTTGGGGGTTGGAAAATGCTGAGGTTTAGCACTTCACTGGACAAGCTCTGTGCGTTTTTGAGACAACCAGCATCTGGGAGACTGTCAGCAAACCACCACCAAAGACATTTGTGACTCACAGGAATGGAGAGTTTTGAAAGGGAAATCATCTTAGGTAATCACAGCCTCAGCACATCAGGAGAAGCGTGTTTTTTCAGTTATTGCTCTTTTGTCCTTTCTCAGACGTGGTTGGAAATTGGTTTGGTTTCATTCTCTTTTGATTAAGAAATTGGACATTTGCGTTTTCAATCTATCATTATTTTTATTTCTCTTTTGGAGAGTTTGAGAGGCAGGTTATGAAAGATTCACGTTTCTCTAAGTATGTGAGAATCTTTTCCGTTTTGTTTAAAGTTGTGAAATGCAAGAAAGTTGGATCTGTGTAGCTACTGAACAGATCCTCGCAGGCAGGTAGGGCAGTATATAGAGTTAGTTTGCTTTCAGCAGAAAGAGAGTAGTTGTTTCTTGTGTGGGAAGATTAGAAGGGCAAGAATTTTTACTGAAATGAATTCTGGAAATAGCCAGCCCAGGAGAGAGGTAGCTCTCAGTTTATTTATGAAAGCTCATAATGAAATGGTGGATAACAAGCTAGCATGATGTACAATCTGGAGGGATGAACCTGTACTTGAGATTTGACAACACTACTCTTAAAAAATATTTACTGCTGCAATTTAAGTAGAGAGTACCAAGAGAAGCAATGTTTTATTTCTGTCAGTTGGCCTTCACTATAACATAAAAACAAGTAATTTAAATAGTAAAGGTTCCAGTAACTATCATGCACATTAATATTCAACTTAGCGCATACCCAGACAGTGCCTAAGTGTTCTTCCTTTGCTTCAAGTGGGAGGCTGGGTAGCCCCTGCGCTCCCAGGGTATTTTCCTTTCCTGCAACTCCAAGCAGGAACCACAGTGCACCCCTTGGATATCTGGGGAGGATGTCACTGCTTATGTTCGTTAACAAACCGGGCAGGCTGGAAGCAGGATTGTTCTGTACCTGGACAAGATATTTTCTGTTCCGTTAATTCGGAAATACATGCGAATACCCAAATGTATTTCTGAGAAGGAGCAGTTCTGTCCTGGGTCAGTAACTGGATTGCCATTACTCAAATAACTGTTACGTGCCTTTCTTCATGTGAAAGGCAAGGTTCGTATGCGTGAACGACAGTATGAACAACATCTCTTACTCAGACTCCTTGGACTTGAGCATCCATTGAGTCCAGAAGGTCCTGATGCAATTCATACCCAAGAGGTGTTCAGCTCAAAATTCCATCAATGCAGTAACAGGTCTGCGTGGTAAAGGACAAAACTTGTTTTTGAAGGCCTTTTTTTTTTTCCTTCCCTTCCTGTTTAAGGTAGTCATCATCCTTGGAAACAGTGTCTCCTTCATTTTTAGCTGCTGATAAAACAAAACGGTATTTTTCCTGTGACCTGGAAGTGGGCATTGGCAAAATTTTATGTATTAATTGCTTTTAATGAGATTTTAATACTTTCTGACATTCTTTCTTTCCTTTTCCTCATGCTTCCTCACTACTAAGGGCTAAACAAAATAGTCTACTGACAGAGCTTCTGATCTTGCAGTTTTTCTTTCGCAAGGAAACTTGCTTCGCAGCTGCTTGGCATAGGGTTGCATTAGTTAATCGCAAATAAGTTTGCTTCGCTTAGATCCATTTGAGCCCAGAACAGAACAAAAAGCAAGCGGTCAGTGTGGGCCAAGATCAAGAATGGGAGAAAGCCAAAGGTGCACCATTCCCCAGATCCAGGCGAAGGCATGGTCCAGGGACAAAGCAAAAGCACGAGGCAAGGTATTATTTGCTGGTACATCCATGTACCAGGAAGCCAGGGATTCCATATGGAGAGGAGCTGGTCAGGGACAGGCATTTGGGGAGGGCACCTGGAGTGCCACTGCAACATGAACGAGGTGGTCCCATCCTGTAGACTCCCGGCTGAGCCAGGCACTTGGGCAGAGCTTCTGCCAACGTGATTTGTGAGCAGATGGCTGCCAGCAACGCCGTGGGCTTGAGTGCAGGCTGGCAGAGGCTAAAAGACTGACAGCAAGCTTCTGGTGTGTAGCCTCCTGTTTTGAAACAACTGTGTGCGTGGCAAAACTCAGAGCATCCTATAGTCTTAGACCCTATAGATCTAAATGCAGAGTTTGGGGTTGCTTCCTAAAATTATCTGAGATCTTCAATTTTTAATATTTTTTTACTATTATTTTTTGAGAGACCTTTCAGGAAGAGACATTAGAAACCAAGAGCTGACTGCTTAAATTTTAGAATATGAAGCTCTGTCTTCCCATGTGGTTTCCCAGCAGCAGTCCAGTAACATACCAGGTCTGATTTCTAAGCTACTGCCTCAGTTTTGCATGCTCTCTCACCCTCCCACTTCCCAGATCAGCAAAGGATTTATTAAAACTGTGGCTACCTCCTTGGCTTCTTCCAGTCTGTTCGTCTTGTCACAGTTCTCCTTAATATGTTGGCATTATTAAAAATCTAATCAAGCTTGCTACCGAGTGTGACTGCAGTTACCTCAGTCTGGTTTACAGCTTTTGCTGTCTGTCCCCTCTCACAAGTGTGAGCTTTGCAGTCATAAATAACAAACCTCTCACAGGAAAGCCTACTGGAAAAAAGCCATCCGATGAAAATGCCTTGGAGTTTCAACAAGGGGGTGACTCTGCAACTTCAGAGAAAAGGACATGGTGAACCGATCTTAATTTATTTGTGGGCAGAAGACAAAATCTTTTCTGGATACTCTCTTTTTCAGATCAATAAGACGTTTTGTCAGGCTGCATCTCTTTGTTTCTACATACTCAAGCAAAAAAATTCCTAGGAGTCTCCCTGAATGAAACACTACGTCGTCTTCTGAGAGCACTGGTCTTGGAGAGGGATGCCTGGTATTTGTTTAATTAAAATTGGGGTTGGAGCAAATTCCATTGTAGTTTAGGTGAAGGACAGATCCATCATACATGGAGGAGGAAACCTAGTGGAACATTCCAAAGCAATTCTGGTGTCAGGGAGGTTGAGGAAATAGTTGTTACTTTATCTCATTTATCCTGCTATAGAGTAAAGCTCAAAGGGAACTTCTTGTTTGGAGTCGCTTGCTGTCAACGGATGCCATATTGTTCCTTGGGGTATCTGGCAAAGTTCTTGCAGGATGGCAAAGGGATTTTAAGATGAACTGTCAGGGGTCAATTCCTCAAGCAAAGCTCCATGACAACAAATGGATGGAGAAATTGGCCACTCCTGGGTTGCCAGCTTTGTCACCTCTGTAGCTCTCAGCAAGGAATCTGGTCGTTGTTCTTTTTGGTTTGACCAGTTTGGACTTTTCAGACAACAGGTGAGCTGGGCAACATTTGGAAGCGGGTGCTGAGGAAAGGGTGTCTGGCAGGGAATGATCCTTTTGGGCTTTACATAGCAATCGCCAGGCGGTGACAGGAACGCTGTCTGTGCTTGGCGCTTCCATGGGAAGTTTAAGGCACATTTAATGGCAACCTTTTGCCGCCCGGAGAAAGCGATGCGATAGATCTGTCTGATTTGCCTTGGTTGTTGTTGATAATTGAATTTAGTTCGAGCAACACCGCATCTCTGCTGCAAAGTTAAGCAACAGCTTCTGTTTTAATCCCATGGTACCGGCATTCGTGTCTCAGCCTTCATTGTTCCCTTGTGAGTACCGGGTGTTCTTTGTCTGCAGTTGCTTTCTTGTCTCGCAGGCCTACTATTTTCATTCACTTTCTAATTTCTTTCTCTCCCTTTCTTCTGTCTGTCTCCCTCCAAATCTGTGTTAGGTGATGCATATGTGCAGAAGGGGCTGTTTCTAATGAGCTCCTAGGCAGGGAGAAGGCAAGATAGATCACTTTTAAAATTGAAAGAGAAGGGTGTGGGGGTGGGAGTTTACGCTGAGGGGCACTGTATTTTTTAATAGATTCTTATTTAATTAAGAACACTTCTGGAGGGATGAGGGATGATGGTGCCTTTAGTAACACATTAGAGAACAGCAGAATAGTTGTTTAGATATTTTTTTTTCTCCCCCCAAAGTATTCTGGGATTTTTCTCTTTGAGAACTGCCTTTGTGCTTTTACTTTACGTGCTATGGTTAATAAAGAAAAGAACACAACCATAAACCCATTGTGAAGTACCTGTGTTGTCTGAAATGCATTGAAATGAGCTCTTTTTGATGCACATGTGAAGCCTGATGCCTGTCTGAATAGGCACTAAAAATGGGGAGGAGGTTCCAGGCTTATACTGACCTTGATTGGATCCAATTGACTCCCCTTAATGAAGAAAAAGTAATTTTACTTAAAAATTCACAAATAGAAAAGAAGTAGCACCTGAAATTAAGAGGAATTGTCACTATAATAGATGCAACCAAAATACCAGTTTGACATAAAAAGTCTTTTAGTACAGGTCATAATTTAAGAAAGAAAGAAATTGATCAAACTCAGGGGAAAACCCTGATGCCACCTAAGTAGTTGCAGGGCTGGTTCGATGTCATTAGTGCCAGGAGGTCACCCTCAGTGTCTAGCATAATTTTGCAGGGTGGGTAGTTAAAAAAGGTCCTTTTGTCTGTGTGCCACCCAGAAATGAGTAAGATGAAGTGAGACTTCGCTGTACCCATCTAGAAAACAGTCAAAACAGCACTGCAACTTCAGGGACGTTGCGTAGCCTTAGTGGTGGAGGCAAGGTGGTTGTAAGAGTAAAGTATCAGCAAAGGCCTGAGAATGAACTGCTTAAACTACCAGAAGAAGCAACCAAACACTCAGAAAGTTCTTATCTTATGCCACAGGTGTGCAGTATATGGAGATGGACCAAGCAGGCTGTTTTTATATGATCTTATATTTCATACGCACAATTCTGGATCTCTCTAGCATAAATTTGGGAATGGTGAAGAGGAAGAGGGTTGTCTTATGGTTCATGTCATCTTTATCCACAACGTCCCATTCCCAGACATTTTCCAATGCGTGCGACAGCAGAATGACTTCTCCCTCCAGCCTTTGTAAATGCAAGAAATTCGGAGCCGTGTTCAGAGCCAGGGAGCTCTCGAGCGAGGGGTAGTTTGCAGACCTGGTGGTGCCAGAGGGGGGATGTCAGCCAGCTGGTACCTGGCTGAGCCCAGCCGTGCTTGGATGCAAGGTTTTCCAGGACTGAGCGATGAAATTTGAGGTTGGGAGCTTCTGTGGCGTCCCACCAGTTTGGACGCTAGGCACAGTGGTTAAACCTAATTTCTTTTTACCTGCCCCGTGTCTTCGCTATCGGTTGTGATTTCGCTATCTACTCTATCTTGTTTTGTTAAAAATAAGAACAAAATCTTCCCGTTCCCTGTCACTGCCGTGTTAAATGTCAGTGTAAACCAAGAGCGAGCGTTTGAGAGCAGCAGTGAGAATGCCTGTTGCAAAATACTGTCTGATCCCTTCTCACCATAATAACACAAACCAGGCCAGTTACTGGTGATGTCACCTCAGAACAGGATGGTTAAGCAGAGGCAGTTCATGTAAAATATATGGGAGTTCCTCATAATCGCTTTAGAAAAACAGGAGTTTGTTTATTTTTGAAGCAATGTTATTAGCTACAGGTCCCATTGTATCCTAGCAATTTAGCTGTGTCAAAGATATGATTAAGCTGCAGCTATGGGACTCAAGTAACACTGCCAGATCACATTAGTAATATAATTTGTGTTTGTACAGCAGCCATTTCCAGGTTTTTTTTCTACACAAGGGTCTGCTGCGGATTTGGTTTTCGTTCCTCGCTCCCTTTCATTGGAGGGACGCGAGAGATTACAAATTGTTAGTCAAAATTCGCATTAGTTGGAATTTAGGAATTAAGAAGTCATTTTGACTCTTTGCATTAGTTGTTTGGACTATGTTTGATGGCAAACCTGAGTTGGGGCCAGATGTGTTGTGATTTCCTCCTGTGAGCCTTGGTTTTCAGGGCTTGGGCTGTGCATGCAACTGAATTGCCATATATAGTCTCTGTGCTCCATATAAACCCCATGCAACAAATCTGTCTTTTAAAGATGTGCTCTCCATTGAATGTATTTTTCTGTAGTTCAAGGGAAGTTTTTTCAGAAACACCTAAGGCAGGAGGGGCCTTCTTCCCTCTTCGCCCCCCCACCAGTGGAAGTGAGGTCCTAACCAGTGTGTATTACCAGATCTGTCAAAAGGATCCTAGTCCTGCCTAGGACAAAAATGTTCTCTCTGTATAGTATTTAAGCAGCTGCTTGATTTTTATTAATTTGGTTTAAAAAATTGCTATGGATTGCAGCTTGTTTAAATATACCAGTCCAGATCCACTGAGCACAGCAGAAACCAGATCCAGGGACGAGAGCGGTCCATTGGGATCATTTTTCTAGAACAGTTAATATTTTCTTTTTAGCCATATCCCTTTAAGCCTCCCAGCCTTATGCCTGCTGCCTTATCAAGAAGCTGGTTTTATGATTTGCATTCTTTATCGTGAAGAATTGTGCAATTTTTATTTAGCAGACTGAGAGATGTCATAAAGAAAAAAAAAATGTGAGCAGGCATTACTTAGCCACATGTTTCATTTCCTTCAGTCCTGCAAGTGCTAAATTCTGGTTTTAATTTCATTATTGAAATTACAGGACCTCGTAAAGATCTGGCCGCATCCCAGAACGGCCTCTTGAAAAATACTTCTTCAGTTGCAGCCATGCCAAGTAACCTGCTGCAGACAAAGGGCTCAAGGTATCACTCGTAGCAAACAGTAATTGCTCGTTTTGAAGCGTAGCTTAGTATCTCTCTCTAACAGATTCCTTGGGAAATGCCGACAGGGATGTACGCGTGCTGTCTGCACTCTCTTTGCTAGACCTACCGCAGTGACGTGGATGAAGCTTCCAGTCAGACCTGTGACTTGGGCAACCCTTCAGAGGAACCCAGCCTGGAACTGGCTTGGATCTTGGCTGGTCCCATCTAAATAACCACACGTGGAGGGATGGCTTGATGAACTGGCCATGCTGGCCACCTGCAGAGGTTCAGGCAGCACAGGACTGGCCCCGTTTGTGCCTTAGCTGCCGTGGGGCTCCTGACCCATGGAGCTGCTAGAGACCAGCAGGGCAATGCGTGGTTCAGGAATGCTGGCCTTAACTAAAACGCACTTCAAAGCGCTCCTGGCCAGGTAAGAAGAGAAGTAGCATCTTAATTTTGGTTTTTGATTGCTTTGGTGTTTCTGCCTGTTGGGAATGAGAGAAGGCTGTGTCTTCTGGGAAGGTGTACATTGCTGCAGGTAGCATACCACTCCATTTGAGGTGGACCTCACTGAAGGCTGTTAAGTTTTAAACGCAGAAAGCTTTCCTCTTCGTCTCAGAAGTGCCAACCTGTTATGCCAAAACAGCAGGCACGTTGCAAGTGACAGCTCACAAGTGTTCACGTGAGCACTTTTTGTAC
Source organism: Chionis minor (assembly GCA_013398295.1). Taxonomy (NCBI): domain Eukaryota; kingdom Metazoa; phylum Chordata; class Aves; order Charadriiformes; family Chionidae; genus Chionis; species Chionis minor. Next base: position 440,827 of record VZSF01004738.1, on the reverse strand, counting down.
AAATACACCGTAAAATCACAATTAAAATGCAAGATGGGGTCATTGGGGATGCAAATATTGCTGCCTGAAGATTTCCATTGATGGAATACCGCTAGTAGCTGAGCTCCGTTTAGCCTGGGTAAGAGTAAGCTGAAGAGGTGTGAGAGTTGTGCTAAAATCGCAAATGGGTGTAAAAGGCAAATGTAGAAGCTGCAGGAATCCTGGGCAGTTGGTGCAAACAAGGAGAAGCAAGGCAGGTAACGGAGCAGCGAAACGTCACTGTAAGCTGCAATACAATGGGTGAAAGTCTAAATCAGATCAAAAGAGAAGTTGAGCAAATTCTTGGAAGGGAGGAGCACGTCAGGCTATGATGGTCTGGATACCTTTTTCCGGCTCAGGGGTGCCTGAGCCACTGGCTGATTGTGGGAAGCCGGGTGGGGTGTACAAGGGGAAGGCATCCTCTCTATTTGCCTTTCTTCTTGCAGTCCTTAAGCAGCCATTGCTGGGCACCGTCAAAGATGGGATACCAGGCTACGTGGATCTGCAATCTAGTGTGATGCGGCAGCTCTTGTAAAAAGCCAGAGAAATGATATTTTGAATCATTTTGTTTAATTCCCTTTAAGAAAAAAAGGTCGGTGAGACAGTGTCTTGGGAGAGCGCACAAGTGAAACGTACCGCTGTCAGTCAGCGTGCAGTTCACAATGGCTCGGGTTTGATATAAGCATTGTATTTATCTGCCTTGGAAAGGAGGCACTGGATAATTCTCAAGTGCCGTAGCCACTTGATCTTCTCACTTGTGAAGATAAAATGTAGTCGCAGGGCTTAGCTACGCTGCATTGTGTGCGTGCGTGTGCATGCACGCGGGGCTTGCTGGCTGGTAAGAGCCAAACGGCTCGTACCGGTCCGTATAAACTCTGACCCGAAGTCCCAACTTCCTTTTATGGATGTAAAAAGTTCTAAATAAATTGGCTGACGTTTTTAGCTGACAGCGCTCACCTGGGCCACACACCCGAGTACGGTAGGCTGCCTACCGCTGCACTCCTTGACCACCGTCAGCTCATGCCACCCAGCTGAAAGCCTGACGCTAACCTGTGAAGGTCAATATGCTGCAGGTCTGGAGCATCAGTGAAGGAACTGCTTTCTAGGGAGCTCCCCATCAAGCTGTGCTCTTTCTCTCAGATGTTTGTAGCAGTCTGGGTTGAGAAGGAACCATCTTCCTTTCTGTAAGAGTCCTTTTGAAGTTAAATCATGATGCCGTCGCCATTGCCTGGAAGCAGTTAGCTGCTCCGCTCCCTTGTGTCCCGTTTGGGAGCCCAGAGAAGGCGAGTCTGAACCCAAGGTGCTGCTCTGAAAGCTTCCTAACACCACTCCTCGTCAGCAGGAATGTGTGAATTAACTGGCGCAGCCACTGCTGGGGAGGAGAGCGTTGGTCTGGGGCTTCCTGAAGGCAACCACTGCCTCTCCAAGGGGTGGGTGGAAGGAAGGGGAGAAGAGCTGGTCTTCTGCTGCACATGCCCTCAATGGCCTAGGGGCTGCGTGCTCTACCTGTTGGCACTGGTGTGGTCAATCGAGTTGCCTCTGCTGCTAGTCCTTCCCAGCTAGTACATCCTGCATTTAGCTCTGAAAAATGAACATTATCTTCTGGAGTCAGGTGCCAGCAAAAGCAATCACTGTAGAAGCCCCAAACTATTACATGATTCTGGTTTAAGTTCCAATTAACTTCCTTTAGTTTGTTTCCTTTATGCTTCAAAAAGTTTCTAGACACGAGTACCTGCAGAATCTGAAGAGAAAAAGTAATCTCATTTTCAGAAATACTGAAGTCATATCACTGCTTCTTTCTAATTTGTTTTTCAAATGAGTAATTCCCATGGCGACCAGGAGAAATTAAAAGGGAAGAAGGGATTGGGTGCTAGTGGTGTAAAGGGGACCTACCCAAAGCTGCCGTGTATCAATTGTATTTTCAAAACTATCCATTGTAATTTTCAGATCCCTCAGACCATGTGAGGCATTTTTGACAGATTCTGCCGACCGCATCCTTTGACATCTGAGAATCAGGGCAGTCTGGCAGTAGCTTTTGAAAGAACATTTATCCTCATCAGTAAGATAAAGCTGTCAAAGGAACCCAGAGACATCCATGGAAATAAATAATGATTCAATATGCAAAACTAGTTTTCTGGTCTCAGAGAAAGGTAAGAGAGGCACATGTCTGGGAGCAGCATTTGAGCACTCAGATGAATGAGGGAAGGGAGAATTGGAATGACACGGTGAATTAAATAGTCTGGAGGACTTAAATGATAGGAATTATTTTATTTCTGAAATATTTGCTCAAAATACCAATTTATCAAGGGTAATCTTTGTGGCACTTCTAGCACTTATTTATGCATCTTAGGTATCTGGTGCCTAATACTGTGGAGAAAACACTGCTGTTTCTGGTATTGTATTTTAGCTGGGTATGTGGAGTAGCCAGGAGAATGAGTAGATTGAGTGTGTTACAGGAAAGAATTAGTTGATTGCATTTTTTTGAGAGCTGAATTGTGTAATGGAATGCAATAACAAGTTACTAGTAATTGCCTCAAAGCAGCTCTTAGATGGAACAGACGGTAAGAACAAGAATAACTTAATGCATGGCATTAGCCAGTTGCATTAAAGTAGCTCCCTCTTTGGTGTGTTCTCAGAAGTTTGTGGCAAACGGGCTCGCTGGGAAATCATTCCAGCTTGCAGAATACAAACCTTGTTGGTTTAATGTCTGCTCACAAGGAGGATGGGAGTTGCTTCCCTGTTTCTGCCTTCTAATGTACTTTAATTGAGCAGAGGGCGGTTTGGTGGTGTGGGGTTTGTTTGGGGTTGGTTTTTTTTTTTTTTTGGAATGTGTGTTTTTGATGGCATATGTTGGAGTGCATTCCATGCTAGTAAAAAGCACCTGAGTAACATCCTTCAAGTTGGCACACGCTGGTGCTTGTAAGCCCTAGCCATGTATCAGGATCCACGGTGATGGCCGAGGGTATCCTCACCTGGGCAGTACAGATATAGCAAGGAAAAACGTATACCCTTCTGCCTTCAGTATTCACAACTGAAATAATTAATTGAATATCGATAATGAGAGTGCCTGTTTCTCCCCTCTCACCTTCCAGTGCTCTTCTGTTCTGCTGTATTCCAGAGGTAAACAGGAGGGGAGAAGGAATCCCCAGAGCTATGTAGGTCCTTCTCCTAAAACTGTTGTTGCGAAATAAGGGTAGTATAGTTGAAGCTCTGGAGGTCATCCAACCCAGCCCTGCTCAAAGCAGGGTCAGCTGCATCGGGTTGCTGAGGACCATGTTCAGCTGAGCTTTGAATGTTGCCAAGGATGGACTATGTGGTCCACCAAGAGACTGGCTACGCCCTCCCATTCATTGAAGACAGCAAAAACCTCTCCCCATTGCCTGCCATTTTTAGGACTTAACGAACCCAGTTTGCTGTCATTATAGTAGGCAGTAATGGGGAGGGAGTAGCAGTTTGAGTTGTAGGCACTTGTGTTGCACCTGAACTGCACAAGGTCATTTAGTGTGGACCAAAGTCGTATTTGCCCCCAGCAGCCTTGCTTTATGTCACGAACGTGTCAGTTTCAGCCAGCGCTTGCGGGAAGGCTTGGACCATCTGGAGGTAGGAGAAGCTGTTGCCTTTCTGGGGTATCTGCAGCCCTAGAACTGAGCTTTTGAAAACCAGCGGTTGTGAAGGATTCCTGTGGCACTTTCTGCAGGAACAAAGGAGGGAAAGAAGGGATTAACCATCGTTGCTGGCACGCTTAGAGCTAGCTCTTTCAGTAATGAATAATTACTAACTAAGCAGGGCTTTTAGTACAAGCTTCTTTCTTAACAGTTTAATGAATCCTCACTGTGCATTGTGGTGAGGATTCTTCTTTTCATTCTACACAATGGGCAAATTTTAGCTAAAAATCCAAATAGTTACTGCATCCTGCCTGTTGAAACGTCCCCCCTCCTGTTCAAGCAGGGTATGGTGGTAGATTGCCTCATATCCTAGGTTGTTGCTTGCCGGTGAGGTAACCCCAGAACAGCTGAGCAGTAATCTTGGCACACAGTTTTGCAAAAACAACGTGGTGGTACAGATCTGCACTATGTTCATTTGCCGGTTTGTTATTATTTGAAAAGTAAAATATTTTCTGCAGTTAATTTCCTGCATTCAGAGATGGGGCTGCCAGGGAACATGCAATTATCTGCAGGACTAACTGTTAGAAATTCTCCTCAGACAGCTCTGTTTGGTAATTTCTTCAAAATTTATTTTTCGTGCGGTGATTAAATGCAGTGTACTTGTAAAGACCTTTTTTGAGTATGTTCCATCTTGCTGACTGATCCCTGTGGTCCGTCAAAGTGTTGCTATGGGACTGTCTGCCGTACAGCAGACGGGTGGGTGACTCCCAAGGGATGAAAAGTTGGTTTCAGATGCCCAGAATCCCAGTTCTGGGAGCTGAGAGCAAAGAAGGAGTCAGGACATTAGGTCTGCTCTAATTTACTGCTTTTCTTTACCAATTAGAGAAGTGATTTCCTCTGTCAGTTAGAGTAATACTTTTTTAACCCCTTAAAGGAAGGGTATAATCTCAGGTGTGCATAACACTGCCTTATATCACTGTGCAATTAATCCTTTTTCTGTATAGGAATAGGGAGTAAATAACCTGTACAGTTGAAGCAGTAGATTTTTTTTTTTTTTTTGGTGCATGAACAAGTTATTTAAAGAAAAATAAATAATACAAAAAAAACCACCACCCCCATCCCAACCATTAAAAGAAAGGGGGTTGTGGCTTAGGATGCCTGAGACAAACTAGGCAATATTTGCCCTGATCTTGCAGTCTCTGAAACCAGTGGCAAAATTTTTAACTTTCCCCGATTGTAAACGCTGGAAAGAGATCAGCATCTTGAGCAGATGATAATGATGAAAAAGGCAAATCACCCTGGATCATAGGTCAAGCCTGGTAAGTCATGTTGGGACTGGCCTGTTAGACAGACCTCTAGAAGCATTTACATGTGGTGGTAATACACTTTTTGTTTCCTGTAACAAGGCATTCTCCAAGCAGTGGTGGGGTCCCTCCGTGTGATCTGCTGGCCCCCACCTTTTACAGATGGCCACAGCATCTCTAAATTGTATTGTCTTATGGGAAAGATTGTGCTGACCCCTAAGCAAATATATATATATATATATTTTTAAATCATTTCAGGCTAGGGGGGAGGGAGGGGAGGGGGCAGGCAAAGAAGGAACAAGCTGTTTTCCTTGTTGACTTTGAGGATTTTGCTGGTACCAGCCTCTTATTTCATCTTGCCCGTGGGTAGCAGCTTGTGTATTTTCCAAGCATCAGGATGGTAGCCCTCAAGCTGCCGAGTGCTAAGTGCATTTGATCAGTATCATTAGCAGCCCCAAGTAATTGATTATTGTCCATAGCTGAGTATTCAGAGCAAGTACACAGCCAATGGCAGTCACTTAATCTGTCATGCCTGCATGTTCTTGTCCTCCTGAGATCCATCAGCTGTGTAGCATCTGACCCCATCAGGAAAATCATTGATGGTTCGTATTTACCGTGTACCCATTATGTCACCTGCGTGAGCCACCTGAACTGGCTGCAGTGTACATGGGAGAAGGATGTATAGCGGGGATGGCAGAGTCTGTAGATCTTATTTTCTGTCTTCCTTTTCATTCCAATCTGAGCCTGGATTTTTGTGGGTAGAGGGGGTGGTCTTTAAATGTACACTGTTCAATTATTTTTCTGGTGTTAGTATTAATTGCAAGACTCAAAATAGGTTGATTAGAATAAGACCTCGCAGAGGTGTTTATAATTCAGATTTTAGAGATGTGACTAATGAATAACAACCACAGCTAATCAGTTCTCAAAACTGATGGTAATGAGCAGAAAAGGGGGAGGAAGCCAACCTCTATCTCTGCTAATACGTTTTTTCAGCACTGCGGTGGAGGGTGGCAAGTTCTCTTAACAAGTGTTTGACTCGGATGGAGTTCTTGATTTTTCACAGGAAAAGCCATTTTTGTTGAAGCAGTGCTTAAAGATTAATTTTAAATAACCAGTTGCCAATTACAGCCTTTAAAGTTAGGGTCGTATTTAATTGTTGGAACTGTTTTGAGGCTTGAGGTTTGTTATGGCATCTTTGGGCTTTTTATTTGTAAGTTGGGTTTTTTTCTGCATTCATAACAGCTACAAAAATGACAGCAGTGAACACTGGAGTCCTTTATTCTCAGAACTGGCACCGCAGGGGCATTGGCAGTGCATTTTTTTCCTCTGCATTTCCAACATTTTTGACCTTGATCAAGGTCATTTCTTAAAGATGAGAGGATGCAGTAACTCTTTTGCTGTATCTGGTCAGTCCTCTGCCTCTGTGCACTCGTTTGTTTAACCCTGTGGTGAATTTACTGTCCTGAATAGGAAAGAACCTGAAAAACATTATCAGGTGCTCCTCAGCCGGGACTTCGGTCAGGAATGATCCTGATCCACATAGGGATCAGGGTAGTGTTAGCCTTGGAAAATGCCTCTCAAATCAGAGGCAGATCTCTTCATGTCAACTGTCTGCATTTCTGCTGTGTGCCAGAGCCTTGTAAGGAGAGAGAGAATTTCCTGCCAGCCCTTTTAGTTTGGGCTTCTTTTGACGCTGAAGGACACATTTGTTATCAAAGTATGTTCCCTGCAGTTGAACAAATAATTCCACTGATACCAGTGAGACTGCTTGTGGAAGAAAGGCAAGAAAAGAAACTGGCCCTGGCTGGTGAGGAGCTTGTATACATTTCAGTGCACTCAGGGAGGCTCTGCAGATGCCTATTGCCTATTTAAAAAAAAATAAAAAATAAAAAATTCAGCCACCCAGTTTTGTCAGTTGACATACAGCTGAGCTGTCGGTTTGTACATTTTGTCTTTAAATAATACCACAGAACACAACTCGGTGTGGGCATGATGATGAGGTTCCTCTTTCAGCAGCGAGCAGTGTGGTTTCTAAATAAAGCTAACGGTGGAAATTAGTTGTGTTTTAATACTTCAAGTACTGGGGCAAAGAGTACCCCAAGGCCAAGGTTATTCCAGTCACTTATGTCTGGCATTATGAGGCTTTGGTCAAGAGAGACAGACGACTCCACGTGTCTCTTGCCCTTCGCTCCGTGTTGCCGCTGCTTATCGTGCGCCCGCAGTGATGTTTCACGAGAGCTGGACGAGGAGCAGTTCAGCTGAAAACTTACCTGCTTTGGGGGGAGAGCAAGTTTGAATCGCTTCAGAAGCGGTTCAACGAATAATTTCTGTTTTCTGCAGCAAGTTGAGGCTTTTGTTGAACAAACAATACTAGGCAACTTTCTGTAAAGTGTCTCCGAAACATTTCCCATGCAAAAGCATGCATGTATTATCAGTCAACATAGAATAGAGATGCAGAATATTCTTAAGTCACGAGCAGTTTTGCAGAAGCCTACAGTTTTTCTATGGTTTCCTGAATTTAATAAAAATTACGGCTTCCTTGAGTGACACTAGCCCCTGCAACATCTCAGTTTTTGCCCAGTGTCAATGACTTGATGCGGCCGTTGAGTCCTGCAGGACGGTTCGTGTTACAGTTAAAACCCTACGAAATTAAAGCGTGATGCCGAGATTTGCATAGCACATCTTGGCAAATTAATATGGTCTATCAGCATGCGTTTAAATCCTCGCAATCACCATCTTCTTTTAAACCAAGTGAAGATGGGACAGGAAAGAGGAGGACATTTTTAACATGTTTTTAACACGCCTGCAGTTAAGCACTGAAACTTGTATCTTAGCACCCACGTAAGAGGCTGAATGTTTGTACGATACGTGTAAATGAGCAATAAATGGTGACATTAGAGACTGTTTATGTGCCTACAAATAGCTTTTGGCTTGAGTCTAGTAACAAAATAGAGCTCCTTTTATCAAGGCCTGCATAGTAAAGCCATGTTGGCAACCGCGTGTCAGTCTGTAACATTTACTTGGCCTGCTGGTATTGTGTGAGAGGGGCTAAAATGCGTCTATATTGGCACTAAAGTGGGATAATCAATCGAGTTAAGGCAGTTCACTGGAAACAGGATTTTTTCCCTAGTCTGAACGGCCCCGGGGGAGTTTTTTCTGAAGTTCAGTGTCTGACACGATGCTCTCGAAATGGAGGCAGCACAATCCTGCCTTATTTTTTGCTCCTTTCCCAAGCGCGCAGTGGAAGTAGGTTAAATCTGGCGCTGCGGGCTGGCCAAGTGAACTGGCCGCAAATAAAGCCGGGATGCGGAGGGTGCCCGGTGGGGACACGGGCAGGTTCCCGGCCAGCTGAAGCTCCAGCCTCGGAGGGACACGGGCCACGCTCCCGCCGGCCGGCGCGTCGCTTCCATCTGGGGCGTTGCTCTGGGCGATGCTGCTGTTAAAGCCGGAGTGTACTTGTAGTCGTGCCAGCCAGGAAGTCCTTTTCCGGGGTTTGCATCTTGGTTTGAGGAAATGCTCCATAAGCTGCACTTCTAAAATAGTCCTGGGCTGGTGCCGGCGCTGGCTCCGCTGGCAGATGCTCGTGTGTGAGCGTGCAGATCTGGTTATAGGGAGTCTACTACACACCGTATTTAGGCAGTAGTTTCGCTGTCTGCATTCTCTTTTCCCTGCCACTAGCAATGGAGTGACTACGCTTGTTTTGTGGTTTAATTCCTCTTTATATTCTTTATTCTCTGAAGAAGCTGGATAAACACTCTTTTGATGGAAGTTAACCACCGAAACAGATTTTTGTTTTGCCTAATTCTGTCTAGGTAGCAGGATGGGTGCTTGGATGACAGGAGGATAGAAATCCCTAAATCGGACAGATGGATTTTCTTTTTTCAAATGGAAAAACTGCTTTTCGAATTCTAAAAGCCTGTAGGCCTCTGGAATTTGACCACACCTGGGTTACAGTTGATATTAATGTGCATAACTGAGGGCAGAGGAAAGTCATGAGCCTCTAAAGCAGTAATTTACTGTGTTTCGGCTCTGAAAGAGTTTTATCTGTCTATAAACAGGAAGGCACAGAAAGGCGAGGAACCTTTCAGAAATATTTTTGTTCTACAGCATGACCAGGAAAGAAATTTCATCGTTAGGACAGACTTTGCTGAAAATGACAAATTCATCGATGTAAATCGTGAGCTCACCTTTTAAAGTTCCTGTTTGAACTACAGCAATCCCTGTGAATTCCAAATGCACCCAGAAAATAGAGAAGCGTGAACACAGCCTCTTGTTTTTCTTTGGTAATGGTTCCCTTTTTCTTTTTTTGTTTTATTTCCAGCGGAAGAGCAGATAAAATCAGGGAGTACTAAGAAATGTTAGTGCGCTCACTGAAACCATCCCACTACACGTCCTTGGAATGAGCTTGCCCTTCCTAAATAGGAAACATCAGTAGATTTAGTTGGAATTTAGACCAGTATGGCTGAGACAAAAACTTAAGACTTTTGTTGTTATGCAAAAAGGCAATTCTAGATGAATATGAAATACCTGTTATATATTCCTGGCATTCAGAGCACCAAAACTACTATGGAAGGTAATACCACTGCGGGGAAGATTTATTTGTCAGCCTTTCAGTAGGACACTTATAATGAAAAATCTATTTATTTCGCCTGTCCGTCAAAATGTGACTTGCCTTGAGTGGATGAGTAAAATTTTGCAACTCTGCATTAAAGTAATGTGATTCCCAACACAGCCCCGGCATCAGTCAGTTCCTGTCTTAATGCCAGCGCTGCTGGGGGAGGTGTCTTGTTTATGCTTAGCTTTATTGCTTTTAGCTGGTGTGAGTAGCAAGAAAGACACCTGCAATATCATGATTTACACAGCGTTGCTCCTGTTAATCCCATTACTTTGCCTGATATTTTTCAGGCGTCTCTTCACCTCCTGCCCCTTGAACCACAACTTTCCTTGCTGGGAGTCACGCCGGAGCCCAGGGTGAGGAGCAAGTGTGGCTGGCGGTGCAGATGTGCGCCCCGAGCTTGGTGCAGCCACTCAGGATAAACGTAGAGGAGGGAGGGCACCGCTGCTCCGTGTGCGCACATGCGAGTGAGAGACGGTGGGAAGGAGGGAAAGAGGGAAAGAGAGGGCGCACGTGATTTTTCCGGCATGTAAATCCCCAAGAACAATGAGCACTGTGGTCTGCTCTCCCTCCCGGCACAAAGGGGAGAAAAATACGGCGACAGCGGTCGCACAGGGCAGAACATTGTCATGCTAGAGGAGCAGAGCTTGTGCTTCACGCCGCCGCCTGTGCCCAGAGTAACAGACGCTTCCGTCCCTGCAGCCTGGTCTTGGGTTTCAAAGAATATTTTGGATGTGTTGGTTGGCGGCATCACCCTTCCTTGTGCGGGGAACCTGCACAAATCCTTTCAGACTTCCCTTGGGACTGTAGTTCTCACGTTGTCTCCTGCATGCTCCCGAAACGCCCCCGGCGTGCAGGGGAAGGGCCACGCTCCGGGCAGCTTTGGGTGCTCACGAGGAGGCAAATGTCCCACAAAGGGGGAGCGGGAGATGAATTTTTCCTTCCTTATACGTGCTCGGGCACTGAAAGCAGAGAGCCCAAGTCTGTCACTCTTTTTACAGGGCTGGTTGCCTTTCTGCCCACAGGGAGGATGAGTTGGCTTCTTTCCACAGAGATTTGCATTTTGACAGCCATCTTTCTGGAATCTTTTATGAAACGAAGTGGTGGCGGTTGACTGTAAAACCCAAGCTAGGCCTGCAGTGTGCTCGGCTTGGCTGTAGCAGCCCCTGGCTGCTGGAGACCGGTCGCTGTGAACCCCAGATTCTGGCTGTGCTGGGCGCTTTGCGGGGCGAGACCCTCCTGCGTTACCACGCTTGACTCGGGGCTGGAAGCGCTGGAGTGGGGCGGAAGGGAACTGGTGAACGATGGCAATGAGTAATTGGGCAAAGGATGGGGAAGGATTTGTGGTGGGAAGCAATCAGTAACGTTAAAAGCAAACAAACAAGCAAGTATTATGGTGTTCTGGATTGCTTTGTATTATGAGAAATTCCTTAGGCCGAGCAGCTCCATTTATACGTTCTTGTTGTAATTGCACAAACCACGAGACTGTAATTTAAAAAAACAGAAACAAAACAAAAAGCCAGCAGGGGGTTCCTTTACTCCTCTGGAAAGAGGAGTCAATTCTAAACTTTTGTTTCTTTGCAACAATACGGAGGGGCTTTGCAGGGCTGAGCTGCCTCGCCTGAATGTTAAATTATGGCACTTGTTTTGCTCTTTATTTCTGCGTCTTGTGTGATGCAGTTTGTACCAGCAACATCTGAATGCTTTGGCTTACTTTGAAAGACTAGGAGAGTTAAGGGTCTTTCATGAAATAAAAGAAAATCCCCAAAATAGCCTTCTGTAATTTCTGAATTGTATTCTTGGCGGCATTAGCATATAGCTGGAGTTAATTCATTTGCATTAGCAAGAAAGTCAAAGTGAGAGCAGAATTAGGCCTGCTTGAAAATCAAGCCAGAATCATATCTGATGCAACTCCACCTCAGCTTTGAATGGGAAGGCTGTCACGTTGCTTGTAAGCCCGGAGACGTGGATATTTCAGACTCATCCCGAACAGGAGCTGTGTGACGTACCAACGGGAAGGGGTTGTCCTCAGCGTTGGACTGGGGACCCTTGGCTTTCCAGCAAAGCCAGTGGTGGCCAGTACAGGACTTGCCTGTACAGTGCTGTACAGCATTTCGGGGCAGAGACCCGTCCCCCCTGCCCTGCTACCGTCTCCATAGGCACAGCCAGCTGGCATCGCTATCCGTGGATCCCACACTGAGCTGGGCTCTCCTACTTCCAGAGCCAGTCTGGTCCCTCCAGGCGTTGCTTGCCTCTTGCCCCCATGTAGGTGCATAGCTTTAGATGTTAGAAAATGGAGGTTTGTGTCTTTGGGGGGATGATGGGGGTGGTCAGCAGCACGCTGGGATCTGAGCACCTACCTTCCATGGATTTCAGAAGGAGTGGAGCGCTCAACTTGCTTTGGAAGTCCCGAGAGATGGTATAGCGAGGTCTCCAAGGAGGAATTTTTTCCCCTGCCTGGTTATCACAGTTATCTTTTGGCTGAAGCAGGACTGATAACCCATACAAACTCGTAGCAAAACTATACATCTCTTCAGCTGTGAACATGTATTATTTTTTTGAAGTCTTTGAGACCTTTGTCTCAACAAGGCATGCGCGTTATTTTTAAACACACCGCCCCTTAAATGTTTTTTCTGTTAAATGACATTTTCTTCTGTGTAAGAAAAATGGAGATAGAAACATTTCTGGGACCTTCCTTAAAGCGTGTATTATTTGACATACTTTTTATCATGTCAGTCCTGACCTGAGTTCTCGCTAAACTTATTAGTTATAATCTTTTAAATCCTTCCTTGGATGGGAGCTTCTCCATGGCTGTAATAAGTCTTGTTCTCCTGTATCCTTTCTGAAATGAGGTAGCAAGTACTTCAGCTTGAGCGTGCAGGAAAGCTTTACATATGGCTTCACTTTTTTTTCCTTTCCCTGTATTAACACATTCTCTCACCCTGTTGTCTTGTTTCTTGCCACTTCTTTGTCCTTCTGTACAGAGCAGGTGTTTTGACTCAACTGCCTACAGCGATGCCTAAGAATTTTCCAGAGCAGTTGGAGTTAAGATAACATCCATCAGCGTGTATGAGGAAACTGCTGCTTTTTATGTGCGTTACCTTGCATTTGTCTGCACTAAATTTCAGCTGATCAGGGAATATTTCCTCAACATCTTTGGAAATTATATAGTCATTGACTGAGGGGGAGAGAGAGGATAGAAATTAAACGGTCACAACATTTGCTGAATATTTACTAGCGGAGAGGGAGGGCTCCTTTGAAATGAGACCAGTTTCTCACAATCTCATTTCTCTGTGCTGTTCTCTCTCTCTCTCTCTCTCTCTCTCTCTCTGTATCAAGCAACAGGATTAGGGAAGGCATGAAAGACATTTCCTTTAGTTCTCTTCATTTTGGAAAGAGCAGGGCAGAGTGAAGTTGGTGTTGGAGGAGTTGTGTGTGGGGACTGTTTTGGGGCTTCCATTTTCTCAGGAAAGGTGGGTCGGGGTGCCTGGTCAGGGGTGGGGTGGGAAGGCAGAAGGAGCCCGTGGCATGCACTTATCCCAAAAGTTGTGAGACCTGTAAGGGCAGAGCTCGCAGCCAGCTTTTCAGTGTGCAAGAAAGCTTCCTAGGTTAGGAGGCTGCCTCCTGTTCCTCATGCTTATGGATTGGTTTCTCATCGAGGCAAGATTTTGGGAAAACCTTTTCTTCCTTGAAAGAAAAGCAGATAAAAATAACACACGAGTTCTTAGTTCTAATGCAGAAAAAGCAGATTGTTCGTTCTGCAGACATGTGCTTGCCGTATGTTAGGAGAGGCACTGCTCTATCACTCCATATAAAACTGGTCAGTGTAGGGCACCCATCCAGGGCAGAGGCTCCATTTGATACCACTGGGGCCTTTTTGAATCACGTTAAATAAAATAGAAGGGGAACTGTAACCCCACCTTGGGTTTAGTTGCCCCTAGTTGTGAGCACCCAGTTTTGAAAGTCTTAACCTGATTTTTACAAACAGAAAAGCACTACCCAGAAAGTTTAATTCCGCTTCTAATTGTTCTAGCCAAAATTCAGATCTGTTTTCCTTCCCAAGCATCAGGACCTTCGCTGTTCTCTCTCTACTGTTTCCTCTCCATACCATGGCACGTTTTGTTGAAATATTGATGAGGAAAAACTCTAGGGCACGTGAAAGTTCATTTTCTAAGAAGACTTATACGTAGCCTTGGTGAAGCTTCATTGATATTGTGGATGGATATAAGCAAGTACATATGTATTTAGGATATGTGTCTGTAAACTTTCTAGGCAGCCTGTGGCAAATGAAAACAGAATGTTTCAAATGTGTTTCTGTCTTTAAAGACCAAACACACCAGCTGAGCCATCTACAGCTCCCGTTGCCATCCAAGTCCCGAACTGTGCATGCTAAAGTAGTCAGGGTGAACTGGCTTTGAGCACTACCTTTAGCTGAAGATTTGGCGTATGAAGTATAATTTATGCTGTGTGGGCTACTTTTAAGCAAAACCCTAAGCTTTCTTCAAAGAAAGTTTCTCTTACTTCATACCGGCTGTTCTCGTGTTTGATATGACACCAGAAGGTAGCAAAGCACACTTTTAAAAGCATCTTTCTCTCTTGAATGTGCGGTTTTGTTCATGCTTGTGCTTCTCCCTGCGCACCCATCTGTTTTTTGGGCTTGTAGATGGCACACATCACTTCGCAGGCAAGTAGTAACTGTGGAAAAGTGCCGGTGGCTGCTGGCGAGATCGGGACTACACGTGCAGAGAGGAAATTTGAGCTTGGCCTCTCTCCATGGAGGAGACCAGCTTATCAGAGACCCACAGACTTCAGCTGTGGCCTTGACTCTGACACTGAGCTTCTGAGGCTTTTGGGGGAAACTTAAATGCCGTCAATATTTTTGTATTTGCTTGCCAGAGCACCTGCTACCTCACCGTTTCACTGGGACATAAAGTGGGCTGAGTGAGCTTTGGAAAGCAGAGTAGCGAGGGAAATGCAGTGTAGTATTTTCATTAAGTACCTGGTCTGCTGTTCCTTTTTCCCTTCTGATTTAATATTTGTCCCCTTTCTCCCCTTTTCTTCTCCAAAATCATCCCCCCCCAGCCCCAATGTACTACTGTGTTGTCTTGTTGCCCCTCTAAACTGCTCGCTGAGCATGTATGTCCAGGGATGTCTCTGCATGGTGTTAAAATAGTTGGCTGCTTATAAAGTTATACCATCAAAGGTCCTGCCCATGGCCTGTTGCAAAATGGATGTTCAGAATGCAGTATCTTCATCAGGGAGAGATGAAACGCGTTCATTGCTAGATTACTACTTAAAGAGAAATCACTCGGGTGCTATAATTGGAATACCCCAATCGTGGGCTGAGTTCCTCCTCCTGGGGTCCTGTTGCAACTTTGATATACAGACTTTGTCAAAAGGTTTTGAAGGCAGAAAGCCTGCCAGGAAGAACAGTAGCAGAAAAGGGGGGAAGATCAAGATATCAAAGGGGATGGTACCGACGGAGGAGAAGTCTGCAGTGATGAGGCTCCCATGGATCTTTTCCTTTCTCCTTCCCAGGACTCAAGAGCTCTCTGCCCCCAGTAGAAATGCAAAGGGGAAGCAGTGGGCATTAATACTTCCTGCTCATCAAGATGTGAGCAGCCCACCAGAGCCCAGGGAGGAGGGAAGAGAGAGGGAGGTGTAATTTACTTCTTTTTCTTGCTGGCTTCAGTGAACTTGGCTCACCATGGGTCCCTCTCTTGCTCCTGTAAAAATACATCTGAATTCGGTAGGCCTATAAATGTGATGAATTTCTGGTTTGTGTTGAAGGGCACAGAGTGGTGCGGTCTTGCTCTTGGGCTTGCTCAGATATACGTTTCATGTATCGCTTACCTACCACGCAGGGTGGTTATGAGGATTAATTAGTTAATGTTTGTACAGCACTTTGAAGATGTAATGCACTATTAGGCTCTAGTCTCTGCTTGATGCATGAGTAGAACACCCATTAATGCTAATGGAGGTTGCACGCATTTCTCAAGCAGGGAATACATAAATGCTAAATATAATCGTAATTATTATTGTATTTCACAATATTACTTGATCAGGCTTTTGTAATTTAGCTTAATTTTTTTTAAATTATATAACTTGCAGAAATAAAAAAGGTTCTTAATCTTGAATCTTGCTTTCAAGAACAAAATCCCTCAGCCTGAAATAAGCAGTCATCCTTCATTCCTCATGTTTCATTGTTTTCTTCTCCTCTTTGTATCTTGTGTGTTGTCTGACCAGAGGTAGATTTCCGTGTTCTGCAAATGGCAGAGGTATTTTGCTAGCTAAGGAAGCAAACTCGCAACACCTAGCACAAATAGTATTTGATTACTGCTAATTACAGTGCTGTCACATAGACAGGGGGAAAGAACGACGGCTGGCTTTGTCAAATAGCAATGAAATAACCTGCTGTCTGTCTACTGACTTAATGGCTTTAATTGCCAGTGCATAATCAAGATCTGGTGAATTTGTTTGAACATATCAGCAGGCACCAAATATTTCAATTAAGATCAAGTTGTATAACTCGTGTTGCTCTAGCTAGAGCAGAATTCTGGTAAATTCAGATTTTTTGAGGCTTACAAAAGGGTACCCGTTGGAAAGAGCCACCAAGCAAACTGACAGCTGGTTGGGTTTAGATTTGGTTGTTGGGGGGTTTTTGTTGTTTTTTTTTCCCCCCAGACTTCGAGTAACCTTCTCCTCCCCTGATGCTACTGGACCCTTGTAGGTGGCTCCCTTTTATTTTCTTTCAGTCTGGCTTCTTTCTTGGGATGATGTCCTCCAGCAGAGTCCCTGCACCATAGGCTTTCTACTGTGAACCTTTCCCCCCAGTCCACCCCAGGGAGAAGGTGTGAGCGAGGCCACCGAGACAACTGCCTTGTCCCAGAGGAACGTCTTTCCCAAGCACTAGAAGGAGGGTTCCTGTAGCAGCATGAACACTAGACAGTCGGGTTTGTCCTCACAGAAGCACTGTGGCCTAGCACACCAAAGGTGGTCTTTTTCTTCCATGTGAATTGATAGAGCTTTTCTTTTCTTTTGTCCCTCATCCTCTTGCCAGAACAGTCTTTTTCAAGAAATCGGTCCCTTTCTGTAGCCGGTGGAGGTTACAAGAGTTTGGGATGAAGGCTTGAATTAGTTCAGCTTTGAGAGCTGAATTTGTCCCAGACTATCTGAAGCCACTTTATTTACATCAAAGCCTCCAATCAAAGATTTTTGCTCTATCTTTGAAGGATCCTTCCTTCAGGGATTCACGCCCATTCAACCAGATCATTAGCAGCTTCTTAGGCGCAGAAGAACAGGTCCTTGTGATAAAATCTGCAAGGCCAGGACCCGGACTTGCCTTTGCTCTTTCATTAACCACCGAAAGGGGAATCTTGCACTTCTCTGAGGCTGCTTTGAGCACTGGATCCTGTAGACTACCCTTCCCTGTCCTGTTCGTATTTAATCGTGACATTTGAAAAGGCTGACCTTTACCAAGTTATGCATCAGTTTTCATTTAGCTACTATCTGAATTTTCGGGTTTGTTTCTGTGGTTCCTATGGCTCGTTACATGACAGGCATTAGCCTGCATTCGTGGAGGGATGTTCTTGGCACTCGGGACTCTATGTCACTTCAATTGACCTTCTTAGCTTTGGGTGGTGATAATTCTTGCCTTGACACCAGGAGAAGCGACCTATGCTTGTCTGGATGTTGTTATCTTATCTGTGATCCTCTTTTAGCTTCATCCACATACTGTTCAGTGCAGCTTTGCTTGACCCCCCAGACATAACTATGACCTATCTTCTCCTTGCCCTCGTAAGCCCTGTAATTTTAGGGATCATGCTCAGCAGGCATGAGCTCGAAAGCTGGCATGCAGAAAATCGCAAGTTCTTTCTGTTTGTTCTGAAGGACCTTTAGAAAGTTGTACCCGCCTCCTGCTTAGTTCTGGCAAAGCTGGAGTCATTCGTGCGTGTGGTTAGTGGGAGCTGTCAGCGCTCTACAACTCTAGATCAGACCTGGAGTCTGAGCACTAAAAGCTAAAACAACCCCAAAATGCAGAGGTGATGTGTGTGATAGATTAACTTTGGCGGAAAGGCAGAAAATTTAAGCTGGAGTTTTCTTTCTCCAATTTTTTTTTTTTTTAAGTCGAAGAGAAGAAGCTTAGACCACTAAAAAAATCTGGTGTTTTGCTTCTGTTGGGGGTGCGTGTAAATGTTTCAACGAGCTTTCAGTCTTTCAGTGGGTTCTATAAATGGATATTTTAAAGATACAGAGAAGCCGATATTGTAATAATAGGGTAAGACAGAGATGCTGGGCGAGGTCAGTGGGCTTGCATAGTGATGAAGCCAAAGAGCGCGAGGAATGAGGAGTGCTTGTCAGAGTTCATTCTTTGTACTTGCTAGCCCTGTAGTTGAATCACAAAGGAACCTGCGCCTCTTTCTTTTTTTTAAAAAAACAGCTTTTTCTTAAATAATTTCTCTTCTCCCCACTCTCCCCCCAACTACTCAATTTTATTGTCCAACTGAAATAACCTAGGTATCAGTCACACAGTTGTATTACTCGCAGTGATACCACAGAGAACTAAATTGCAGTTATGGACTTTCCATCTTTATCAATGCAGAAGGTACTGGGATGGCAGCTGCCAAACGATTACACGTAAAAGCCACCACTTTGATGGACAGGGAACAGTCAGTGTTCCCTATTTCTTAAGGGGAAAAATAACAGAAGAAAACAGAGGTTTTACACTATGTTCTTTTGCTAGTGTGCTTTTCATTTTCTGTGTCATACTAGTTCTGTCGTGTATAGGTAGCCTAGTAAGAACTTCCATGTTATGAAGTTCATCCCCATTCTCTACTAGATAAATGGCTCCTTGGAGGATGCTGTTTCTGTTGGTTCTCCATTTCACTGGTTGACTGTAGGCATGGGTGTTCTTAAAAGTACAGGCCAGATGCTTGGAAAGGGTAAATCAGCATAGCAAAGCAGCTGCTTCCACTTAAACCACCTGAGGACCTATTTTTTATCTTTCTTTATCTACCCTTTGTGCATTTTGTAGCTCCAAGCAAACTTTGCTAATATCGTTATTGGCAATTATATCTTCATTAGTTTCTGTCTTGCCTATCATTTTTCCAGCATTCCTGGCTTGTTTACTTCTGCTCAAGAGCTGTGAGCTTTGGTAATTTTCCAAGTTGTCATCTCACGCTTCCAAAATCACCAGATTTCTTTAGTTTGCAAAAGTACAGTCTTTGAAGTGTCTTGTGCTTCCTGGCAAGGGGGTCACATCCAGCTTTTTAAAAATAACTTTAGAACTCCTGTTTCCTTTTGTTTTCCCCACTCAGAATTTAGTGCAAGGTGTGTGTCTTCAGGAGCTCTGCTAGTTGAGGTGTAGTTAAAAGTTCTGCTCTCCGTCTGTGTCGTCTTTAATATTAACGAGGTGTAGGGGTTGCTCGGATAGCAGATGTGTGAGATCCTGAAGGTTTTTGCATTGCCTTTTAAATTCATTCAAAGACGGTACTCCTGAAATGCTCCTACCATAAAGAATTGTTGGGGGTGTGCGTGCATCGGTGGTGAGAGGGGTTGCAGAGAGCTTGCAACAAGTGGTGTGGAACAGAGGATGGATTCTTCACTGTTCGCTCAAGTGTTTTGATTATTTTTGTAATTCTCGTCTTAGTTTTGCTGATAAAATTTCTCGTTGGATGCCCTTCCATAGAAAACTTAGTAATTTTCCTACATAGTTAATATTCAGATATAAAAAAAAAAAACTATTACAGTTTAAACGATGAATAGATGCTAATTTATACATATATACTTATACTCAGAATGCCTAATTAATGATCTTCCGTGTCAGTCACGGATATGCAAATGATTGTATTTTGCGACTCTTACCGTAATTGCGTTGCCCCGTCTGGCTTCAGTTTGGGGGAGTGTTTTTACTGCAGTTTAGGAAAGGATATGAAAGAGACTGAGCAACGAAACAACCCGCAGTTACTTAATGTATCACCGCGGCAGCTGATGTGGCATTTAGATTGTGCTTTTTAGTTTTAAAGTTGAAATGGGAACGGCAGCAGTAAAGAACGTAACTGCTTTCTAGCTGTGCTGGTCAATCAAAACCAGGTAGGTCCTGGTCGTTCTTGCGTGTGCCACTGGCAGGCATGCAGAGGAAAACACCTTAGGGTTCCTGCCCTCTAGGGAAAGGACCTCATCTGTAGCGTTATGAGCCACTTTTGACAGACTACATAAAAATGTCCACCTGATTGCAGGGTGTGTGACGTGCTTTGCACGTGCCGTGTCAGCCTGCACTGACGTGACAGCTGCTGGGACCTCTATCGAGAACTCTATAGAGTTCCTCTATCGAGGAACTGTCCCTGTTCCTGTGCCACAGCTTTAAGAGCTGCCAAGAAGGGCTTGAGAGGTCCTGCTGGATAAAAAGCTGGACGTGAGCTGACAATGTGCCCTCGCAGCCCAGAAAGCCAACCATATCCCAGGCTGCATCAAAAGCAGCGTGGCCAGCAGGTCAAGGGAGGGGATTGTGCCCCTCTGCTCCGCTCTGGTGAGACCCTACCCTGGAGTACTGCATCCAGCTCTGGAGCCCTCAGTGCAGGGAAGACGTGGACCTGTTGGAGCAGGTCCAGTGGAGGCGACAGAAATGCTCAGAGGGCTGGAGCACCTCTGCTATGACAGGCTATGAGGGAGTTGGGGTTGTTCAGTCTGGAGAAGACAAGGCTCCAGGGAGACCTTATTGCGGCCTTTCAGTACTTAAAGGGGGCTTAGAAGAAAGATGAGGACAAACTTTTTAGCAGAGCCTGTTGCAATGGGACGAGGGCTAATGGCTTTAAACTAAAAGGAAGGTAGACTAGATATAAGGAAGAAATTTTTTACAATGAGGGTGGTGAAACACTGGGATATGTTGCCCATAGAGGTGGTAGATGCCCCATCCCTGGAAACATTCAAGGCCAGGTTGGCCCAAGGTCCCTTCCAACCCAAACTATTCTATGGTGGGTGAACTTAGTTCCCATGAAGATAACCCGCGTAAGCCTCTTCTGTTGGGCAGAGGCAAATTTCCGATTCTGTAAAGAAAGGTGGATATTTCCACTGTGTCTGAGGTGTCAAAGGTAAGAGGTTCCTCCAGAGGCACGTTTGGAGCAGGAACCAAGCTAGAGGATCTGAGTAGCTCTCTGGAGTCCACTATACAGGGAGCTATATTCACTATACCTTGCTGCACCAGCGCCTAAAGTCAAATGGTGTTGGGAGCTCGTTGTGAAGCCATAATTTCTGATCTGTCTTTCTCTTCAAAAAATGTCTGCATCCATGGCAAAGTAAAAGATTCACAATGTGTTTTATTAGGGCTTGTGGGTACATTTTGCTACATAAATAATTCTACCTTCCATAATTACAGAGGACATTAATAAAAATTACGATTTTTCAGCTGTGATACATACTTGCATTGAAGCTGGTCCAAACTTGCAATTCTTGGGATTGGGACAAAGGAAAATAGACAGGGTCAGTTATTTTTATGGCTGTCTCTCTGGTGTCTTGGACTGAAAACAGCTGTGAGAGGGAGGAAAAAAAAATAAAAATCTAAAGCTGACAAATTTCATGCAATTACTGGCCTTGAAAAACACATTTTAGTAAATTAATTAATGGAAGCTGGCTTCTAGCCCTCCAGCACTTATATGGGGGTGCTGTGCGGGCTGAGGGTCTGCTGGGGTGGGGGGCAGCAGGGGGGGTCTCCATGGGGGGGGTCTGTCAGGGCAAGGCTGGGCATGGGACACTTCTCTGGGGATGGGAGATGGACTCGCCGGTGGCCAGGCAGGGCTGTGGGAGCTGGAGGGTGGCCCCTGGGGGGGCTGACATGGGGTCCTGGCCCGTGGAGCCCCAGATGGGGCAGGTTGGGGCCACTGGGGCACGTTGGCGTCCATCAGGCCCTAAGAATTGCTTCTGTGTTAGACTGCAAAAAGACTCTTGTTAGTATCTTCAGCTAGATAGATTCCTTCATGCAAGGAAATTCTTAAGGAATCAGAAATTCGTATCGCGGGGGGGTGGTGGGGATCATATTTGAGTTACAAAGAGAAAAGTGCCCATGGGAACAACCTTGGTTTTTCTCCCTCCAGACATTTTTCTCGCTGGCTGTTTTATCCGACCCCGGGTTGGTTTTTGAGGCTTTCCCCCTTGTCGCCTTTGTGCCGCGCTGGAACTAGTTTGTGTTGTTTCACCCCAAGCCGTGTGTATGAGCTGAGCGCTTGGCGCCAGCCAGGAAGCAACAAGCTGATCCCAAGGAGAGGTGGAAGGAGCAGCATGGCATCCGTGGAGGGTTGTGCCACCTGGGCACACCATCCCTAGGGAGGAGCAGCCCAAAACTGGGCTGGATAGGGGGGGAGCGCTTAGGCAGGCCGGCTGCTCCAGTCCTGTCTGCGTTGGGTGGTCACACTTGTCTCCTTGTTTCCCCCCTCCAAGTCTGGCATCTGAAAGCAGATGGTGGTAGTTGTGCCGCAGCCCAGGAAAAGACTTTGGACTTGGGAAAAGACATGGGAACCCGGATCTTGTCTCCAGTCAGAGGAGTTCATGGCTCTGCTCTTAGCACAGCTCTTAAATCACCGCTGGGATTTGCAAGGAGCGATTGCTATCAAGTCATGGCTCCGAATTGATCCCATGGGCTGGGATGTCGGACCCTGGCCGGGCAAGCTATTGATTCTCGCCCAACAGCCTCGCGGGATGGAGAGGCGGTGTGTGTCGTCTACGCTGGTGTGCTCCTTCCTCGCTTGTTCCCATCGGGAGCGTTCGCGACACGGGCATCCAGCAGCTCCGTGACACCAAATCCTTCACCATGGCTGGGGGCGTCGTTTGGCGGTCAACCACGGATGAAGGGAACCCAGTCAGTAGACACAGGTGGAACGGGAGTGAGAGCTCCCCATGAAAGCACAGAGGAATGCGCTTCCCTTCTCATCCTCTTCCTTACTCTCCCGTCTCTTCCGCAAAGGGCTGGATCTCTCTTGCAAAAACGCTGACGCTTACGCGTTCGTTGCCATTATTTATAGATTAAATCTGTAATTGGTTGAGGCTCTTCAGAGACACTTTCAGGTTCCAATGCTTTTTCAGTGCTTGTTATGAAACGGACTTTAATCTGAGATACAGGGACCCCAGGACCTTTTGTTCTCATGTATATATGCCTATTAGTGTTGGAAATATCTACACAAATAATGAAAATCAGGGAAGCTGTTTAATTCCGAGCAAGGTTTTGAAGTATAATAAACAGCTTGTTTCTTAGGTTTTCTTTGCATTTGCGGTACTTAGCGTCTGTCACCTGTATTGTAACTGACATGTAAAAATGGAGAAATGCTAAACTTAAGGAGAAATGGAAACTTCTGCTACATGGGCAGCTTTTCATGTGTATTGTTACAAGTTACTATAGTAAAGCTTTTCCACAGAGATGGGCTTTTTCCAGTGGAGCAGTAAGAAAATCTTCATTTGGTTCTTTCCATTTCCTAAAAAATGGCTCTGCATCAGCTTGGGAGTTGCAGGAAACTATGGCCCGTGTGGCTTTGTTCTGCTTGTTCCAGCTACTTATTCTAGGCAGCAGGGCAACCTGGAGAGGAGGGCTGGACAAGTTTTGCTGGTAAAACTAAGAGCAAGTTGTTATTACTCAGGTTAAGAGGTGCTTTTTATGCCTGTCGTGATTCATTAATATTTTTGCTTTCGCACAGTGGGTTTTAAAATTCAGACGCAGATATTTAAAATCTGCATGTATTAGTTTACATTCCTGTACCTTAAAGGCACAGCAAGCTCGGGACCTAAACTTTGTGGTGATGTTTCTAAAGCCTCTATTAATCATTCCCAGGATGTTTTCAGGCACTGCGTTGTTCATCTCGCTTTCGACTGCTGCTCAGAAACAAGCAAATGCAAACCAAAAATTGCTCTTGGAGTTAAACTGCAGCGGAGAAGTCCATGAAGCTGCTGGAAAAACAACCCAGCCATCCTGAATAAGCCAATAGCGGGGAAAGAAATATAACACTTGTAGTGCGAAAGGCGCTCTCCTTCGCTCTTTGCATGCGTCAGCCACAAAAATAGCAACAGCGGGAACAAAGCTCTGTTGGTTAATGAAAGAGGAGGAAAAAGGTGAGGCTGCTCCAAATTGTGCTAATCACGTTCTTTCCCGTGATAGCCGGGTTACCTTGGTAGTTCTTGCTGCAGAAGTGCAAAGTTTGACTCTGCCACCCCCTGACATTTCTACTTCTGTTTCTTCTCTTTGCCTGCATGTATTGGCTTTGTGGTCACTTTTAGCCGTGTCAGCATGTTGAAAATTGCTGACAGTAAACACCGAAGGCATGCATGCATGCTACTGAAAAAAACCACAAGGAAAACAGCCTTGGGTAAATGGTGGATTTGCTCACTGTTACATGTTCACAGCTCCCAGGCGCAGTCTGGAGCCTCTTAGAAAATACAGGGTTTGGAATTTTGTTTTGTTCAAGGGAATTGATACAGGCTACGACGTTGCTCAGGTTTCCACGTGAGTTTCGGTATGTGCAGTAGGGGAGAGGTTTGTTGTCCGTCATACTGTGCAGAACAGGAGAAACACTAAGACTTCCAAGCAGAGCAGCAGCTGTAGGCACGTGGTGTCCTGGGGTTTGGGTCAGATAATTTGGCCGTCCCTGAGACAGCCTGGGCATCAGAGAGACTCACAAGTCCGATATCCCGTGTCATCTTCGGGAAGGTGAGCGATGTAGAAACTGCCCCGTGTGCGGATCGGTGTGAAATACTGTGCGCTGCAGCAGGCTTGTGTTTCACGCTGATTAAATGCTGGGCAGGAGAGGGCAGAAAAAGGTACAGCGTTGGGCTCACCCGGGGCAGTCCAGGCTGGGGAACAAGGCTTCTCTTGTAAGTACCCTGGTGTATCGGCACTTACTGGTATCAGCAGGGTATCCCCACGTTCCTGCTGCTTTCCCATGGGTTCAGCGTGGCCCGGTTAGCCGGCTGGCGTGGGGCTGAGCAGCTGGATTTGGCTTCTACCAAGCTTGCCCAGAGCTGCAGCAGTCAATGAAATAATCGTGTGCGACCCCCAGAGCTCAGCTTTGAGCTGCATCTTGCCAGCGGCTGGGCTCAGCCTACGGAGCGCGGGGAAGGGGGTAGGCTTGGACTCGGTCAAAAACGGATTTTCCTGGGAGCCTGTTGGTGTTTTTATAGGCGTTTACCCAGCTGCTTTGGAGCCACTGCGGCCGTCTGAAGCAGTTGTAGCGCACACCTTGTTGGAAATGTTTATCCTGCCTGGTGTTGTGCTACCTTGGAGCTGAGTCCAGCTTTCCAGAAGCTCTCGCCAGGAGCCAGACCACTTACCCACCCAAGAGAAGCTCCCGCAACGTGGCCACTGCAGTGGAAGGGTGACCGACCCAGGGGCTTCCTTCCTCTCCCATTTCCGTTGCGAAGGTGGTGCAGGATGGAGGTGAGGCTTGCAACCTGAAGCACAGAGATAAAACACAGGCCAGAGTCTCATTTCTCTGGAGTTACAGGACTGTTTCTTTGTGGAAATTATTAATTAACTCTGCCTTCAACTGGTGCGGTTAGCATCAGAATTTGGACCTGATCTATTTTAAGAATATCTATTTGCGAACGTAATTTCCAAACTCGGCTTAAACTTGGTGTGGTCTCATTCATGCCAGCCAGCCAAGCTCCATTTTAGTATGAGGTAGCCTGAGCTGGCTTAAATCTCTGCTTCAGACCGAATTAAACAAAGACAACCCAAAGCAGCTGGAGTCTTTACTGCCTTGCCAGCTGAAGGTAAAAACACCATGAGGAACAGGTGCTGAAGGCTGGGAAAAGAGATTGATGTGAGGAGAAAAGTCAAGGGATTTGTCAGCCCTTGCGTTCTGTATGCACCGCTGCCTGCTCGAGCCGTCGGACCTGGCAGAGGCTGCGTCTTCTGCCTGTGTGTAGTGCCTGCCCTGCTCCAAGCGCTGTGCAGGCAATAAGTAAATAAACCCAAATTATTTGTTTCTTGACAAGAGAGATTACATTGAATCCCTGCTGTAAAGTTTTCCCCGCATTAGAACCCAAAATATTTTTTGAAGAATTCCTAGGAGGGTGTTGGCATATAATGACTAATTTTGTAAATCTTGCATTAAAAAAAGGGGTTGTGCATTGGAGAGGCTTCTGCTATATTTAGAATAAAACTTCATGCTCCCACTGTCAGGATGTGAGCTTAATTACAGCATGCTGCAAACTTTGCTTTTGTGAAGGATATTTTTCTGCACTGCTTGCTTCAAAAAGCACAGTTTTGCTGCTATTTTTATGATGCTTTTGTAACAGCAGCAGGAGTTGAAATGGGTTTAGTGAAACTTGAGAAGGATTCTCTGACAAAACCAGTGATAGTAGTTGTGCAGTTCCCAGCTTGTAACTTCTCACCAGCTGAAATGAATCAATGTCAGGAGGAAGGCGTAGCTGGTTGCTGTTCCTTTTTTTTTTCCCCCCATCCCGTAACTTGCAATTCACTTTTCTATTATACCCTGAATTATCTGTTAAGATTTTAATATGGATCCACTTTTACTGCTGTGTTTATAGTTGGGTACCTGCTAGAGGATTGCGATAGAAAACTAAAACGGGTAAGTTAGCAAATTTTACATCCAGAAACAATGAAAAAATACACGGGATTCAACCTTCACGCCTTAAGAGATAACTGCTAGCTCCTTACAATAATTGCCAAGCTATAAGGAGACTTTTTGTCCTTATCAGGGAATCAGGACGTGGTTTGCAGAGGCTGGCACGCTCTGCTCCCGAGAATATCAGAGCTGCTGCACCTGAGGTGTGGTGGTAGAGAGCCTGTGCTGTGTGTGCGTGTTGTCCCTGACCAGCAAAGGATCTTAAGGCTGCAGAGGAAAATGTTTAGAAATCAGGAAACATGGACAATTTGGAGGGAGTGAGGGCAGGGTGGGGTGTGTGTGTTTGTTCTTAAGGCCTCTTTCCCCCGTTCAGCAGAGTTGTTGTCCATACATGGTATGGACACGTGTGTGCATACAAGGTAACTCATGGTGGGAATCACATGAAGGGAAGGAGTTTTAGTTTGAGCAGTGGAAAAAAAAAAACCCAACAAACAAACCCACAAAAAACCACTTCACCTCTCCCCAGACTGTGCTGTGTGGAGGGATACACGTTTCTTATTCAGGCGGCACAACGTGGATACCCTGAATGTTGCTGAGGGTGAGGATTACAGTCTAAATTCCATCCATAGCTGTGAAGGATGGGCAGGCACCATTCAGAAAGTTGTCAGATGCAGTGCAGGACTGCGTTACCATTACAGTTACTCTGAGAAAACTGCATTGCTGTAAACGCTCTGCTGCAGGAGGGGGTTTCAGCATTTTGCACCCGCCGGATGTTGGGTGCTTCGCTTGGTCACGAAGTCCTGAAGACCTGAGCCCTTGGTATCAATGTGGGGTTAGCTGTCTGTGAAGTCCTCAAGCCTAGAGCACCTAGGGAGAGATACACGAGGCGGAAGCGTTACCTCCTGAAAGCATCTCGCCTGATTTCAAGGGTCATTTCATACTCAAGCAGCTCGACACGCAGAAGCCGAGCACGGGAGCCTCCTAGAAGCACAGGTGTGGGGAGGCGCGTGGCCGCGTGCAAAAAGTCAGGTTTCAGAGGGATTTCTTTGAAACTACGGAAGAGAAGCACGCACGTTTCTCCTGCTGGCACGCTGGGGCGGCGTTTGAGGCGGTGAGAGGGAAATTCCCTGCAGAGAGGGGTGCTGGGTGGGAAGGCAGCAAGGAGCATTTTGCCGTGCAAAGGGTGCGGTTGGATGGAGAACTGGGAGAGGATCTGTGCTGGGGGAAGCAAAGCAGAGCCAAGGTATGGCTGACTGCCTGGTCAAGCAAAGGAATTTGAAATCCAGATTCAGTCTGCACCTAGGAAAAGATTCCTTAAAGAAAGAAAGAAAAAAAAAAAGTAATTTAAAGTGAGCAGCATCTGCCTTTTTTTTTTTTTTTTTAAATATTGATTGGAGCTGTCATAAAGTGGGGAAAACCCCCCACATATTATAAATGGTAGTGGACAAGTTTTCTGCAAAGTATTTAATTTGTCCACGTGTTACACTGGAAAGTAAATATGACATAACTTGCTGGAAGAAACATTATTTTCACTTTCGCAAATAGTACTGTAAATGTTAAATTTGCTTTTATTTCTCTCCTCTTGGTTTTTAAAAGGAAAATAAAATAATTGGCCAGATGTCTTTGAGATTTGATGATAGATTACGCAGTACAGAAGCTTGACACCTGGTAGAAATTCTCCTTTCTGCAAAGCTTTTATAATGTAACAATATAAATTCATGTATCTAAGGTAAACTGTTTTCCTACCCCCATGGGACTCCCACAAATTTCTCCTATTAGCATGGTGCAAGGATTCTGTTGAGACTGCTCACCTGATGAGCAGAAATCTACACAAGTGGCATTTGCAAAATCCCAACAGAGAGAGACTCTGGTTGGAAATAATAATAATTGAAAACATTTTTAATTTAGACAGGACTATGCTTAAAGACATTCCGGCATCTTACTAGAAAATTACTGCTATAATAATAAACAACCCTGATGGCTGGGGGTGGGTAAAATAATTCAAGAGGTGGTATTTTTCCCTATGTGCTGTGTTTCTTGCCTTTGTCTTAACTGTAGTGTGGCAGCCCTCTCCTGAGAAGGGTGCTCATTTCCTATACAAAGGATGAAAAGCTCCCTCATTTTCTGAAACACTGCAGGTCCCTCTGTTTCCAGAAACTTGCTTGAGTAGCACTGCTGTCTGAGAGATGAAAAAATAAACCTCGCTTGTCCCTACTTTCCCTGGGATTTTGGACTGTTGGCCCAAACAATACTTCTCACAGTGAAGGAAAGAATTTGTTGAGCTGAATTTGTTAATTATGGGCCAAATATTGGCATTCCGATTCTGCGCTTACCTGTTCTAAGACAATATGAAAACAGAGCCAAGACCTTTATAATTGTTTTTGCTTTATTGACAGTGTGCCAGAGTAAAAGTGGCACAATCTGGGAAAGTATAATGAATATTTTGCCTAGAACAACTTTGATGTGTTTATGTTTCTTTAAACGTAATCTAAGATATTTTAAAAAACCTTTCTGTCAGTGAGATGTTAAGCATTAGTCTCTAGACAATTCTTGCCGCAATTAAGAATTACATAACAATGTGATTGTTATGAGTCAAAATAATAAACTAGTAAGGATTAATAGAATATTTGGCTAGGAAAAAAGGAGACTGAATGTGTTGTCTTTCTATGGACCATGCAGAGAAAAGCTCTTCCACAGAGGACCAAAGCTTTTGGAAGAGGCGGGACTGAAATGGGTGATTTAATAGACCTCCATAGAATAAATGTTTTGACTAATACCTTGCCCAGGACACTAAGTAAATGGCAAAGCAGAGAACTCCTTCGCTAAACGCTGTTCTATTTGCATGAAGGTACTTTCCTCTATGAATTGGGCTGGTTGATGCTGAGAAATATTGACTTACTGAGGCAGACTGGGCAGAGAGTTTCATAAACAGAACGTTTTTACCTGCTGGTGGTGTCTCTCCATCTCTTCTCTGCTTTTTAGAAAGGTCTTCTGCATAAGAGGTAGTTTTAAGTGAGAATACTGTGATTTTTTTTGTTTGGTTTTTTTCCCCTCTGAAAGAAAGAAAATCTTCTTATTCCTAGTCCCAGTGTCAGTATGCTGCTTCAAGGAGAGCTGTATTAATGCTATTAATTGTCTTTTTAATATAATAATACTTCATTGCGAGGTTACTGCTGGCACCTCAGAGCCTGATCTGGCAGGCATGGCCAAGTGGAAAACAGGCACCTTGAGACTTTGTGTCCTCCAGCTCCTTGGAGAAGTGTAGATGGGTGGAGAAGAGGAGCAGGGAAGCACTGGAGAGAACAATGTTCCATCTGCCTCCTTCCTCCTGTAAGCGGTAGTGCTGGAAACTTCCATCTGGTTAACGGAAGTGAAGTCATTCTTTCCGAGACCAAAATGATGGCAGGTCTGAGTTGAAAGTCACTTCTGTCGTCTTCTTTCCCGGGACTCTAGTGCAGTATTCCCAACGTGCCCGGGATGGACCTCAGGTAGCAGAGAGGCACAAAAGGTCAACAGTTGCCTGTTAGTGTCATGCATTTATCGGACCCAAAGTTTGATTGGGCAAATCAGATCAGGTAAATATTTATCAGGCACAGGCCGCCTGGCCTGCAGACGTCAAGGAGCGTATGATATAAGACGGGGTAAA
Organism: Chionis minor; assembly: GCA_013398295.1. Lineage (NCBI taxonomy): Eukaryota > Metazoa > Chordata > Aves > Charadriiformes > Chionidae > Chionis > Chionis minor. The sequence goes on along the minus strand of VZSF01004738.1, from coordinate 411,074 downwards.
CCACCAATAGCTGGCCAAAGGCCCAGCCAACGCAAGGACAACAGTGGAGGGCATTCACTCCACCGGTCCGGGCGCAGCCTCCTTGGCAGAGCCCCAGCGGTGGGACAGCCGGCGTGGGAGGGGGCAGCCAGGCTGGGGAGGGGGCTGGCCTTGCCAACCAAAGCAGGGGGAAGAGAAAGAAAAAGGACATTCTCCTGCCACTCCTTTCTTAAAGTCGGCGCTGGGTGACGTTTCTGTTATTTCTGACACGTTTCAGAAATAAAGATCGAGAGGAGCTGGAGGAGCAGAGCCAGCACCAGCACAGGCTTTGTGTACTTTTGCTCCACAGGGTTTCCTCTTCCCGCCTGTCACTTATTCTTCTGAGGAGACTTTTCTGACTAAGACAATAGCACACTCCTTTGCTAGGGGCTCTCTTTGTGTCAGCCCGCCAGCAGGGGATGCTTTGTAAGCCAGAATGAAGATAAAGTCCCGGAAGACCAAGTAATCAAAAGAGCTCGTGGGGGGCTACCCGTAAAGTACAACTTAAGTTTTCTCTAATTTTGTGGCATTCACAGCTGGGTTGTGGTCACGGCTGACATGAGACTACTGGTTCCTGGTGGGCCTGAGTCTTCACCGCGGCGTGTTCCTTGCAAAATCTGCCAACTTCCTGAGGTCGTTCTGGCCAGCAAGGATGGGGTAGGCAGGAGTTGCCGTGGGAATTAGTTGCCAAAATCAGGCGGCCCAAAAGGCCGCCTGCTTGGCCCAGCCATGATGTCTCTCTTGGTTTTGATTTGCAGGTGTTACCCAGGCAGGGGATTTACGTTGAAGTGTAGATCAGAATCTAGAACTGTATTCAGCACCAGGAATATTTCAGTTCTGGGAGTTCAAGTTGAGAGCGATCACTTCTTCAAACTGAAAAAATAAAAAAAAAGAAAGATCCCTCAACTTTTATTGGAAGTGCTTCCAGGGAAGGCCTTGAACAGATTTATACCCTTTCTTTCAACCTGGGCAACACTGCTGCCATTGGAACCTGTGTGCTTGCTTCCGAAGGAGAACGGCAGACAACACAACACGTACATACAGTGCAAAACTTGTCACTTCCATAGGCAGAACTATCAACCTGGTAATTAATATAGAAGTACGAAGAGGAACATTATATTTGTCTGGATTTTATTTTTTCCCTTTTCTTTCTTGGAGCTTTCTACACTGTCTCTTTGTGCAGAACAGATGCAAGGTGAAAGTACAGCTGAACAGACACAAATCAGGTAACTAGGGGAGATCTGAAGAGTGTAGTGAACTTTCTCACACATCCATATGCTTCACTGCGCACTGAGAGAGAGGGAGGAGGCTGTTGTGAGCAAAGAGGTAGGTGATGGTGTTTCCTATGTAAAAAGAGCACCCCGGCAGCATGTCCGAGGAAGCATGAGCTGGAGTTCTCTGGGCCACCACGGGGCCTGAGTGACTTGGAAGGGGTTGGGTACCCGTATGAAAGCTGGGTGAGGTTTCCTGTGAGCATCAGTGTTAGTTGTCTGTGAATAGCACGGCCTTGGAAAAATGGTTTGGAGAGCTGAGTTCTGGGTTGGCATCTGAGCTTTGATCCCTAAGAAGGGATCCAGGAGCTACTGGAATTGCATTACTCCAAGCAATTCAGCACTATCGATACGATGTCCAACATTAATAACCATTTCTCTGATTGTCTAAGCATGCAATAGAGAAAAGAGAAAGTATGTGCTACGAGATGATCATAAACCTACATTGTAGGATTGATAAATCCTGGTGTCCCTGGCCAAAGAGGATGGTTGTTCCATTTAGTTGGTAGAAAAATGCCTGGTGCTTTGATCAACCACAATCCTTTTCATAACTGTCAATCCTTTCAGTGCTCAAGACTCCAGGAGTATGCTGAAAATACCTAGGAATTTGTTTGCGCTGCCGATGTGGACACTAAGAAAGGCCACCTTGTGAGCCAGATCCAGTCCCTGTGCCACAGACTGGCCATCCCCCGTCCATAGCATCATGGCGAGTGAAACATTTTTGGCTCTGTCACCCACACTTTGCTTGAGGAAGTACCAGAATTCATTTTGGACGTGAGAGGACCATGCTCGAGAAGCAAAGGCCTCTTGGATTGAAATGGCTGACAGAGCTGTCCCAGAGGCACCTAATAGCCTTGTCAGGCCCTGAACTAACTTCAGAAAGATTTCAGTGGATTGTTTTAAGGTAAACCTAGCCGGCTTTCAGTTTGTTTTCAAATCCTGTACTATGAGTTGCAGGGATCTTAGGAGATGGTCGAGGTGCAGCACCAAAGGTTCCGGTGTAGGACATGACAAATGACCAAAACTTGGGGACATTTTCAGCTGTTTGAAACCAAACAAGGCCTCCTTTGCGTGTCAGTGTCCTGAAGCCCCTCAGTCCCTTGTGTGCTTTCCAAATTCTGCCCTCTGGGCCACTGTTCTGCAAAGCGCTTTCCGATGCGAACAGCATCCGATTCGCCTCCATTCTTCAGGCTTCTGAAAGAGCCCAACTGAAAACAAGCGTAGTCAGCGGCTTCTGATGTAGGTTTATTAATGTTTGGGCATATAACAAGGTTTCCGTTCGATACCTTGTTCAAAATAAAGTGCAACGGATGACTGTTTTGCCATTTTTGTGCGCTGTTATGTGGTAGATTTGTGTGGTTAGTGGTGGTAAACGCTGGTTTAACACTGCCGATTTCAAGGCAGTGACTATTGATGTGAGCTGGCAGGAACAGAAAACATTTCCAAAAATGTCTTTCAATTTTGGGGTACCTGTATGTGCAAAGATCTGATGTTTAGAGGTGTGATACTTGACGTTTTTCAAAACCCAACTCCTTTAGATGTGTAGTTGAGGCACTCTTAGTATTTGAACTGTTCTGGAAATGAAAAAATAGGTGCTTAGGGTTTGGTTTTGTTTTTTCCTCCCCTGTTTCTGTAACTGACAACCTGAACTTCCACCCCCCCCCAGGCCAGTAACCTTGACTTCTGTAGTGGAGCCTGTACTTGCCCTACTCAGGGCCTTGAAACCAAGATTGGAGGTGACAACCACCACTCCTTACTCTTCACATCACCAGTTTCTCTTGCTCCTCTTCCCACTTTTTGCCTCTCCTTCACGGAGACAGAGCTATCTCACTGCTGCTTGTAGCAGGGTACTTCCCTTGGAGGCCTGGAACTGCAAACTAAACATTTAGTCTACATGGTGTTGTTTGGATTTCTAATCTGATGAAACCTTGCTCCAGATTCTCCCTGGAGGAAATGAAGCAGGAAATGGCATTTTCTCCATTTCCTTTACCTCAGCGTCACCCTGTGCATCATCTGATGAGATGATACTATGCTTGAGAAACACTTAGGGGATTTTTTCCGCCCCCCTAGGTTTTTCTCCTGACAAATGTATGCTCTGTCAATCCTTCCATTTATTTCCCTTGAAAGTGTGAATTATAAGAATGTTCAGGTTTTTTATCTGAGCAGATTGCAGCCATTGGATGTACAGACATCTATTTATTACACTTTTCCACAATATTGATTAATAGGAAACTATCTCCATTGTGTGGGCCTAGGTTCTGTAAAAGGCTATTTTATTCTCAGGAATGAACCACTCAAACTGTAAATGCGTAGCTATGCTATCATGGCGCATTTAATTCAAAGGGGATGGGAAGGACCAACTTCTTGCTGCTTTAAACCTTCCTTACTGTGTTTTTTGCGTACCTCCTTGAGTCAGATCTCTAAGATAAAAACCAATCAGTCCTTTCAGAGGCACCATTTTAAATCAAATAGCGAAATATGTTTTAAGTAACAAGTATGTGCAACGTATGCCTTCAAGTAACTGAATCTTAAAAGCTAGCAGTAATTTCATCCTGCAATGTGAATCTCCAGGGGAGTTCATCTTCAGTGGCCATGCCTACGCATCTGTTTTGTGACTTGTGCTGGTCCATGCTGGAGAGCAGGCATGGCAGGGTCCAGGGCCAGCTCAATGTGCCCAAGGAGATTCTGGTCTGAAGGGAACAAGCCAAAACTGGAAGTCCTGAAGTGGGAGGAGAGCTGGGGGGAAGCAGACCTTGAAGAAGCTGATGGGACCATTGGGTCCCTTCCTTGAGTCTCAAAACATCTCCGTAGTGGTTCACCAGCAACAGGTGGAGAGACAGTAGGTGACAGATCCTCTAGTCACTGTGTCAGAGTTAAGAAAGTGAAAATAACATCTAGGACACCATGTTATTTAAGAGCCTAGTCTGTCTTTCATGGTGTAGCTCCCCATGCATCTCAAAGCTGTGGGTAGGGCTTGTGTCAGGACTTGAAGGTTATCAGCTTACCAGCTCGCCAGGTGAGGAGGCAGGACAGCCTGTTGGGCAGCGTTCAGGGACGAGCAGTATATCAGGATGTAAAAGAAGAAAGAAAAGAGCCTCATCCCATGTATAGGTGGTTGTGAGAGTGCAAAACCCTTCTCTGACTAGAGCAAATGCTGATACTCCTTGTGGGATGCTGTGGCTGGACCCTCCCATGGGACTTCATCTGCAACTTTCTCTCACTACTGAATGCAAGCAAGTGGGAAATCTACCTTTCCTGTCAATCAGAGCTTCCCCAAGTAACAGCAGAAGGACAAAATTGGCAGGATTCTTGTCAGTTTTGCTGCTGCCCATAGGGTACTGATTATCATTAATGAGTCTTATTGATTTCACTGTGCGGCTTCTTGGGAACAACAGGAGAAGCCTGTCTGCAGACTCAGAAACACAGCACGGCAGTGGGTCATATTTGGAAAGTTATCTGTGCAATCACAAGGGCTGGATTTGTTGTTGTTGTTTTGTTCAAATTAAAGGCTAGATTCTGCAGAAGCTGATGATTTCAGGAGCCACATCCTTCCCCAGCCTCATCAGGAAATCATTCCACTTACCACTGGTGAGTAGGTGAGTGGGTTTCTCTTGCCCTCACAGAAGCTATATCCTCAGCTTCAAGAGAGGGAAGGAGTTGTAATGTGACACGAGTCTCTCGGGGGTCTCTGCGTCTGATGCTTTCAAGACGTTTGGTTTTTGTTTGGTTTGGTATTGGTTAGCTCTGGCTGCTGCATCGCTTCACCCACGAGGACGGTGCTCTTTGCCCCGTCGTCTTAGTAGCGATCCTCGTTGTAAGGTGTGGAAATCAAATCTCTGGCTTCAAAGCCCTAACTGAAGGGCAGTATGTAGAAGGATTCCCCCTTTACCTAGACATTATGTCTCCAGTTCATCCTGCCCCCACCCCTCAGCCCTGGCGAGGAGTGCCAGCAAAAACAAGTGCTGTTTGTTTGTTTGTATTTTGCTATAAAACTGAAAATAGGAAAGTTACTGTGCGCTCTTTTTTTTTTTTTTTTTTTTTTAACAAAACAGATGTTTCCCAACAGTTTTTCCCTGTTGGTTGAAAGCCCCTAATTTCTGTCAAAACACCCATCAGGCAGTCACTCTTTAACTAGCCGCCAGTGGCGTCCCGTTGCCTTCACCGAGTTTTGAGTCCACAGGGGGTTTGCAGCTCCCAGAGTAACTCCGGAGCACGGAAGGCAACATCTTGGCGTTAACTCCATCCTCTCCCCACAAGTTGTTCTCTTGATTGTTTGGTTTTGGTTTTTTTTACAATTTCCCCCCGCAGATAGCCCTTTTTAAAACTAGGCAGCGCTTCCTCTCCCTGCCCTCCTCATTTCAGGGTTGTGAGCGGTGGTGCCTGCAGGCAGGAGCGACGGCAGCCCAGTGTGACATTTATCCTCCGGTAATCAGTTAATTGGCACAGCCCTCTACCTTTCAGCCTGCGCTTCTTAGGATCACACGGGATTTCTGACCTGTGAGAACTTTGCTGTGAAGGGACAGCTTGATCCTTAAGCCCATTAGCCAGATGCCAGTCCTGGCTGGGGCGATGACGGGTGGCTCCGGGCATGGCCAGGTGCCAGTTGTGGACTGCCACCGGCCACGTCATTCCACGGGACTGGGGACTCGGCTCCGAGGAGGGCAGGTTACCCCCCAGAGATATCGCCCCTGTCCGATTCCCAGCCGTACGCACAATCCCTTCCCGGCATTGTGCAGGGTTTTCAGCCCCCTCAGCAGCCACAGGTGTGGGACACAACTGGGGGCACAATTCCAAGCCTGCTGGCTGGCTGGCCTGATCTGGTGTGGCAAAATCCCCTTTCCTAAGGTTCCTCAGGGTAGCTGTGGCCACGGCAAGTGCTTGGAAAACTTTCCACGTCATTTGCAAAGCTGCCCTCGGAGTGAGGCCATCTTATAAACTTTATTTAAATTTAAAAAAAAAAAAAAAGTATAAAATGGAAAGATTCCCTTCACTCCCCCATCTCCTTATCTCTCACTTAAAAGGAAAGGAAGTAGAACATTTTAAAGCAACTTTGTTTCCATGGATTAAATGATATGAAATACAGCTTCTTCCTCCCTTGATTTTCTGCCCTCGGCCAGGTAAAGAGCTGGTCCATTGAAATATTGACTATCATTAGTATGAGATTTGGATTTTTTTCATCTCTCGATGAAGCACAGATCTTCTTTTTTTTGGTTGCCATCAACCCTCTATCATAGCTGTTCCAGTGCAACACTTCCCCTTTGATATGCCAATGACTTTGTACAGGGGAAGGACCTTTACGGGAAGAAGAATTGTTTCAAGAATTGATGAAGGGTGAAAAGAAATTGGCAGCATGTCATTTAAAAAAAAAAAAAAAAAGGAAAAGAAAGGAAAGACAGCACACCTTGGCATACAGAGGAAGCGGGAGGGAGGCGGCTCTGTGAAGGCAGCAGAAAGCATTGCTAACAGGCCAGCTTAAAGCCCTCTTAACAACGTGCACTTGCTCTCCCCAGCTCGCCCATTGATTTCCTCCTGCCCTCCATAGGCCCGGCTGCAGTTAAACCTTGTGTCCTCCACGTGATGCCGAACCGAATCAGATTTTGCTTTTAGTTGTTCGATCAAATTTTCCTTCCTTGAGCTTAGAAGGCACACTTGGGACTTTATAGTAATTGCCTCCCCACGCTGAACTGCTGATACCTTTATTGGATTGGCGTAGGGTTTCAGAGGACTGTGTTTAACATGCAGTGAGCCGCAGCAATGCAAACAGCTCCAGTGTTTAAACAAGCATCCATTAGGCCAGGAAACAAGACAGTGCCAGCCCATTTGGTGCTCTTTAGAGCTGGCAGCTTACTGGGAACGGTGCAGCAGGGCTTGCTGGGGGAGACACGAATGCGGTGTCAGGAAAACAAGCAAAGCATCTCTGTAGATTTGTGAGAAATGAGCCGGCGGGGGGGGGGGGGAGGGTGGGAGGTGGAATGGGACGACTTGTGACTGGGGACATGTGCAAAGCTCATTAATATCTCATTATGTTCGAATTGCAGTCTCCCAGCAGATTGGCATTAACATGTGATGTGCTGGAGGAAGGGGCTACAGGAGAGCGGCAGGGATATTTTAAGCAAGCTTTTTTTTTTTTTTTCCTTTCCCCCCTTTTTTTCTTTTTTTCCTTTACATTGAAGAAGCGGAAAAAATAGTGCGCGCAGGGCAAGGTGCCAGCAAGCCACGATGTTTTGTGCATCAGCCCAATACAGTACACTTCATCAAACAAGAACAGTGCTCAGTTGGGCTTATCATAGTACCCACCAGCATCTTTCAGTATTTCTAATAAACCTCCTTTATTTTCAGGAGTGCTTAACTCAGCTGTAAAATTTGGCTCAGTGTGAAACTTCCACGTTCAGGATCTCAGCCTAGGATTAATTCCAACCACCCCCAGCCGGACGGATTGGGGAGTGTGTGGGGGGGGTGCTTCGACATGTCACTCCTTTCTCTAAGTTTATAGGCAGAATGATGTCTGAAATACTTTTTCTCATGCTCCTATACTGAAATACTTTTGTTTTATCCTTAACTGGAGCATTGCAGTCATTAGCTTATCAGCTGATAAGCTGCAGTCATTAGCTTATCAGCTGACATCAGTGCCCTACTGGCTTCTGCAGGACCACATACATTTTTCTGATAAAATCTTGGCTGCCATGTTACTGGGAAAATACCCATTAGTTTTATGGCCAGTTATTCCTTGACTTTCTGTACCTGAACATATAAATCCTCTTAGAAAATAAAAGGCAAAGGCAACTCCCAACAATGGCTTATCCAAAAAAGAACAAACAATCAAGCAGGTTCTCCTCCCTGGGCTCCGAGTTGCTGAGTTGTGTGATTTACGTGGGTTAAACCTTCATGGAGAAGACTGGAGTCATGAGAGGGACAGAGAATGTACCTCTTATGTACTCTGCAGCACCGGGCTTTTGTGCAGAAGTGTTTTACTGGCATGTACCAATGAAACCCATGGGTTTTGCTTTTCTGCAGACAGCTAATCATTCTACTATTGCATATAAAAATCATTTTAATAGGTGCTGTATTTGAGGGAGACGTTTATAGCCAAACTGTAAGAAAATCATTCTCCAACTCCTTTTGTGCTACAAGAGCAAAACAATGGTTAAATTAGCTCTGACTCTTACGAAATGCTTGCGAGCCCATAGATCTTGGTTCAGACCGCGTATTATGTTTGAACTTTATTGCCCAGGCTATTTGTTATGTGTTTATCCTTCTTAGTAAACTTTCTTTTGCTTTTATGGAACAATATTGGAGCCCTCCAGTGGCCAAACTAATCGTTCTGAGGAATGGAGTTCAAATTCTGCCGAGGCGGTTGATTTTTTTTTTTTCTTCCCTATCAAAAAATTAATTTGGCGACCTTTTTCTATTCAGAATTTATGTGGAGTTTGAGTCACAGCGTCACATGGAAAAAGCAAGCAAAGCTAGGAAAAAGAATAAATAGTCTCTTTGCATATCTAAGATCTCCATTTATTTATTTTTCTATGTTTTCAGTAATTTAATGAGTTTATTGTTTAAATAAATTCCATTAGATTACATTTTCTGAGAGGATACGATTATGTATATGAAGCAGAGAAAATACATTTTGAGTATCACGACAACTCACATCTTAAGTGAGTCTGTCAGTGCTGTGACTTTTTTATTCATGAGGTGGCTGGTCTGTTCTCTAGCAAAGCCTAATTTTTGTATGTGACATCGTGACTTATTGAGATGAGTGGGGGCCTCAGCAGGCAGAAGAATTTGGCTTCAAGGCTCCCTTCTCTGCTGCTCCCATTGGTGTCTTTCACTTTCCATGGCCTTTCACTGTGATACTCATTCCGTGTAGGAAATACTCTCTTTTATTTATTTTGTATGCCCTGGATATTAGTAAGAAAAGTTCTCCTTATAAAGAATGTTAAGATCATCTAGGAAAAACTAACAGCTAAAATTGCTTACTTAGCCTCCTCATGTTTGGTGTGATGGTTATCACGGTTTTGCCTTTTAGACACTAAACTGCAATACTAGTCTTTAGGAACCCAAAATCGGGCAGGTAGGTCACAGTTATGTTGGTGCTGGGAGTTTGGGGAGAAGGTGGGGATGACCAGGGGAAGAGGAGGAAGTATGGTCATTTCTTCATCTTCTAGTCTGACCACAGTCTGGCATTCAGTCCATGTTCAAGAAACAATTAAACAAGTGCTTAAGGCTGTTATTCCTGCATTGACTCCTCTTTATTTAGGGGAAATGAGTTTGTACCACTTTGCATTGTGTAGCTGCAGCTTTATAAAATCATGTATTATCATCAAAATGCTTCAGAACTAGAACATTCAAAAAACTGGAAGAAGGAGAGTTCTGTTTGTTTTATTTTAGTAAAAAGCTTCTAAGTAGCTTTCCGTCTGCAGGCACTGTGGGTATAGGAACAATTGTACTGGGTCATCTCAAAGGTGCATTTAGCTCCGCGTCTTCCCCGCAACAGAAGTCTGTAAGCAGAGCGTAAGAAACAGAGCAGGCACAGAGTCAGCCTTCCCTGGCATATCATAAAATCATAGAATCACTTGGGTTGGAAGAGACCTTCAAGATCATTGAGTCCAACCATAAAACTATGCCAAAACCACCCCTAAACCATGTCCCTTGGCACCACGTCCACTCGTCTTTTAAATACCTCCAGGGATGGCGATTCCGCCACCTCCCTGGGCAGCCTGTTCCAATGCCTGATAACCCTTTCGGTAAAGAAGTTTTTCCTAATATCCAATCTGTCTGTATCTTCCAGCCATCCCAGGTGTAAGAACCACCTGCTGACCCCATCTGTAAGCAGTTTGCTTTTGCAAACATGAAGAAGGTTTCTTCTTGTTCTTGCAGGGTGGGGTGAAAAATGAGGAAAAACAGGGAACAGTTGCAGGAGAAACTTGTTGCTTGCACTGCAGGTGGGGGCAAGTTATGCAGATGCCTCTCATCTCATCGGCAGCAGCTGGAATTCTTGGAGCAACCCTAGGCGTCGTTTCCTTTCAAGTTTTTTTTTGTGTCAGTTTGAGAATTGCTGGAGGAGATGGACACCCAGCTCCATCTGACTTTTTGAGGAAACTGCTAGTGAGGTCGGTTTGTCTCATGGCTTTTTCCAAGACCCGTAAGCACCAGCAGAGCTGGGAAGAAGGCAGTCAGACAGATGAGGAGAGGCTGATCACAGAATACGAATATGCCCTGAGGGTGGGAGCAAGAAGAGTCCGATGGAAGGCTAACGCTCTAGAGCCACTCCACCTTCAGCAGCCACATCACCTACACACGAGGCTGTGAGATCTGAGCTCTGAGCTGTGAAAATAAGGGAAATGGCAACAGGAGAGGAAAAAAAGATGGGACTATGCACAGGGGGAGCAAACGTTCCCCACTGGGCTGATGCATGTTTCATACTCAGCTCCCCAAAGCCTCTCTCGTCGCTGCCGTAGAGCTGCTCCTGCTGGCTTCCCATTTGTTTGTCGTAGTCGTCTCCGGGGGCTGCTGCCACCCAAATGAGAGCTCCAGGGCTCTGGCAGAGCTGTGGGAAAGTGGAGGAGGCATGGACCAGCTCGTAGCCCCTCAGAGGTAGGCAGCAGGAGAGCGGCTTTATCCCCAGGGACTCCTGCCTGCATGCCTTCACTAAGAGACCTTGGAGCGTAAGCTGGGAATGCCACGGCGCACAGGCTGTCTGCAGCCCCGCTGTGCTGGGAGCGAGAGGCGGATCCGTACGGTTCTGTGGTTTAGCCTGAGTCCTTGTGGTTTGAACCTCTGCTAGACAGTGGCTGTGTGGAGAGACGGCGTTCCCAAGAAGGGCGCTGTGCCCTGCTGTGTTCCCCGCGCAGCTCCTTAGGGAGCCTTTCACCCCGTACCCATTTTAGTAGCTTGCTGTCTGGTAACAATTCCAGGCCCTGTGTGGAGAGAACATCCTTGGGTAGTTTACACGACTGCACAGAGACACAAGGAACACTTGAGGGGAAAAACATCTGCTCTACTTTCAGGCATTGCGGTCCTTTCTCATTAGCAGGGAGAGGAGAAGGCTGGCGCTACGTTACTGATGAGTCAAGAAAATCCTCTATGTTTGCAGTGTCAGATGCTTCTAATATGATTATTGCGGGTCTGAATTTGGAGTTTGGCAATACCAGACAGCTTTGGTTTTGGCAAAAAGGAAAAAAAGAATAGCAGTGACTTACGTCCCCAGGAATACTGAGGCCACAGTCTCCTGCAAATCCTGCAGCCGCCAGGACCCACCGTATTCAAGGTTGGTTCTTGGCCTTGTGTCTTCCACCTGGCATTGAAAAAAAGTCAGTCTCGGGCAGCTGTGCGTTTTAAAGCTGGGCCCTTAATGTAATTCTGAAATATGCTAATTGCCAGGCTTTTGTTTTCATTTGACAGTTTTGAAAAGCTTAGAAGAAAGGAGGGAAAATAAAAGAGTATTGTAAATAGCCCTAGGAAAACCCTCAACCTGCTGCCCATGTAATTTCCTTTAAAAACAGACTTTCATACTGTGGGAAGCTTTATCACGCAGCAGATTTGCACACAGTCCTGTGTGCCTGATATCTACATGATTTTCCATCATTTCTTAAGCATGCTTGCTCATTGTTAAAGTTGTTGCTAAGGTTACTACAACTGTATTTAAGAAGGAAGAAGTGCTTGCTTACCCCAAAGCTTGTCTATATTTCCCTGCTATCTGTGCATCTAATTAAAAATACTTTTTTTTCCCCCCTCTCTCTAGACTTTACTTAGACCATCATGGTTGTAACAGTGCTATTTATCTGGAATGTAAATTCACGTAAATTCATAGCCCCTCCTGCTATCTCTCCCCTTATCCTTGCCTCTCTTAAATAATCCAGAAGTGATTAAGCATGTAAGTAACTAAGTAAGAACTTCGAGCTGCACAACCTTCTTTCCCTTGGCACTACAAGAAAGTAAGACTCTTTCCAAGAGCAAATGTAATATAATTATAGGCCAAACTATGAAGATTTAAAGCTTTTTTTCCCCCTTAAAGTTTAGTGGGACAAAACTGAAGCCTCTGGAAATGAAACTGAAGGAAGGACCTGACCCATGCAGGCAGAAATCTTTATTAAATGCAGATGTCAACAGCAGTAGCATGTAATTAGCGCTCTAACTGTGACTGGGCAAATACTGTTGGTGGCTTGGGGAGGGTCCAGATGCAGGCATCTGACTGTGGATGTCTCTCTTCGAGCTAGTTACCAAGGCTCCCTTTAAGGTCAGTGAAAAGAAAAAGACACTTCTAGAGCATGATTTATCTCATTCCTATCTCAGCCTGGCGTAGGGAATACGAATCGCATCCTTAAGACTGGAATGAATCGACTTGTTCTTGCCTGTAACTTTCTTACAGCGCCTACAGGAGTTCCCAGACCCTTTCTGTCCTGTTCATCTCTCCTCCCCCTCCCCTGCTTTCCTGAATAAGAAAAAGAAGCAAAAGCACCTATTGATCTGAGAAGATATAAGGTATTTTATATGCCCATTGGCTGGGCACAGGATTTGGGAGATCTGAGTCCAGTTGTTACCCTGCCACTGACTTCATATACAGCTTTAGGCAAGCTTCCTACTCTGTTTTCTGAAGTGAAATGCAGAGGTTTAATATATGTTTGCATCTGAATGACAGACACCATTTAAGTGCCAGTGATGGTTTGGTTTTGGGGCTTTTTTTGACACACAAATAGGTTGTGGGTTTTTTTTTTTCTTTTTAGATTCAGGCCACCTCTGTTTTTCTCTGAGACCAAAATCCACTAACTCTGGTAGTAGCCCCAGAGTACTTTATTTCCAGACTAACAAATTAAAAGTGCCTTAGTGCTAGGTGGCTCATCACTCCTAGAACAAGAGAAAAAGGTGGGAACGAGAGGTCTTTAAGAAGGAAAATAAGATTAGTGGAAGCCCATTATATGAATACACAGCTGGCTTATGGTGAATTTCTATGGCTTATCTAACAGCAAACTATGATGTCTTGTGCTCCATACCTCCAAGGCATTTAGGAGAGAACTGTAGTGTTCTCAGTGACTGTCTTACCTACAGCATCTAACAATAGCAAATGGTCTTTTGCCTTCATGTGTTTATTTGACACTGTTAAAGGCACAAACTCTCAGTGGTGAACGGGACTTGAAGTCTAAATTTAATTTGGATTAGCTGCTAATACATGTTTACAATGCACAGATTGCTGAGATGAAAACCCATGTGAGTATCATGGGCAGCAACTTCATGTGCGTGTGTGCACATGTGTGAAAAATGCAGGGAATTTTATTTTTTTTTTGCCAGCAAAAGGAAAAAGTAAAAAAAAAACCGTGTTGTGCACAATGGGCGTGCACAGACATATATGTAGCATTATGAGTTGCAGTTCCTCCCTTTGGAGGGCTGTTTTCAAAATACAAAAATAGATAAGAGTGCCTGATACTCTTCTGGTGCATGGCTGCGACTGGGAATTTGACCTGTTTAGCAGAGCACTGACCACCATTCTCCTGGTCATCTTTTCGTTTTATATGAAGACACCTCGAAGCCTTACACACTTTTGGGATTTTAGCAAACTTTTCCTAAATAAGTTCAACCCTCCAGCAGCTAGCAACTTGGGGATTTGCCTGCAGACAGGCGGCGGCTGCTGCTGCTGTGCTCTGGGACACTGTCGCTTTAGACAAGCCGTGAGTAGAACTGAGCACCTTTATACGTAGGTGGCTTTAAAAAGCAGAGATGTGGTTTCCCCCTTGCAGTAGCCACCATTTTTCTTCAAAAGCATCCAATAAGATACTCTGGTGATAAGGTATCTGGAAACTTCACGTAACAGCTGTGGAAGGAGGGCAGAGCGGGCAAGCGTGGCATGTCTCTTCACAAAACTCTGGTTACTACTGAGGTGGACCCTTCCCTGACAGCGTAGTTCCTTTAGATTGAGCACAGGCACCTTTTTTTCTTGATGTCACTCAGCCACCCACAGAAGGAGGGCTCTAGGCCAGGTGATTTTTATAGGTACTGCTGGCATTGGCTCCTGGCAACCACCTTTTCTAGGTGCCTCACAGCACTGGCACCCGTGTTGGGCATCGTTATCGCGTGACGAGCAAATGTGTGCTCACGCAGTTGAGGAGGGTGCTGGGGACACTGGGAGAATTGGTCCATGCTGCCCGCTGGAAGGGCATGAAAGCCAGGAGCGAACGGTATGAATCGCTTGGGAATGTTTCCCATGGCTGCCGTCTTTCCTAGGCGCTACAGGTACGAGTGGGGAGTGGAGAGATTCACTAGATTGCAACAAAGCGCATCCTTTTTAGGATCTGTCCTTTGGGGAATTGTGAAGCACCTATGCAAATCAACTACACTGTGTATGCGTATTCGGACTAGCGATGGGAGAGAGGAAGAGGCTCATCCTGGGTTGGAGACAGCCGCTGTAGGTGAAATAAGGAAGGTAAAACCGACTCTTGATCTGGTTTGTTGCATAAACCATCCTTTATGTTTGAGGTTGCTTAGGGTACTCGAGGTGAAGCATGTGCTTAAATATTATGCTGAATCAGGGCCTTGATTTGCTTAAAGTCTCTTTTCTTCTTCTTTACACTTCATCAGTAGACTTAAATAGTACATTTGCAGTTCACCCCACACAGCAGGTCCGGCCTTGGGACTCTGTGACTCTGATAATTGCTGGGATCTGGGGGACCAGACATGTACTTTTCCATTAGTTGTTGTTGTGCGCCTTTGTGAGACCCAAGGTCAGCTTGAGGTGAAGGTACTGAGGCAACAAAGAAGTAAAGTTTGTACTGTTTGCTTGGCCATATTCAGGGCAAAACCGCTATTCAGTGCTGTCTGGCCTTTAGCCCATGGCAAATAGCTCTCAAACTGTGCTCAGAATAATTCAGGATATGTCTGGGGCATCCTGTGCAGTCCTTTGACTCCTTGAGTCTTAACAGATCTCCACTGATCCTGCTTCCCCCCACCCCCCTCCAGTGCTAGCTCTAGCTTGCATTGAAAGCAAAAAAGGAATGGGAAGAAGAGTTTTCCATCAGACTTAGTGTCCCTCTTTGAGGAAGTTTTGGTGCAGAAGAATTGATCTTACCAATGGACCCCTAACTCCTCGTGAACTTAATGGAAGCTGAGGGCTTCGGCACCTCTCACCATTGAGCTGTGGGTTTTGTACAGGAGCTTTACAAAACTGCTGCTGCATGCATTCTTTTAAATAGATATGCAAAGGCAAGGCAAACAAGCAGCTCTAGCATTGCTCTTCTTTCCTAGAGATGGATGAAGCTGATTGTGCTGATCAGGGAACTGTTTGGATGAAGGAAAAAGCCAGAACCATTTTGGATGTTTCTGACATCTTTTCTGTTTTAGAATTTTTAGTTAGCTATTGTTTGGGGTTTTTTTTATAGTCTATAGTCTAGCACAGTTCTACTTCCAAACTCATCTCTCCCATGTTTATCTTTTTTTTTTCCTTTGCCCAGAAGACATGGCTCAGGAGCATAATGAGAATTAAGACTTTAAAAAAATGAGTAGTAATTCATTGATATGCAAAAGATTAATTTCCCTCCCCCTTCTCCCTGGGCTTCTCTCCTTTGCAATGCCTACTGCACTGTTAATTGTTTAACCTCTACTTAGATAACCTACGCTCCTTTAAAAGTATTTGTCCTCACAAAGAAATCTTCAGGTCACCTACATCCTCGGACAAGCCGTACAGTCAGACAGAGGGGACAGCTGGGGAAGAGGAGAGGCAGGCTTACGGAGACAAGCTCTGGGATAAACTCACCATTGTGTCTGCAGCAGAGTATAACTTGTCCTGTTGGTGATTCACAAGATTTTTTTTTTTTTTATGTGTTAATTGTGGAAATCTGTTAATTCTGATCTTTAAATTATTTTCAAATGGAAGTTTCGTTTGTGATGATGTTACCCCAAGCGGGTGACTGAAGCATGTGGGCTTGAACAGGTACAGCGTATAGGCTGTCTTGGCTCTCCTTTCCTTCCCTTTCTGATGGGATCAAACAGTCATGTGGAGGAATCCCTGAAACTACTTACCCCACATTGATTTGAGGAACTGGAAGATGCTGCTTCATGCAACTGTGGAATAAGTAGCCATGTTGACATGAGGTGGTGTTTGTTGGGAGTTAACACTGGTGAAATGAAGGGGAGACAGCTATACCGTTTCTGAGTTCAGCCTTCTGATGGCTTGCTGGTGGTCTTCTAGACATCATATGGTATATGGGTTTTGGTAATGAAGGAGGTTGGATAGAAGCTCGTAGTCCATGGAAACAAACAGTGTCACTGGGGGAGTACCGTCATGCCTCCACCATCCCTTCTCTCTTGCGGCTCCTCCTTCAGAGTTTCTCTAAGAATATTCTGCAGTATTATATTATGCATGTGGATTGTGCCATGGCAGTAGTTTGCATGCAACTGGAAGGTAATTTGCTTGCTCTAAGCATAGAAAGGGCTTTTCCCTTACAGCAGTTAGACAAGATTTTAGTCTGTCTGTTCTGAAGTCATAAACAGAGCTCATATCCGACTGGTGCCTTAATGAGGAGGAAAGGCAGAGGCTGTGTCAGAAAGCTGCTGCTCCTTTGCAGAGCACAAGTATGCTTTCCTGTCCCAAATGCCCCTTCACTAGCCAGGCAGGTTGCCACCAGCGCACTGCACCAGCTTGCTACAACTTGTGCCCATCCAAGGATGAATTGGGGCAAGATTTTCCCTGGGAGACTGTTCCTAGTGTTGCATATTCAGTTTAAAGAGCTAGCTAGCAGTGAATGAGTAGCTACAGTGCATGTGCAACCACACTGGCCGTGTTGCTTTGCTGCTGCTTAGTTTAAACCACAAGAGGTTCCTGCGTTTCTTTTCTACCCTGATTTGTAGGAGTTCTTCAGGAGGTACAGCTTTAATAACCTGCAGCGTCTGCTTTTTATCATTAGCTTCTCTCCTGTCCAGATACAAAGCAGATTGGGAATGTTTTCAAAGGGTGAAGATTTATCAGCACAACTCCCAGACAAGTCAATTAGCAGCTGCCTGACTAAATCCTCATAACACGCTTTGAAAACGTAGCTCCTGCCGTCTGCGAGGACAGTTGCAGGGGAGAGCGAAGCTCAGCTGGTTGGTGCGAGAGACAGGAGTAAGCACGGCCAGCTAAGTAGTTTAGGCTCTTAGCACCTTTGGTAAGGCTTTTGCACAAACAGAGGAATGCTGGCGCTCCCAAAGTGATGAGGTTACTGCTTTGCCAGTGTTTACCCAATTGGCCTAAAGGGGGATTAAATTGGATGGACCTGAAGAGGAGGAAGCCACGTAGCTCATACACTCGGGCGGGCAGGCAGGCTGTTTGACAGTGATGACAGCATTTCATCCGTGAAATAATTTGTGCTCTAAAGTCCAGTTAAACTTGCCAGTAATTCTGTATTGGGGAAATTAATTGCATCCATTGCCTGTGTTTTACTCAACAGCTTCCCCAGGGACCCTGCATGCCAAATCTCCTCAGAAGCGTGTTGTTTAGTGTCTTTGCATTGAAATTTAAGTTGGAGTTGTGTAGAGGGAGAGGCAGAAATTAAAAAAATAATAATAATTGGAAAGGCAAACTGGAATTGACATAGGATATAGGCACTTATGCTTTGGAAGGGTCACACTGTTTTCCCCAGCCTGTTCTAGACACATACGATTTGAGCAGGATAGTTGGTATTTTTTTGTATATGTTTCGCCACTAATTTTTGTAAGGATTTCTTCACTCCTGCATCCCTCACTAGCGAGGCATTCTCCACGGTGTTCATTTCTACAGCAGAAAATGTCTTTCTGGCAGCAATGCAGTGAGGTGCTTTGAAAGACTGCAATAAGCATCAGTAAAGATATACGTGCTTATCTTTTTTTTTTATTTTGATGAAGTTAACGCGCACAGAGCTGGAAGTCCTCTTATCACACGACCTGAGCAACGGAAGTACAAAACTTCTTCGGTCTGCAGTGAAAATACATCTCTGCTGTGATCAGGCGGAACTGAGCCATGGGAGAAGCTACCGCTTTTTCTCTCTCCATCTCTACAGAAACGCGTCTCCTTCCCTGCTCTTGCTCATCCCTCTCTCAAAGCTCTGAAGAAAGCTCATGCCAGTTCTTGCTTTCCTCGAGGAGCGGTTTCAGCACACATCAGCATCCTTACCCGGCTGACTGATGAGGGCAAGCAGCGTGGCAGCGTTCCCCTGGTTTGACTTCCCTGGCGCCGTCGCTGTTTCGCTCTCATCCAGTGCTGTTTTTGTTCCCCTTCTTCCCTGTCCTCCGCTTGACCTCCCAGCACGATCCAGTTCCCGCTGGAGGCTGGGAGCCCGACAGCTGGCCGGGGCGGGCAGCTTTGCGTCCAGGCAGCCGGCGCTCTGGCCACTCGAGAGAGCCACCAACCCTTCCTGTCCCACCAGCCCCCATAAAATGCGAGGAAGCGGATCATTTTCCTCACTGTTAGCGCTTCCAGGTTTAACTGGTACCCTGAGCATCGTTTGCCTCTTGTTGTTGATGGGAGTGGGTTTGTTCTGCTGATGTCCGACTGCAAAAGGAAGGGCGATGACGGTGTCCCCAGCAGCGTGGGGAACAGGCAGAGGTTTGACCTCCTTCGGGAGGCAGCGGTCCCTCGGTGAGCCTGCGGAGTGGAGCAGGTTACTGGCTAGGTTGGCAGATCCAGGTTTTTACCAGCTTCAAACAGATTTCACCATGTGAATTTCCTGCGTGTTTGAAACGTTGCCCTGGCCGACAAGAACCAGGCAGGCGGGCCCAGCATGGAAGAGCACAGCGTGTGCTTCAAGTGAGCAACTGCGATCCAAAATCAATTTGCTGCGTCAGGCTCCATCCTGCGAGTTCGCAGGCGTCGGTGGGGCGCTTGCAGCAGCGTGAAGGAATCCAAGTTGTAGGGGAGTGGTTTGATGCGTGGAATACTTTCATTTGTTGGAAGCGGTGGTACGTTCCATTTGGTACGTCTCAAAGTTCAGCTTTGGGAAGGCTGTCCTGCGCTCCCCACCATCGCTGCGTGATACCTGCAGCAAGTATTGCTGAGAGGCCACTGTGGAGCCTATGGACTTCAGCCACTGGTCAGAAGATGTGGTTGTACCTCAGGAAGAGGTGCCCTTTGCCACCATTGAATTTTTAATGGCAGTCTTGGAAGCGGTACAGCAAGGAAGGATGCGCAAGTAAACAAGGAATCCTTCCAGATGTTGGAGCTGAATTGCTGGCATGCAAATGGCAATACTGATTATTCCTCATTGATCTTGGATGAGGTGGTTATGGCCATCACGTCTTGGCTTAGGAGAGCTGTCACATCCAATCAAATTACTTAGTGTCACTTCGCAGCAACCCCTGGGGCACTCGCTAGGTTGTTGACAGGGCTTGAGTGCAGCGCAAGAAGTTACGAAGCGAACTTGTCTCAGTCGTCAGGGTGCAGGCTGGAGATGGCTGAGCTGGGGTGGTGGTTGGTGGAGCTCATGGTGAGCACTCCCCGTCGGGGGAGCCTGTGTGTGAGCCGGGGGTGGTGGTGCGTGGTGAGATCCATCTGGAGAAGTTCTGGGGGAAGAAGGCAGAAGAAAGGTGGGCAAACTCAGGAACATGTGGAAGAAGAGGTGCTAAACCAGACAGACTGATGGGAGGGAGAGCAGAAGTCTTACAGGAGGGGCGAAGGCTGAGTCACTGCAGTGGAAGGAAGCTGAGCCCCATTTGAACATGGACGGCTGGTGGGCCAGACTGTGATTTGATGTGAGGAATGGAAAAGATTGGGTTTTATTTTTAGCGGCAAGAGTCACAGAAGAGCAGTGTGGAGAATACGATAACCCTTATTTTGTGTAAACATGTATCTTCTCTAAGGAAGATGGACTTTGGGCTTTGGCTGGTTCCTCTGCTTTCCGATGGAGAGCAAAGATAGCTATGGATCGAGGTACGTCCCAAGCACAGCTGAGGGACAAGCACGCCGGACCTCTCATTTATCACCCTTGCTTTGCATTGAAGTGGCTGGAGCTGCCTTAACAGCAGAGAAAAAGTCAGGGGCAACGTGTCCGCTATGTAGCTGGTGCATCTGTAAAAGTGACCTCAGCCTCCTTCTCCGTGGGCTCACGGATGATGCCAGTGGAAGCGGACCTGCGTTAGACACTGCGAATCGCGCTCAGCCTCTACGAGCAGAAAGAGAATTTAGTCTCTCGGCTTTTTATCTCCCCCCCTTTTATTTTTTTTGTTGTTGTTGAGAGCAGTGAAAGGACTCGGCCGCTGCCACATCCCTGGTGGCTCCCCGTGGGTGACTGGAACAGCCGCCCACCGAAGAAGGCAGCGTGAGGGTGGAGGATGGGCTGGCGAGTGGCTCGGCTGTTGCTATAACAACAGTACCTCCGTCTCGTTTCTTTTGAAAAATGAATTGCTGCTGGTGGGATGAAGCAGAGCAGCTTCTCCCCGCAGATGAAAGCCCCGCCGACAGCCTCAACGCTCCCTTGTTTATGTGTTGGGTCTGTCGTGGCATGTTCTCCCTGTTCAGGAGGGGTCGGATCAGACCACTCAGGTTCTCCGCCATGTGTTTGCACAGCCTCTGTCCCCCCAGCCTCTCCCCCAACGAAGATTCATTTAAAAAGTAAGCCTGCCAAAGTTTGACCTTTTCTTGCTGGCAACTAGAGTTTCTCCAAAGGCATATGGAGAATACCGTGTCCTGCCTCGCTCTCTTCTGCTTTGGGGTAGAAACCTGCTGTGAAATGCAGGTCCATCGGCCAAATATGTGTATGATTAAAGCTAAAGGCCTATGAAACTGGCAAGGGCTTTATTTTATTTAAATATTTTTGGTTTATTTTAGTATTTTCCTTTTATGCATCAAGAATCTTCTGCTCCTAGACATAAATCTCTAAGCAGCTGCTAGTATCTTCGTGATGCATACTGTAAATCACATGCACTATATACTACTGCTTAGAAGGAGAGGGAACGACGCTTTACAGGAGAATATTTTGCTTCAGACGTTGTTTTTACAGAGGGAAGGGGAAGCGGTGGGATTTTAGTTGAAGACACTGTCAAGTCCCAGTGGTGGCAAACTGTTTGCCATTATATGGTCAGTGTACGCTCTTCAAGCCATCCAGGAGTTGACATGGTGGTTGGGAATGAAGTCAAGATATGAAAATGAACATTTGCATTGAAGTAGCTCAATAAGAATATCTCTCTGCCGTGCTCCAAAAAGAAGAGCTGCATCTATTGTTGTGGCTCTCAACCCCTCCAAAATGCCAGCGCCAAGGGGCTTCCCCACCTGCAAAGGTTGTATCCAGCACATTGCCTTCAAATAAACTTTCCATGTTATGTTTCTGTCTACCTACAGTTGTTCAATGAGCAAACAAAGAAAATAAAAAGATGAAGTTTTTTCTAGTGTCCGTTAACCCCCCCAAATCCTAAAACCTGTGAGGGAGAGTAATGTGAAGCTACAGTCTTAGAATAGACTTCATTTTGTTGTCGTTTGCAACAAGGCATGATTTCTGTACGTTTGGTATTTGATGGAAAACAGTTTCCATGTTAAAGTTGCTTTTTGTTGTTATGCATGATAAACATGATTATTAATATTTATATACCGGGCCTGCTTTTACTTTCACTAAAGTCAGCGTATATTTGTACAGGGGGACGTCCAAGTTTCAGCACATGATGAAATCTTTAGGAGCTGGTATTTTTAGGGCTGGTTATTTGCCACTAGATAGTTTCGATTCTTTTGGTAAACATTCATGTACAAATAAGGTGATGGATTTCAGGATAAATAAGTAAATGATGTGAAACCTGAAAGTGTGAAACGATGTGAAAGTGTATCACTCTTAGTGTGAGGGATACCTTCAAACTGTTGTGAAATATATGGAGTCAGTTCTCTTGTCTTTCTCGGGAGATAATCGCTCTCACTAATCCCTGACTTGTCACTAAGACAAATTAAGTTTTTTCCCATCTCTTCCTTATATGAACTTTTCTTCACGACTAGAAGCCTGTCACTAGGTCCTTCAGTACGACTGTTCTTATTTTAGCCCAGCGTTTGGCCAATATGAACTCGGGGCAAAGGGCTGTCACAAGTTTTGGACGCTTCTTCGAGCCCCGCTTTTGCAGGTGTGTGTGCCCGTTGAACTTGGTCTTGAGCCACGTGCTGTTCGGTGACTGTTATTCTGGCATGGAAGGCAAAGATAAAGGCCGGTGGCTTTGTAGTTAGTCGGCTTGGGAGCTGAAATGGGTGATTTCAGCTGTAAATTGTGCGAGTGGCCTGTTAGGGACAACATTTAAATATGCTAGTTTAAGCCGTTATATCAACTGTGGTACTGACCACCTGCAAGGCCAGATTGTGCTCTTTCTTTTCTTGCTCTGAAGAAAGGAAACATGGAAGCAACTGTGCTGCCGTACTCGTGAAGCGGCGCCGTTACCACATCCACACTGTCCTTTCCTCGTCTCCGGGGTCTGAACCAGGGATATATAAAGATCAGTGAAACAAGCGCGGTGGCTCGGCTTGTAGCCTTTTGCCACGCGCCACTTACACCGGTCAAAAAGCAGCGGGGAGCTGTAATGCCATACGGTGATATTCAGCTTAACGCAGGTTTTTAGGGGCGGGAAGCAGGGGCTGTGAGAGCCATATCATAAGCCTCCTTGTGGGATCTGATTTATTTATTTTTTTTCCCCCCTTCACACTAGTCCTGGGTGTTGATGTACCTTCCGTATCGCTGTGAACTGGCACAGATGAGGCAATTACCACCCCTGGGCAAGCGCCTCTTGCTAGAGGTTGCTGCTCCCGTGGCACGGAGGGATGAAAAGGTGATGCCTCTGCCGTGGGGCGCTCTGCTCTGCAGCCTGGTGTGCTCCTGCGGACCACGGCTCATTAACACGACGGTGCCGGGCTTCAATGGAGAGAGTGGTGGCATCTGCTGCCACGTGCAGGACACCATTCCCGTGCATCTGCGGAGCTCACGGGAGCAAGAGACCCCTAGAAACTAGGAGCGGGGAAAGACTCAGGGTGAGGATGGCTTCTACGGAGCCGCGCAGGCGTCTTGCACCGGAGGAGGAGTCTGGCCGAGCAGCGGGACGCATGGCGGAGGCTGCGGTTGCAGAGCTTCTGTGCGGCACCGCAGAAGCCAAGAGGAGGAGGAATTTCAGCCTATGGGAGGCTTGGCACGCGCTGGCTTTGTGCAGGAAGAGCAGGCAGCAAGGTCTCGGGCACGTATGCCAGCCAGGAACCCACTGGTGACTCTTAGCCAGGTGTTAGTAATTTTCCCACATAAAAAAGGCTCTTCTGCTCCAATACAAATCAAGGAGATGATGGTCTGCTGAAGGACTCGGAGCCTTTCTCGCAAAGCCTTTCTGCTTTGTTATAAATGTCACATCTCTGCAGAGGGACCAGCGTGTAGCTTAGTGTCCCGCGCGTGCATCGGCCGTGTCCTCCTGCCTTCCACAGGGAAGAGGCCGTGCAGGGCTGAAGGGCGAGAGCAGGGCGCCGCCTTCCCAGAACCGCTCCCTCCGAAAGGGGGATGAGATATGGATTTGCTTGTCTGTCTTACGCACGGGATGAAAGGGGAACCAGCCCTCTGGGATGGGAGAAATAAATGGGATCTGGATTGTGGGAAGAAAGAAGGTTGAGGACCTCTAGGTTAGGGAAGGGGTGGGAGCTGAGCGTCTGGGATTTTCATACCAGTAAAAATACTTCAAAAATTGATAAAATCTTTCAGTATTTTGTCTTCTATTGTTCTAGTATCAAGGATGCAAGTGTGTCCTGAAGGCGTTTGCTAGAGCTGTGACCTCTTTGCTTCCTCCCCTCCCCACTATTGTTTTTTGCCTTAGCCGAAGAGGGATGCTTTTTTTAGCCCGGTACATAAGCGGAGGACTTGACGTTTGGTGTGATAGGAAAGGACTGTAGGTTGTTACAGTGCATTGCTATGCTTCTTTTAACCTGAATTAAAGCCTATATTAATACACGATTCTTTTTATAACATTCTTACATTCTAATCTAATTGCTTTCCTGGAGACTTGTCTTCCTATCATTTCTGTTATTTATCTTTTTGTTATTTATCTTTTATGTTAGCTCCTAGCGCACAGGTTATTTCCTTTTTTTCGTTATTTGATTAACATTATGCAAAGTACCTTCTATTTTTTAGGGTGGATATATTGTTTTCCTCACTTAAAACTGATTCTCAATATGTTTTGTAGCCAAGAACAGAGGGCTAATCAAATGAAACTATGTTAATGAATTTTCTCAAAAAAATTTGGTGTCAACAACACATGTTTCAGTTCAAGTAGTCACACAACTGTACGACAGGTATTTTCCAAGAATATTCTGGAAACTTCTAGCAAAAAGATTTTCAGAGTAAATAGTAAATTTTAGTGATTCTGGGGTTTTTGGTCCAATTTAAGACTCCTCACTGTGTTAGGCACTGTTTAAGTCTCATTGCTGTGTTAGGTACTGAAAAGTTGAATTAGTCCACTTGCTCTGTAAAATTCTGGTAGCTTGGAAAAAAGCGCACACGTATTTTGCAGTTCTGCTGTCCTAGTTGGGGGCAGGTTTGGTTTTGGGTTTTTTGGATTGTGTTGTGGTGGTGGTGGTGTTTTAGATCATCTTCTCAAATTATCCAAGTATGAGAACGAAATCAAAGAAACTTCCTCATCAGAGTTTTTAAAACTTACGGTCGCTACTAGGCTTGATGAAGAGTGTCTGTCACAAGGCTCATCAGTGCTTTTTTGGTCTCTGCAACTGGTTAATCTGTTTTTTTTTTTTTCCCTCTCTTGTTTTTCTTTAAGCTTCAAGAGACAGTCAAAAGGAAGTTGGAAGGCGCACGTTCACCTCTCAATGGAGAACAGCAGAATGGAGTTTGTGACGGGACCTTTTCTCCGACCAGCAAGCGGATACGGAAGGATGTACCAGGCATCGAGGCCATCAACAGCTTGCCTAATAATTTGCCTTTGCCCGCTGTTTCTCCTCTTCACCAGCTTGACATGAAAGCTCCCCTGCCCCTGCAGAACAGTGGAACTCATGGTAGTGGTCTAGAAGACTTGGGTAAAAATGGTGGGCTTTCTGAGATAAAGCTCCCCGTTAATGGTTGCAATGAGCTAGACAATAGTTTTAACATCCTGCAGAACAAGGAGCTAAAGCAAGAGCCTTTGGATGACCCCAGCTGCATAGACACTTCTGAAACATCTCTTTCAAATCAGAACAAGCTCTTTTCAGATATTAACCTGAACGATCAAGAGTGGCAGGAGCTAATAGATGAACTAGCGAACACCGTTCCAGAAGATGATATACAAGACTTGTTCAACGAAGACTTTGAAGAGAAGAAGGAGCCGGAATTTCCCAGGCCTGCCACAGAGATTCAAGAGAGTGCAAGCGTGAAGAGCGATCCATCCCATTCTCCATTTGCTCATGTCCCGTTAGGGTCTCCCCAGGTGAGACCTTCTTCTTCCGGTCCTCCGTTTTCAAACATCTCCACAGCTTCTAGCATAGCGTCTGCGTCCAGTGCCCCACCAGCCCCCATCTCGGCCGGCTCACCAGCAAACTGTGTTGTTCAGTCCCCTCAGACTCCCAGCCAGGCACACACTCCAGGCCAGACCCAGACACGGTCTGGAAATGGCTATCTGATGAATCCAGCAGCAACCGTGGCAGGAGCAGGACCTGGACCCGTGAATCTGCCGAGCGCTGACTTGTCTCCAGCGGAGCAGCTCAAGCAAATGGCAGCCCAGCAGCAGCAGAGAGCTAAGCTCATGCAGCAGAAGCAGCAGCAGCAGCATCCAAATCAAGCCTCGAGCTGGTCACCTGTGGGCCCTCCATCTAGTCCGTACGGAGGACCCTTCAGTGCAGACAAACCAAATAGTCCAATGATGTATCCCCAAGCCTTTAACAACCAAAACCCAATAGTGCCTCCTATGGCAAACAATCCACAGAAGACCACAATTAATAACTACCTCCCTCAAAATCACATGAATATGATCAGTCAGCAGCCAAATAACCTGGGCGCAAACTCCTTAAGCAAGCAGCCCAATATGCTTTCTTACGGCAACACCAAACCTCTGACCCACTTCAACGCTGAGCTGAGTCAGAGGATGACCCCACCGATGGCGAATCCCAGCAAGAACCCCATGATGCCGTACATCCAGCAGCAGCAGCAATCCCAGCAGCCGCAGATGCAAGCTCAGATGGCCCACCTGAGCGAGGAGCAGAAGCGCATGCTCATCATGAAGCAGAAAGGAATGATGAATCAGCCCATGGCATATGCAACGCTTCCTTCCCTCGGTCAGGTAAGCCCGAGTGCGTGATATGCGGGCAACCATCAAGAGTCCAATGGAACGTCATTGCAGGTGCTTCTTGGGCTTTTGATGTGTTATCGGAGCTTGATCGTTGTAAGAAATGGCTGAAATGATGTTGCATTATGCTCTAGGAATGTTGTTAAATGGCTGTTTTTCTGAACTAACTCTCTTTCCCTGTGTTTCTACTGATGAATAGAAGTTTTGGGTCAGAAGTTACTCCACCTCGGAGGGTTTGTTCCCTTTTTTTTCTTTCCCCATAATATAAGACTTCATGCTGTTGGATTTCAAACCACGGCATGGCTTAGTTTTCACAGTGTAGTTAGCATTGTACCAGAAAGACAGAGTGGTCAGCCCCTTCTTCTTGGGACAGGGATCCAGCCAGCTTGAAACAGGGTATTTGGCGTTTTGGCTCAGGATACAAAGGAAGGACGTTTTGGGTGCGGAGTGCCTTTGGTTTTCACTGGAAGAAGTAAGCACACCTGAATGCTTTTAGTGGTGCTTGAACCATGTGTGAAATGAGATGGTTTATTCCAGGACTTTCAAGCAGTCTTCAGCAACCTCAAGTATTCTTTTGTTATGAATCTGTAGTGTCTTTCAGCAAGAGGCTAAAGCCATGTTGGCTTGAGTGACTTGGTATCAGTCTCAGGTGTATTCCACACCAGCCTCTGGAGTGGCAGCTGCCGGGCTTGGGGAATGCTTTGCAGTGAATTAATAACTGATTTAAATAATGGTTGTAGTAATGCCCTGTCGCCTCCTAGGTCAGCTGCATATTCGTAATTGCACAGCCCCTGTGAAGATCTTCACACCGGTGTCACGGGAAGGCTTGAGAATAAGTTTTCTGCACATTGTTTTTAAGGATTTTAAAAATAATTAAAGTTACTAACCAGCTCACAAGGTAGGTGATGCCTTCACAGAAGTTATGTGCCACCAAAACATGTCAGGAAATCTGATACAATGGTACACTAATAGAATTGTTGGTTGATAGATTTAGCAGAACAGCTTTTTACCAAATTAGCTGTTTCCACACCACCTACAAGGAGTACTTCCTTCTGAGCATGTTTAACTGTGACTCACACAGCAATGCATGCTGAAATACAGCAAAATTTGTCATTTCTTCAGCTTGTGGAGTTTGGGGATCTACCAATAGGAGGAGTAGGAGCTTTACCAGGTCAGAGCCCATCACATTATTTAAAATTAATTGCAAAACAAAAAGAAATGTTCATCTGCCTCCTGGTTTTGGTTCAGGATGTATGGTGACAGCTCAAAGGTTCGTATCTCTATTTTAATTCTGCTTGCCTATTGCATTAGAGATAGCTGGTCTAAAGTCTCTTCTTTTTGTGAAGACTTATCTAGAGAAATACTGCGATAATGACATAAAACTCAGACTGTAATCTGAGCTACAGAATTTGTCAGGTTGTAACTGAGAGGCAGAGGATGTTTGGTCAGGCTGTCTAATGCTTTATTGTTTCTTTTCTTTGTTTTTGTTACATCTGTTGAACTCAAAGACCCATCAAACAGTTTTGAGGACAAACTGCATATGTGAAAGAGTTAACATCATCTCCTCCATTTCATAAGCTGAGAAATTCATGTTAATATCTCTTTGCAGTTCTCCAGTGCGAACAGGAAGCCATGATTTCATACATCTAATCTCATTCAGTTCCTTTTTTAATGTACAAACCCCAAGATATTTGCATACAAGTAGACATTATTCCAAAAACAAGTCCAGATATTAAGTCACTTCTGTATCGTATGAAGAAGAAACTTAAGACAAAGTCGTACTTTGTTACATAATATGTGCAATTCACATTTATTTGAGCCGGTCAGGATGAGAGACTTCTTGCTCGTGTGTAGATGTAGAAAGGCTTCGCTACTTGTGAAGCCCACTTGCCTGTACCAAAGGGATTTTGTCTGGTGAGGAAGGTTGAAATAATAGATTTCTAACTGTAATGTATTTCTTCATTCCTTCCCTTCCTGCTTCCCTGAAAAGCATCTTTCTGTGGAAAATTGGAAAGCTTCTTATTGTGAGATGTGCTTGGTGGAAACAGATTGTTTTTGCAAAGGTGGTAAGAACGATATGTTGATATTGTTGAGTTAAATCCAGATTGATGCAGATTATCTGATTCTACTACTTACTGCATGATGCGGATGGTCAGACTTGCCAGATCATATGTGGAAAATAAGGAGATTGCAGTCTTCAGTTTGAAACGCATTTCTGAATGTAAAGTGAACGTGTATTTCAGCCAGTTTATGGTTTCCACTTTAATTGTAGTTTGGTCTTTGATACAGAATCGTAAAAGAGTGTGTGTGTGTGTTAAATAATCTTAAGGATTTAACAAATGGCTTTTAAGGGGGAAAAATTCTAACTGTTGCATCTCATGATTAGTACTTGACCATATATTTCTGTCAGGTGACTATTGCAAGGGCATATTCGATAACCAAAAGATGATTTAGGCAATGTTAGGCATGTACAAAAATGTCTGGTCTTATTTTCTGTGTACTGCTATAAAATTCAAGTATGTCTAGTTGTGCACATGCGCATACATGCACTACATATACTAATTAAACCCAAGCCCATTTGGACTTAAGAGGGGGCTTCTGTTGTTAACGAGCAGAATTTTTACATGCGCTCATTGCTTCTTAAGGGGGAATCTTCTGTTGTTAATGAGCGGAATTTTTACATGCGCTCGTTGCTTCAGTCGTTGAACATGCTTTGGAGAGACACACCATTTTTTTTAGTCCAGCTGGGACCTTGCAAATGCTCCGGGGAGGACAGTTGCCCATGGCTGTCCTATTAACGTGTCCATGCTGGTGCTGTGGGCTTGTGCCCTGGGCTTGCTGAGCATCGCTGCGTACTCGTGCAGAGGGAGGTGAGCCGTGAGTGAGGGAGCCGTGCAGCTCAATATCCATGTGAGTGGTTGGACAGGCAGAGCGCTAAATTAGCAGCTCAGCTAGCAAAACTATTATCCAACGAACACAGGATTTCTCTAAAGGCTTTCTGCGCTGTCGGTGTTGAAACTCTTCCTGTCAGACGTGTCAGTCCTTCGCCACGCAGATCCAGGACCGGTGCTGGTACTGCGGTTGTAGCCTCCACCGCACTAATGCCGAATGACCCACGCGCCCTGAACCATGATGTCCTCTGTTTTGTACTGTAGCTTGCTCTTCAAAGGAGCACCGGACAGGGTATTTCTCTGTTTTTCCACAAAGCAGGCGCTGGTTTGGATTTTTGAGTCAGGGATTTTTCCAGGGTTAAGGTGAAGGTAATTCCGACCGCTTTTGGTGGAACTGACTGGTTCCACATCCAAAAAACCCATGGTCACATCCTGACCCATCTATATTCAGCAAAAAACATGGCCAGGTCCTGGCCTGTGTACCTTCAGCAAGGCTCTGTCCTTGCTACTAGTGTTCCCTCGTGCCTGACTGCTCTCCGCTTGGTCAGGCTTGTACTTAGAAATCCCTGCTCTTTGCCTTGCCCCACGGACCTCGAGCTGCCCTAAAACCAGTTGTTAGTTTGTGAGTACGTGGCAGGTATTGTGCTTTAGCCTCCTGCTTCTCCTGGGTGGTTCTTTTCATTCTTGCTTATCTGCAGCTATAGGCTAAAACAGCAAGTACAGGTTTTCATTGGGGCTGGTATTTGAGAGCTAGAGGTCCTCTGCTATTCTGGTTCCCGCGCGTTAATAAAAGAAATTGGTTTCACACCAAGATGCAACAGGGGTTTTGTTTAGGTTCTTTATGTGATTTAAGAAATAAAAGCAGGCAAGCCCAAGCCAACCTCCTCTCTCAAAAATCGGAGCTTTGTTTAACCTAAAATGTTCCATTTAGTTTTTGAGGTGCATATAAGGTTTTGTGGGAGGCACTTTTTTAATTTTCTTTAAACCAAAAAAATAATTTCAACTGAGGGAAAAGTGAAAACGTTTTCTTTGGAAAATTTCAGAATCATTAATTGTGCCTTTTCTTGGTTCCAGCTGTTCAATATGTATGCGTAATGGTAAGAGAAAAAAGCAGCCCAACGGAATAGACGTTGAATGGCTGAGACAGGATTTGATGTTTGGAGCCAAGTAAGTGAGGGAGAGTAATGAGAGGTCGAAACAAAACAGAATTCTCCGTGGGTGTAAGAAAAATAAAACTAGACTGCAGCTCTTTGCCTGCATGGGACTGTGAGGATGCTGCAATTACAGTTCTGATTGAAACCAGTAGTTATGTTGTTTGAAATTGGAGGCATGTGAATGAAGAGGAGAAATGACACCATACTGGAAGAATATCTTCAAATTCTCTTTTTCTGTCTTTTGTTTTAATCTTATAAATTCAAGAACACAGAATCACAGAATGGTAGGGGTTGGAAGGGACCTCTGGAGATCCCCAGACCAACTCCCCAGCCAAAGCAGGGTCACCCAGAGCAGGTTGCACAGGATGGCATCCAGGTGGGTTTTGACTATCTCCAGAGAAGGAGACTCCACAACCTGTGTGGGCAGCCTGTTCCAGTGCTCTGTCAAAGGTGCATCATCTGCTCAGTCTGATTTTGCACATGAAGGATAAAGGGAGATCTGTGTCCAGAGAACATTTTGAAAACATAATTGTCTTTGTCCTTTCTAAGTGAAAAGGTGTGTTTCTCACTGGAATTGTAAAAGAGATTTTATACTTTTTTTTGAAGGTTATCTTTGGGATACTGAGAAAAAGAGATTGTTGGTGTTCTGGGATTTGGCCTTTTTTAAAAGCCTACCTGAAAGTAAAGAATAAAGTCTACAGATTTGTATTCACTGCATGAAACTGTGGCCGAAACACAGCTGTCTTATCAGATTTTAGGGGAGACAAGCTGGAATGGAAATAATGACTAAGACTGTGAGGATCACTTGCTGAACAGCCTATGGAGATGTAGTGGATGCCTGTCTATGCTACGTTTGACTCGTAGCCACTGTATTCCACAAAAGGTTTGCCCTGGAGTTCAGATGCAGCACCTGCCTTTTACATTTGCCAAAATTTGCTCCCCAGAAATCAGTCTCACATAGACTCTTAAGGACAGACAGGTAATCGAAATGTGCTCCAGATGGATTCCGACCATCTCACCAGGCAATTTGTAAACAGTACTTCTTACTATTCTTACTACTAATTACTAACAGGCCTTCTTACTATTCCTGCTATCTTCTGCCTATTGTGTTGGGAGGAAGGTCACATCAGCATAAATCACTGGAAACAAGTGTTGGACAGCACTTGGCTAAGGTCAGATCTCCATGGCATAATCCTAAAAATCAAATTTTGGCTTGTTGCTATATCCTCGTTTTGTGACCTAATGCATACTTTGTTCATTCCATATGTTAAATGTTTTTCTAAAATACAACATTTTTTCTCTAGTCTAAGCCTTGCAAAATCCAAGTATAAGAGCGCTGTTCCCATGCCTCAACTGAACCAATCATCTTATCATAAGAAAACCAGAGATGTCTTTGGTGAAGCCTACTTTCCTGAAACCATGGTGGCCGATATTCCTGTTGTGTGCTCTGATTCATCGCTGGTAGAGAACTGAAACCAATTCTTCTATTGTTTTGTTGTTGAGCGTGTCAGAGTAACCGGTCTTTCCCTCTTTTTAAATAGCACAGTTGTAGCGGTAAATCTTTGGTTCTTGGAAGCTTCTCCACTTGTCCGAGATTTGCTAAAAGACATTGTTGTGTGATTTGCTTCTTGTCTAGTTTCTTGAAGACTCAGAGTGTGAGTTATTCTCATCTGTAAAGAAATTGTTCTACATTACTTTTTAGAAGCAGAAAATTTGTATTACTGACTGTGTGAAGTGTATATTAAATGTCCCCTATTTTGGAAGTCATCGTGATAGCATACTTTTTCTTCCTACGTGATCTAGATTGCCAAGTAAAGAGCAGTTTGTCCTTTTACTTAGCGAGGCCTGTTAGTCTGATGATATAACATGTGCCAACTAACTCTCCTTTAGTTTTATTAGTTCCGACTGCAATCGTGAAGCACTGTGATTTTTAAAAGTCTGTAGACAGTAGCAGCATATTTTTACATAAAGTACTACCCTTTCCTGTTGTGGGTTTTTTGCCATTTTCTCCTTAAAGTGCGAGTTACCATCATCATTTTCAGTTTTCCAGTCTCGTGACCACCTGCTTTCAGCAGTAACAGCCATAATCCATTTCTTATTGTTTGTGAGCCTAACTAGTCTTGTTTATTGTGTATGCTCTTGATGTTAATATACAGATAGTGTAAAACTGTGTTCTCTCTGCCTGCTTTTATGGCTGCATCTGTCATATGCCGGCGACACAGCACCGCTGAACAACAGGTTCATCTCATAATCTCCCCAATACTGTGCTCTCCTGCAGGCTAGTTTGCTGCCTGCTGAGCATCAGCACAACTAATTTAGTATGAAAAGACTAATGCTTTCAGGTGACTGATGATCCACATGGCCTCTTCTTCGGGTTCTAGTGTTCTCTGGAAAATCAAAAGCCCTCCTTCTCGCCCTGCGTCCTCCACCTGGCTGGTTGCCTCCAAGAATCAGCGTTATTTGCTGTGGGAGAGCTACAGGGTTAAACACGATTGTCCACTGATGCCTTTACTCTCTGTGGGTCAGGAAAAGCGTTTATTGCCAAATGGTACCTGTGGTGTTTTGAGGTAAGCAGTGGGCTGACTCATGAGTTGGATTCTGTTATTCTCCATTTTTATTTTGAGAGAAGGCTTAATCCAAAGACTAAGACTAAGGTTCCCATCCTTGACAGCGCGCTTTGCCTATTTACCGCGCAGTGCTTCACAGCTGGCTGCCAGAGCTCACAGAGCACTTCTCCGAGCATTTTGCGTGACTTGGTCTGATCCCGTTCTCTCCAGTCTGTGATCTTGCATGGCCTGACCAGGGTGCAGATTTGATCCCAGCTTGCACTTAGATAATATATTTTGGAGTTTTAAATTTGTCATTCTGTCATTTCTCCAAGATCACGACTGTCCTTAACTTAACCTTCTTCTGGAGTCTAACTATTTAGAGTACTTCTTGCTCCTGTATTTTCATTTTCCTCCCATAATTCCCAAGTTTGCCGGTTTGCTTCTCAACATCTCAGAAATATTAATTAGACATTAATTTTAGAGGAATCTACATTCCCATGTTTAAATTCATGAATTTATAAGTGTGTATATATATATAAAATATATATATCTGAGTGTCTCAAAAAAGTCAACTTGTGCCCCATAACACTGTTGGTTGTAAATATTCAGAAATTTAAAAAATGCTTTAAAATCATGACATCATGAAAATAATATTTACTTGGGATGGTGGTGATAGTTGTCTTCCTGTTTTCTGAACTGCTAGGATTCTTGTTTTCCCGTTCTTCTTGATCCTTCTGGGACAAAAGTTTACTTTTTAAAGTAAAGCTTTGATTCTCCCTTACCCCTTTGACTCTAGAATATGAAAGTGAAAGGAAAATATGTCGAATTATAAGTCTTACAATAGCATTGCAAGATAATGTAATACTAGGGATTTTGCTTACCCCCATTTCAGTGTCATGCGTTCTCATGCTGCCCAGCTGGATGATTAAGGTTATGGTGCAAATCCAAACTTCTTTCTTGGAAGATTCTCTTTGGTTGTGTTTGTATTTCTAATGTGTCATAGAATCATAGGATCATGGAATGGTTCAGTTTGGAGGTGACCTTAAAGACCGTCTAGTTCCAACCCCCCTGCCATAGGCAGGGACACCTCCCACTAGACCACGTTGCTCAAAGCCTCATCCAACGTGGCCTTGAACACTTCCAGGGATGGGGCGTCCACAGCTTCCCTGGGTAACCTGTTCCAGTGCCTCACCATCCTCAGAGTGACAAATTTCTTCCTAATATCTAATCTAAATCCACCCTCTTCCAGTTTGAAGCCATCACCCCACGTCCTATCGCCACATTCCCTTGTAAAAAGTCCCTCTCCAGCTTTCCTGCAGGCCCCCTTCAGATACTGGAAGGCTGCAATAAGGTCTCTCCGGAGCTTTCTCTTCTCCAGGCTGAACAACCCCAACTGTCTCAGCCTGTCCTCATAGCAGAGGTGCTCCAGCCCTCTGAGCACCTTTGTGGCATCCTCTGGGACCCATCATGTCATCCTTTTAGAAAAGACACCTCAGGGAAGCAAACACCATTGTTTCCAAGTCACTATCTGTGCTGAGGACACGGGTGAAGTAATTGCATAGTGTGTACCAAAAGTGCTTTATTTGCCACCAACAAGGAGGCTGCATTTGCCTTTTCCTGCATGGAGTGGATTTACTAGACCTTGCAGCTAACAGTTAGTAATAAAATCAGCAGCAGCTCCAGAGCCGATTTAGCGGTACAGATCCAGGGATAGGACCTCTATTTCATCTCTGTTCCAGGGGCACAAGGAAGATCTCTTCTTCCTTCTCTGCCCCACCTTCCAGGTCTTCTGCTAACCCACACCCAGGTCGGTGGTCAGCTTTCCCTTGCCGTTAAAGGGAGTCAAGCAAGCCTCGTAACTAATTTTGGAAGAGAAGAGGCTTTGCCGGAAAGGCCAGGGAAGGCTCTGCAGCTGTCCCTCTGCTTCCCACGCTGCGGTCAGTTCTGCAGGGAACACCTTCCAAGTCATCCGACTGTAGGAGAGAGCAGACAGGCGTTGTGCGGTGCGTGCCGCTGCTGTGAGCAAGGAGGGGGGCACTTCACAGTGGCCTTCTTCTAGTGCTCACTGTGTTCTGGACTTGAAGGTACTCAGACCTACCCATGTTTCCACAGAAGAACCATTTAAAATGTCTTTTTCCTACCAGTTTTAAAGATTTGTTTGTAAATAAATAAGGGATTAGTCTTTGGCAGGCACATAACAATGTGCTTTGGATTAATGAGAGCTGGACCCTTACTCTTTGCTGTACTGATTGTAAGACATGAACTGGACTGACTCCTTTCAGCCTGGATTTCCACTGGAGAAGGTGTCGTTCAGTCTGTCTCTGCCAACATTAGATTTAAAATTGCCTTTTGACTTCTGTTCTGCAGGGAACAAACTGTTAGCAAATCCTTTTGCGAGGAAAACCTCTTCCAGGTAGGCTGGGAGTTTGCTCTCCAGTTCAAGTATAGTCTCATTGTCTTTCCCAACCTTGTGAAGAAAACTGGAGACTGGATTGACAATTAACTCTCTTCCCGTCTCTTTTTCCATCTCCCTCTCAGAGTAGGGACTTACACAAACTGAGATTTATTTCAAAGCAAACTTGTAAATTTTTTTTTTATTAGCATTTGGAGAAGAGATTAATTTTACATATAGAAATGTTCTTGCAACAAGAATTATTCTGGAATAAGCAGTACCCTTGCCTGTGCTCCCTTTACCACAGGAGGGATGCAATGACTCCGCTGCTTAAGTCGGTTAAGTACGTTTCACACAGTTTCTGCTCCCACCACAGGCTTATGGTGATCACCCAGCCTGCTCTGTCAAGGACCCCCTTTCCTTTCCTGCATTCTCTCTCCTCTGATTTCTGTCTACTAAGGAGCTTGCAGCAAGCAAAACTGCTTATCAAATAATTAATCGATAAGGGTAAAGGTTATAGGGTACCCTGTAACTAAAAAGCCTATTTTGAACTATTAATAGATTGTGGTTACTTTCAAAGCAAGCTCCATCGTGTTCATCTCTCTTTTTCCCCCCCTCCTTTGGTTCTTTTCACCCTGTGACATGTAGGTGGCTCCTTCCCTGCCCGTAGCTCTACACTCAGGTAGGCAGAAGAAGAGACACCATGGGGGAGGTAAATTATGGAAAGTCAGCACGGGGTCTGCCTTCTCCGTGCTGCGTGCATCCTCCTTTGCTGTCTGCTCCACCACCTCCTCTTTCCTGTTTGCAGGCTAACTGGGAAAGGCACTGGATTTTGGGGGGGGCCAGGCCAGAAGGGCTGTCATGTTTCCGAGGATGAGCTCCGGTGCACCTGGGGAGCAGGGCAAACCACCAGGTTCCTCTCCCACTGTACCCATCACCAGAGGTACCAGTGTAATGGGGAAATGGGTTCCTTTGCGAGCGGGAGGGGAGGTGGGGGAATAAGTGGCAGTCCTTTCCAACCGCTCCTGAAGGCAGTCACATCTGTCTGATCAAGCTGACCAAAAAAAAAAATGTTGCAAGGGAAGAAAATCTTAGTATTTCTGCTCAGTCTGGGCCTTTGTGCAAGGTGTGGGAGCCACGTGGCAGGAGAGGTAGTGCCCACTTCAGAGATCTTGCAGCTAATTAAATATTACACATGGTGACAGCTTCGTTTTGGGTAGCACTGTGAAGAGCTCAAAAAAATCAGAAATGCCACAGCTGAAGTTGTCCCCCGCTATCTGTGCTACCGTGCAAGGTACAAGAAATGGCAGAAAAGGAAGAAGGACACAGGGAGAGAAGCTAAAGTGTACAGATGTCTTCTGGGAGGCTCAGCACTGCCGGAAAGAGAAAATCCCCTGCTCTGTTGTAATCCCTATGTTCCTTAAATGTCTTCCCCCACTCAGTAGCATTTCAGTGACGCTGCAAGAGGCTGCTTGGTTATTCCAAGAGCACGAATACAGCTCAGCTCCTTTGCTTGAGGAGAACATCAGTGAGTGCTGGTTAATGTTCCAACTAGGAACTTAGGACTAAGTAAGTGGAAAAGGAGTAGTCCCCTCTTTGGCTCATTTTCACTCACCTGTGTTTGCTGCAGTTTATGGCTTGTAGCTCAGCAGTGTTTGGAACTTGTGAGCTGACGATGTCGTGGTGCTCTGTGGAGTTACGTGGGGAGCCCAAGAGCCCTTTTCAAATTTGCGCGTACGTACTCCTTTGTGGACAACATACCTTTTGGACATATATTACCAGGAGCTTTTCCATCCCTTCGGTAAAGCAGCGTGGCTTACAGCCGGCCTCTGAGGCATCAGGGGAGGGCTTGGCCAGCCGGTCCCGGAGCAGCGCAGCACTGGTGTCGGCGTGCGTTCCAAGCCTCCAGCTCAACCTCTGCTCTCCGTGTCTCTGCCTAATCCGTGTCCATGCGAAGGAGTGCTCCTTCATGATCGGTCCAGGCTGCCTGGCTGGCTATGACCTTCCAGCTCAAGTGAAGTGTGCCTTGCACTTCTGAATTCCTATTTTTTCTTTTATTTTATCTACATGAATACTTATTTCTGTGCTTTCCATAGCATTCTGGGATATTCAAGCCCAGCGCTACCTAGAAGCGTTATGGGTCCGTAGCAGGAACAGTTAATACCTCTTGAAAGATCGTCCCAGTAAGTGGTTAAGCGCAGATTTGTAGTCCTGCATTCAGGAGGTTCTGCCAAATCCCAGCCGATGCATCTAATTTGCTAAAGAATGTGGCTTCTGCTCTCTCAGCAAAGATTTCATTCCTCATGGGCAGTGGAAACTTGCCCTTTTTATGTTATTGTGCAGCAGCTTAGCATTAAGTTTGGGACGGCCAACTTTGTTACTAAGGAGAGAAACCAGTCTGTGGGTCCATGTGTTCTTCATTCACATGTAGTGTGCACATACTTGTATTCTTGAGTCCTCCCACCCTAATTTAGCCCCTTTTTGCGTGCCTGAGGAATGTTTTTCAGGCATTAGCCCACAAGTGTATCTCACACATGGTGAGGAAATGGCCCGTTCTGTGTGAACACATCTTCCAAACAGGTGGCTTCCTCATTTACACCCGGTAGGAGCTTGTTAGCAGTTCTTGCTCTACAGTAAGAGTGGGAGCTGTCTAGAGAGGGTCAAGTATCTCATAAGAAAGCGAGCCCAAGTCCAGCAGCACTGTCACAAAATCATGTTTTAATGTTTTCTCTGTCTTTTTTTTTCGCTTCTGTTTCTTCCCTGGGAAGATGACTCCTCCTTTTCTGACATGATGTTCCTTACAGGCTTGAGAGTTAACATCCTCGAAAGAATCTGCATTTTAAATTATTTTTTGTACACAGTATTGCCTAGAGGAAGCAAAATTCCTGAGATTGCCCAACATGCGCTTTCCAGGGAATTATTTTTCCAGTGTTGTACATCTTTCCCCCTGAGTCTAGCAGGTTAGGTTTTGGTGGGTTTTTTGTTTGGGGTTTTTTTTGTTTGGTTTGTTTTGGTTTTTTGATTGTTTGTTTGTTTTAGTTTTTTTTTCAAATCTGTCCTATATTATTTGTCTATTCCTTTTTTTCCTCCCCTGCTACTCCATGAGCAATTTTTCTTTCTCTTCCTCTAAGCTCCCTTCTCAAGTTTACCCTCTGTTTCCCCTCATCCAGCTTTGATTTTTCTGCCTCACCTTCTTATCCATTTAATAGCACAGGACTGTTTTTTGGTATTGTCACGGTGTGCAGGAAATCGCTGTAGACACCATGGCTTTCTGTGGTCTGGATACCTCTGGCAGATGGAAATAGTATGAAATATTTGTTGTCATATTAAATGTTGTTTTAACTAGTCATGGGACAGATGAAGGACTGGGGGATCTTAGCTATAATCTCACTAATGTGGTGGTACCATCCATGTGATAAATCTGGCTGCTCCACCTTCAGTCTGCCCACTAATCCATCTCAACCGGGACTTTAATGTGCTGAACTGCGGAGCAGCTTCACTGGATCAGCTTTGTTTGTAGTGTACCCTTATGACAGATGGCTAAAACAACACTAAAAAAGTAGGAGTTTTCTATTGTTAAATTGCCAGTGACATGTAGTTTCCCACACCTTGAGGATTTGTCTCTGGCAGTAGAAGGCAGTGAGCCTTACAAGCCTTTACACTCTTGCAGATGGAAAAGCAATTTTAAGTGATTTTTTTGGGTGACTTTTAAGCTGTATTAATGATGCCTTCTCTTGCCCTTCATGTCGTGTGAAACTGGTCTCATCATTTGAAGACAGCTTTGCTGTTCCCCCAGAGAGATGCATAGAACAAAAAAGTTTAAAGCCTTTTAAGACATATCTGCAATAGTTACTATGTAGGTCACAAACTACACAGATGTATGGTAAAATTTAATGTACGTGGTTGCTCTGAGGCAGTGTATACCTCATTCATCTTACCACGTCAGGATTGCTCGTCCAGGATCAAGAAGAAATATTTCTATGTTTCTAGGAGGTACCAGTGGCTTCACCAAGTGCCTGCTGATGTCCCCCAACCTTGCTCTGTGCAGTAAAAGAGAGCAGGGTGGGGAAAGCACGTGGGGCAGTACCAAAAACCGTGCAGGTCTGAAGCAGCTGGAGCTCAGCGTTTGTTGGAGATGTCGGGGATTTCACACCGTGACACAAGAGGAGTCACCACCAGGAGTTTCCGCTTGCACTCACCCGGTTCCTGCACCTGGTCTGCAGGCGGTGCAGGGATTACATCCTCAGTCTTTCCCAGGCCACAGATAAGAGTGAAAACTGCTATCAAAAAAAANAAAAAAAAAAAAAAAAAAAAAAAATCCTTGACTGCAGTTACTTAAAGGGTGGGCTGTTTTCCAAGGGCCTTGCTGAAAGGGACACAGGTGTCACCTGCAGACGCGCTCACAGCTTGAGGGAGGCTGTTTTGGCTAGGGATGGCCGGCACGCCAGGTGCACTGCCAGCGTAGGATTTTGATGCTAATGAAGCGGTGGAAAAGGCTCCAGTTAGTCACAGTACAGCGGCGGCAATTACTGGGGGTCAGGGAGGGGTAAAACCGAGGGGGCCAGTGCAGCCCTTCAGGAGAAAGGAGCTTGTGGACAGAGCGGGGCCCCGAAGCTCTCCTCTGCGCCCGTCCCTGGGCGCGTGTGGCCATGCACACATGTGTACGCGCTGCTCTTGGCGGGGTGTTTCCCACTGCCGCTGGGCAGGGGAATCACAGAATCATGGAATGGTTAGAGTTGGTAGGGACCTTAACAATCATCTGGTTCCAACCCCCCCGCCATGGGCAGGGACACCTCCCACTAGACCACGTTGCTCAAAAGCCCCATCCAACCTGGCCTTGAACACTTCCAGGGATGGGGCATCCACAGCTTCCCTGGGCAACCTGTTCCTCACCATCCTCATAGTGAAAAATTTCTTCCTAATATCTAACCTAAATCTACTCTCGGTTTAAAACCGTTACCCCTCGCTCTATCACTACACTCCCTGATGAAGAGTCCCTCCCCATCTTTCCTGTAGCCCCCTTTAAGTACCGGAAGGGGCTCTAAGGTCTCCCCCAGAGCCTTCTCTTCTCCAGGCTGAACAACCCCAACTCTCTCAGCCTGTCCCCACAGGAAGCCAAATAAAGCCCAGCAGAACCCAAACCTCTTGGGACTCGTTATCCGCTCACCTGTCCTGAGCATCCTGCCTACCTGCTCTGCCTCCCACCCGCCCCCAAAAGCCTCCTGTCAGAGGGGGTCCATGTGCTTTGGTCCTGCACATTTTGGTACGGCGTACTGTGCAAAAACCCCCCAGAACGTTAACGTAGGTAAATGAGCTGTTTTACTCATGCTCCTGGAAAGCACGTTCCTCCGGGAAAAGTATGGGCTTCCGGAAAATCATCACGAGTAAGTCTGAAACCCATCTGTGGCTGAGGACACTGAACAGCCAGGGCACTCTTTTGTTTTTAAGGTGGTCTTTTACCACCTCTCAGGTTTTTCAAAGGAGAAAGAAAAAAAAGTGGGTTATTGTGATTGATTTTCAATTAATTCAGAATCACGTGGTCTCTCTCTCCTCCATTTTCCTTACCTATTCCACCACTTTTATTTTCCTATTAATAGACTGTGCTTTGCCTTTTCAGCTTAGTGAGTACTTTCTCACCTACACAGCCCTAGTCAATGGGAGCACTTATGTAAGGATTGCACAGTCTGCCCCCTGTGCGTCTTAATGAAATTGGAGAAATGTTGGGGTTTCTTTTTTCTAGTTCTTTAGGATTAGATTCTTCTTTCTCAAAGGCTTTTTTTGGCCTCGCAAAATTAGATCACCACTATGCAAAAAAACAGCCCACTGTGATCACAGCTTAATTGCACAATGCCTGCGCTTTCTTGAACATTGTTCCCATCTCTTCAATATTAAGTAAGATCCAGTGGGTTGGACCTTTCATCTGCATAATAAAGGACAAGGAGGCATTCTGTAAATCCTTCCTTTCCATCTTTATTCTTTGTGGTTTGCGACCTGAAGGCTTGAAATAATTTTTGCTTGCTAAGAGGAATCTTTATGTAATAAATGTGGAGATGCCATTATGCTAATTAGCGTTGTTAGGAAAAATCAATGTATGTATGTCATCCAACGGCAAGCAATGATCTTCTCACAATCAGCAATTTATCATGCATTGCCAGTGCAGTAGGGCTAGGACTATTTTATTCAGATAAATTTCTCATTCATTTAGTCAGTAAATCATGGTGCACTTCATGATAGTCATTTTTAATGTGATTGCATTTTGTTAAGTTTTAATCACGCATAATGGATTTTATCTGGCAATGAGGTCAACCTGTAGTCTCTTCCTCTGTCACTAGTATCTTACTGTCCCAGCACAGACAAGCTCTCAGCCATACCTGGATGCCCCAGACTGGGAGGGGATAGGGAAATACAGGAGGCACAGGAAGACCAGTTGTTAAGACTGGTTTCAAGTGTCTGATGCTTAGCTGAAGATTTACCCTAGCTGAGAATATACTTGGCCTCCGACTGTAACTGAATTTGCTCGAAGACTGTTTGCACGCTATGACATCTTTGAGCCCATCAGCTTGAGTCAGGGCTGCGGGAGCACCTTTATTCCACGGGATACTCTGGGAGGGATGCATCCAGTGCTACTCTTTTATGGCTGTGCTGAACTATTTCGTTGGCAAAGCAGTGGAAGATGAGGTGTGGAAGTGAGGCAGGGAACCACAGTGGTTTTCAATGAGAGATGGGCTCTTTTCTTTGTTGTTGTTGTCGTGAGACCAAACTCTGCTGTCTCTTGCTCGTTCTTAAGCTGGTAGGAAAAGTCCTGTTGTCTTCACCTACAACAGGAACCTGC
Source organism: Chionis minor (assembly GCA_013398295.1). Lineage (NCBI taxonomy): Eukaryota > Metazoa > Chordata > Aves > Charadriiformes > Chionidae > Chionis > Chionis minor. Next base: position 368,773 of record VZSF01004738.1, on the reverse strand, counting down.
CCTGGATCTCCCTTGCAACTTCAGTACGGTTCTGCTGCTCTTGCTTATGTTTCTGGATGGCTCTGAAGCATTTCCATTTGCTTCTTATAGACGTGGTTTGACTTGCTGTTCTTCCCCACTGAAACAAGCCATAACCATCTTTTCCCTTTCCTTTTCTGGTGGCTTCCCTATGTTTTGGTCATCTCCTTCCTCCCTGCGCCCCCTCGCAACCTTTGTCCGTTCTCCTTTCACTCTTGCCTTCACTGTTTTTTTCCTTTCTTCCTATTTGTCAACCAAAAAGACTCTTTCTCTTCCTTCACCTCTCCCTAGGAAGCATAATAAGCTCGCTCGGCATTATGTCCACTGAAAGGGGAAATGGGAATACGGGGAGGAGTGTTACAGAGCACGGGAGATGCTGTTCTGCTTCAGGTTCTAGCGCTGTGCCATTGATGTGGGGGTCAATTTGATGAGCTGTTTGGGTTGGATTGCTTGTCCAGGCACGGGGAGGAACGCTCCCAGTCCTCACGGACTGCTTCAGCAGTCCCCCATGACAGACAAGATGTCACATCTCTCTTCTCCTGGGAGTCACAGGTCTGGTTACACAGCCAAGCCCAGGCTTATGAAACCCCTGGGCCAGAGATCCAAATCTCCTGTAGGTGTCCACCTGCGCTCCTTGCAGCACTGTGCGTGCCCCTCGCTGTCACACTGTCACCTCTATGGACGTGGTTTTTGCTGCTTGCTTTCAATGGATGTAGTCTTCATGCCAGATCAGTATATCATTTAGAAAGGTTTTTGAGTTCCTTTGGGATGAAAGGTACTCTATGAGTATAAAATCCTCTTAATGTCCCAGAAGGCCGGCCATCGATCTTGGAACAGCCATTTCAATTCTCCCTCTGGATTCCCTGATTTCTTTCTTTTGTTGTTTTACTGAGAGTGTGACAATCTGGAGACTGATGACCCTTTCTCTTACCACACTACCGGTGCGGGGAGAGGGAGAATTAATTGTCCATGAATTTTGCGGGGGGCGGGTTTCTCCTGCTGTATCAAACAATCAGGATGACTTGTGTGTACTGATGCTGTGACTTCCCACCCTGCTACGGCTTCCATGCGGAGCCTGACCCGCTCCTTCTAGGTTGGACTCTCGCTAGTTACACTGGTACAAGTCAGGAATATTCATCGAAGTTAACAAAGTTAGGCAGAAGCCATTTTAGAAGAGAACTGGGTCTTTTGTTTGGTAAACCTTCTCTGTTTTTTTGTTAATATTTAAGAGAAGAGCACCCTGAAGACATTTTGTATCTTAACAGGTTTTTAGTATCTCTCTCTCTGTCTTTCTCTGTCTCTCTAATGCAACTTTGCCTACAGCCTCATGCATTAGCAATGCAAAGCAGATTTTGAAAGCCAAGGGAATCCAGGCTCTTCCAGATGAACACTGTGATTTTAAAAAAAATAAAAATCTAGAAAGAATAAAGGTTGTCCAAGTGGCATATGGCATGACAGTGACCCTGCTGTAAGGACAGACGTACAGAGCTGATGGTAATCCTATACTGGAGCCAGATAACATCCTGAGGTTAGGAAATCAAAGCCCCATGCTTTGGCTTAGCAGAGAATTAGCCTGTGGAGCTCGCGTTAGCTCTGGAGACAGGGCGGTTCAGTTCTCAGCCATGGTGCGTTTGGGGCTTGCGGCAAGATCCTACCTCGCCCTGTGCAGGAAAATCAGACCCACGTAGTTTGACCAGGGAACTGAGTATGTTTCGTAAAGCTTCGGCGTTTAGGTGGATTTGCAGAGAAGAGCTATACTGTTTCTGGTAAGTAGTTCAGAGAAGTTTAACGTGTGTTACTGTGTAAACGGGTCATAAGCTGCTTGGTCGTATGCTGCTTAAAAGCTGCGTGAAGTTAGGGAATAAGTGCCAATACTCAGAGCAGAGTCCAACAACTGGCTGGGGCAGAAGTTGCGGCGGTTGGCACCCAAGGGGTGTTTCCAGGGCTTTTTCACGCGGGGACCCCAGATGTAGCCTACGGCAAACTAAGCCTCAGGCCTCTACAAGAGCCACCTCCGCACGTGGAGTTTAACGTCCTCTAATGACGCACCCGAGTCCCAACGCTTGTTAGTGGAGCCCTAGTCCCTGCGAGTCCCAGCACAGGCAACACTCCGGAGAGCGGAGCTGGTGCCCGGAGCTGCACTCCCGGCACTTGGGCCAACCTCACGCCGTCGAGGAGTTTTGTTGGGGCCATTTCAGGTGGTCAAGCGCTGCACAAGGGCACGATTTTTTTCCAGAGAGAAAGGAGAGTACATGTGATGTAATTATTGCGCTTCCCAGTAGTACACAGGCATGGCTTGGCATCCAATGAGTGAATCCCTTGTTACATAAATGCCCTCGTTAAAAAAAGTTGCTGTCAGACAGTGATGAAAACCAAGAATTTTCGTATTCTCTAGCAAACTGCCTCTACCTCACCCAAGCCCACCTCTCTCTGTCGTATTGCTTGTGATTTCCCCCTCTTTCTTCTGGTTTTTAAACGTATTTAGCAATGAGATCTTCCTTATGGATATTTTATCAAAGAAAGTAGGACATGTCTTCCAATACACGATATCGATAGCAATTCTTGGAAAACAGAGAAAGACCGTCATTTTTTGGTGCAGTTTTGGTTGTCTTAGCAGCATTCAGTTAGGCTTGATTTTTAAAATGGCAAGATGATCCCTGTTATAACCAGTATCAATAGAAAGGATGATCGGCACTGAGATGTTTTGACCATACTCATTGCATTTCGGTTTAAATTTACGCTTATTTTCCCACAAAGGAAGAATTTGGGTACAGGGGAAAAACACAGATCTTGGTCTAAAAGCAGCATATGATTTTTTTTTGTTTGTTTTTTTAAAGAAGCGTTTCCAGGCTTATTTTAGAAGGAAATCTCCTGGCTCAGTTGCAGAAGGTAGACATGAATTTAAGGAATTTGGTCTTACTGTTCTCAAAAGCGCATGCATATGTTTTGTATTGGATCGTTATTGGTCAGGAATGGGGATCTGTCTGGGGTTTTTTCCTATTTCGTATCAAATGATTTCTAATGAGCTTGTCATAGTATCTGGGTCCACGTACAGAATTAAGGTTGTGACAAGGCTGAAGTATCTTAGTCACTCCAAAGTTGAAGTGCTTTATCTCTTTAAAAGGTACACGTCATATTTTTTTAATACAAGCTTTTTGGAGGTATTTTGGGCTTATTCCTTCCTTTAGAAACAAGCTTTGGTATTTATTGTTGTTTCTCTTTGCATTTTGCATTCAAGTGGTGGTATTATTAAATTATTATTATTTTTTAATTGGCCTCTGTGCATCTCTGTGTCTGCTTTCCTGTCACATCACCTGCTGCTTTCTTCCCCCTGCAAGTAGAGTTACATTCTCTTGCTTAGAACAATGCATGATGGGGAAAAAGATGAAACTCATTAAAATACTTAACCAGGAAATAGCCCACTTATACAATCTCCTCTTGTTTTTGATGGTGTCCCTGGAAGCCGGCGCTCAGACACAGTCATTTCTGCACACACAGGCAAACAGCCGCTGTGAATATTTAAAATCCAGTCTGTTAACAGAGTAGCTGCGTTGGGTTTTGTTGCAAATGATGGATCACTAATAGTTTAAAACTCAGAGATTGGGAACTTCTTTTGTAAATTGAAGAGGATTATTTCATGCTGTTGAACATCTCTGTCAGAATATAAAAGTCTATTAGCAGAGATGGGATTGCACACCCAGGGGTTGCTTGCAATACGTAATTTACTAAACACACACATGTAGCAAAACTCAGACCCAACAGCCAAGATTTTAGCTCTGTGCTGCTACTTTCAGATCAAGCGCATGAACAGAAAACACTGCTTAATACTTGCCTTGCAACTGTGGTCTCTTATCAGATTTGTGCATTGTAAAACATGGTTTGGCTCAGCACCTGATAAAGTTGTTTGTAGTATGAACAGCTTGCTCAGTAAGGGCACTGTGACAACTCTTTTAATTATTATATGTAATTATTTATCCGTTTTCATGTCAAATAAGGTCTTTCCTGAACTTTGTGGTATTTGTGCTTGGAGTCCTAAAAATGAATTTAATAAAATCATAAGAATTGAGCGAGTACATCTTTTTTGTTCCATACTCTTGACTGCAGGTGCAGTATCTTGGTTCACACGACTATGTCCTTCATGTGAAAAGGGAATTTTTCAAAATGGCAGCAATGCCCCCAAATCCCACAGAAAGTAGGTGCAGGTTGGATCTCTAATTCGCATTTTTTCTTTTAAAAATTTCTCTCTGCATCTTTATTATTTTGCTCCGACTGGACAAGAATGCCCACACATCTTTCCAGAGCTGGTTAATCTCTTCAGAAACACTGACAGATAAATATAATCCCTGCTACCCTTCTCATATTCCCTGATTCACAGACATTGGCTGTTATCCCCTAAGATTTTTAGACCCAAATTCGGAATATGAAAAGAAAACGTAATAAATCTTTCATTTCTCCTGTTTGTCACCTTGTTTCTATCAGAGTTGTGCTAAAGGGGCTTTTGCTCCCCACATACCACCTCTCCTTAGCCTGCGTCAGGACTTGATGTAGCACCGGCATATTGGGAAATCCCTGTAGTTCTGGGGATTTAAAGAGCGGGAAATCCCTGTAGTTCTGGGGACTTAAAGACTGGGCCTAGGAATCATAGCACTTTTGCTTAAATCGTGATCTTCCTAGGGAAACGTAGATACTTTTGGAAATGAGGATGTAATTTTTTTAGAACGAGATGGGCAACCAGCTGGAGGAACATAGTTTTCTCCCCGGACCAGATGAAGACTTACTGGTCTCGGGAGTAGAGAAGGAAGGGTCCTGAGTGACAATGCTGTCTTGGCAAACGCGTTGTCGGTCGCGGAGCAGAACTGCTCACGATCCCTCTGAAATCGGTCAAGTGTTTATCAGCAGCTCCGTCTTTGACTTACTCAAATCTTACCCTGCTTTTGTGCCTCTGCACTCCTCCTTTAAACATCCCACTTTCTTTGAAACCTTTGAACAGGTGAAGGAACCTGCTGCTGAGTGTTACTTTCTGCTGAATGATGCCCTTGAGCATCTTGTGTGAGAGAGAGAGACAGACAGACCGCATTTCTCAGGCATATCGCCTTTTCGATTTTGGAGGGCCCTTTTGTTCCTCGCTAGGTTCGTCAGGGAGGTACAAATGTCCATGGACCTCTTGCCCCTCAGCCCAGGATAAGCCTTCGCTCTGTTCCTCTGTCTGACAAAAGCACGGCGAACGGAGAGGAGACTGGGGCGTTCACAGCTGACATAGAAACCTGATGAAATATTGAAGCATCCTTGAATATGGAGTTTACAGAGTTCTCCACAGTTCTCCCGCTGATGAAAAGTGGGAGTTGTTTCCCCTCTTTTGAGCAGATAGATGATTACAGAGAAGAGTGCCTTGCTACAGTTTTCTCTTGGGTTCCTCAGCCCTCACTCCCGATACAGCTGCTTTGAACCATTCCTAAACCATAGATACCTTCCCCTCCACACACCAGGTAAATTTTGCAAATTAAACAAAGATGAGATAGATAAATGATCTGGGGATTAGACATCGTCATATTCCAAGGTGGCAAATACTGCAGTACTCATCAAACCCCAGCTGGGACAGAAGATGCCTTTTCCTGTCTCATCTGTGCATATCTAACACCTGATGTCTCCAATCTCTTTGACCTTACCAATGATGATTGCACATTTTTTTCATTTCCAGAACACTTTTGCTTTAGGAAAGAGGAGGTTTGGTCCTGACTAGCTGGGAGACGGGCAAATAGCAGAGAGTATGTAAGGGGTACAGACACAGGGAACTACTTCTAAGCTTTCTTACTTGTGAGGTAGGATAATGTGTAGGTTTATTGACAACTTCATATCAAAATGTATTAAAATACAGAGCTTCCTATTGGGCTTGCATTGATCCCTACCCTCCAAAAAGACTATCAAGCCACAAACAAAACACCAACAGCTTCAGCTGGACACTTAAAGTTAGCAAAAAAGTTTTGGAGAAAACTTCCAGGAGAGCGTACGTTTTCCTAGACAAATGGATTCCATTTTTTCTGCCTAAGGAGAAGAGGCTGCTCTGTGCAGCCTGAACAGCAGAGTTGAGCAGCACCAGGAATTAGAGTGAATTTTCCCCTATCAGCGGAGAGATCGCTTTAGAGTTCCACCTTGTTAAACGACTGGCTGAAATTGTGCATGATTAATGGACAAAATGAAAATTAGATTATGTGTCTTTACTCTTCCTGTGACCTCTACTTTCTCCTGTATCAACTGCAAGCAGTCGGGGGAGGGTGTGGAATTAAAAATCACGTATAAATACCCTGAAGAGAAGGGAGAGAGGAGAAGAAAGGTGCGGAGCCCCACTGTAAATTGCACGCTGTCCCCAGAATTCACGGCTTCTGAAGTCTGAATCCCACAGTACTGAAGTTTGAGGAATTAAAATGTGGAAGAAATACCAAAGTTTCAGGCTGCCTGTCAGCAGTCACAATGTATTTCAATCACCCATGTGGAACTGCTTCCTATGGGGGATTTGGTTTCCCTGCAACACAGGAGATGACCTGTGGGTCAGACACAGCCCAGCTATTGGAACAAGCGCTTTCCTCCTCCCGGAGGGAGGTGTTTGTATGTTGCCCATCTTTGGACTCCTACTTGGGCAATAAATTTGAAGATTCGAGTCTTAAAGGCAGAGGGAACAACTTGAACTTGAAGTTCGACTTCGACTTGCTCGCCTGCAGGCATGGAGTTCTCTGGCAGTTTTGACATCCTTCAGTGCTGCTCTGTGACCAGAGTGTGGATCTTGGCACCCACTCAGGGGCACCTGTGTGTGGGGAGGCACCAAGAGCCTGGCCTCCTTTCAGCCTGTAACATCAGAAAGCTGAGGTTTTCCGTTCCTGTTACAGGCCGCTTTGACAGAACAAAATGTGTCTTGCTGCGCCCTCTACATCCTCATTTTTGGAGGGAAAAATGCACATATAAATCCTATATTCACTACAGATAACTGAAAATCAAGGTTATGTGACTTGCTACCCCAATAACCTTAACAGGAAGGGCAAAGAGGGGTGTATATCATCTCGCTACCAACACAGTAAAATTAAGAGCAGGAGGATGATACCAGACTGCGTGAAATTGCTAATTCCCTTCTTTTTTTTCTGTGTGTGGCCATTGGCCTTAGGAATTGAGGTGAGGCAGTTTTGTTTAAAGAGACCTACGTGCAAAACCCCCATATGGCTTCTGCCTGTTCCCGAGACTCAGAAGGGTTGATGAGTGAGCACCCTGCTTTGAGCTACAGGATGCATTGGCCAGGTCGGACGGGGCTTTGAGTAACCTGGTCTAAGCGGGAGGTGTCCCTGCCCATGGCAGGGGGGTTGGAACTAGATGAATTTTCAGGACCCTCCCAAGTCAAACCACTCTATGATTCCATGTTTTCCAGCTCACATTTTAGCGTGGAGTTGATATCTGGTGTCTTCTTTGGAAGGCCTCCGATCCTGGAGGCCCAGCTTGTGCGAGAATCTTAGTTTTTGGGTTTTGAAAAAAGCATCATCTAGGAGAGGAAAGCTTGAACCTGGTACCTGCAACAATGGGCAAATGGAGAAAAACACAAAACTTAAAGATGCTAAGAAGAAATACAAAGGCCATGACGCCATGATTTTAGGGATTAGCTTCCTGATTTTTAAACATTCAGGGTTGGCTGCTCTGCGATCATCTTTTAGTCTCTCCTAGTGAGAAAAATGTTAAAAGAGGCCTCGGGGTTTCCCATGGGAAATGATAACTAGGTCATGGGAGTGCTTGCTGTGGAGGTACATATACTTTTCTTTAAACTGATCCGAAAATCAGATCAGTTTATGGTTCTGAGCAGAAGCTCTTCTTCAGGATTAGCATGTTTTTTCCTTCCTTGAATCGAGTTGTTTGCCCAGTCTTAAGAGAAATGAGTCGTTTGTGCCGATTCTGTTCCTTTTCTGTTGTCACTTGGCACTACCCCAAAGTTGGGCAGCATGAAATCAAGGTGGGTAATGATGCCCTTAACGAGGACCTCACATGACCTCCTTACACCCAGCATTACACGGTTCTCAACAGGTTTGTTTGGCCACCTTCTGCCTAGTTAATAAATACTAGACGTGCTGCTTCTGCTTCGCTCATGTAAGCCGCGACGGGAGGTGCCCTCTCTGTGGCACTCGGCTGCAGGGGCGCGCTGAGGGACCGAGGACATGATGCACCCTTGTCCTTTGCCTTGTTCCTGCCATTTTTTTCCTCGGCTTCCATGTCAAGAGTTTTCTGTGCATGTCTTGTCATCTTCTAATGGTTCCTTTTGTAAAGGGTGGCGGGCGGTCAGCCCTCTAGGAGTATGTCGTCTCTGCTAGGGCTGTCTGTTTTTACAGCAAGGGACATAACTGGAGTGACCCACCTCTGGAAAATCATAGTGGGAGACTAAGCGCTGTAGCTTTTATCTTGGCGTCGCTCGTCAAGGTCAGCCTGGTTGCTGAGAAAACCACCCGTGATTACTAGAGACTGTAATCTCTAGTTCAGTTTGCTCTCTAAAAAAAAAACATCATCTTGTTTAGAGGGGGAAGGTAGAGCATTAGGGAATTGCAGAAAACAGTGGCCCACATCTTAAATGAGAGTTTTGAAGCCCCTTTGTAAAGGCTACCATTTTCTTGTGAAACCCGTTGACTCGAATGGTTTAAGTGGTAAGTTAAGGACCACGTTCTTGGTAGAGGTGTAGGTGGTCTTGATACTTGAATACAGGTCTAATCTGGCATACATTTCTATACAGATATTTTGACCAGACAGTCAGCTAATAGCTCCAAATAAGATACTCTGCCCTCTTCTATCAGTTCATCTGCCACCGAGACATGCTTAGCAAGATATATGCTGCTTTTTATGCGTATAACTCTTGTTAATGTTAAGGATCGTTATGAGCGTGTGGAGAGGTGTCCTTGCTACTTCCTTTCAGGATATTGTCTCTGAGGGGAAGGAGTTACTGTTCGTATGGCACGGCTGTCCAGAAATGCTTGCAAATCAAATGCTTTCATTTGCTTTTTGTGCAGGGCAGGGGGCGGGGCGGGGACTGCACACCTTAAAAAGTCCTCTCTCCCAGCATCTCGCTTTAAAGAACAAAGTCCTTTTAGGTTTGCAGGAGCTCAAAAAGGCATTCAGTCACACCCATTTTGAATAATTTTCCTCTGAATCTGTCTTGTCAGTTAGGTGTCTGTCTGCAAAGTCTATTTTTAAAAAATTAGTTTTGATTTGACACCGTCTCCTGTCTGAAAAGGGGAGGGGGTGTCAGGAAACCCTGAGTTTGTTTCCAGCCTCTAACACAGCTGGCCGCATGACATACAGTGAGTCACTTAACTTCTCTCTTTCGTCTTCTCTTGCTGGTAGAACAGTTTCCCAGTGTATCTTGTCTTTTATGTTGCCCATCTGTTCAGTTCTGTGCTTTTTTTGGACAAGGATTTCCATTATTCCTCCAGCAAGGCGCGTAGTCGGGGCATAAGGCGTACCAAGTGGCGATTGCCTGCTCAATGTATAGCAAATGTGAGTGAAGAAAAGCAGAGCTTTATTTACACAACAGTTTCAGTCTGTGCCGTGGCACTACATTAAATGCGCAGGAGGCTAGCAGCGACGTGGCTACACATGTTCGGTAATATGCGTACTCCATGTGTTGTTTTTCAGCCTCCTGGGAGAGCTCGCCTGCTAAAGTTCTGCAATCTGGATCTGCTGTGTATTCCATGTTATTTTGGTGCCGGCTGATAGCGTAAAGGCTGAATAAATTTGCTTCCTGTTAGACGTGGCCCTCCGCAAATAAACTTGCGCGTTAAGAAACCCCTCCATGACATAATTAGTTGTCTGTAAGCCACGGTGTCATTGTGCCAGAGTAATTAGTTCTGTTTATTTAAAGGAGCCCCAGAAAGCTATTAGCAGTTGCCAGTGGACCAACAATGAAAAAAAAAAAGAAAAGATAAAAACCCATGTGTGGTGGTTATTAGTCTCTTCATCATACTAATGGACAGCTTGTAAGAAATTGGGCTTGCTATCAGTGGCACCGAGTACCAGCAATCATGCGGGGGCATTGTTTCTTCTCGCTGGCGATAAGGGCGACTTGTGGCGGGCTTTGATAGGATGCTCATTTTTATCTGCTAAGTGCACGATGCTTGTAAAAACAGCAGTGGCCTTGTTACCACTTGACATGACACTAGTTTTTAGCTGTTTACATTGACACGCCACTACACTCTTTTATAGCTTCAGCCTGGGGTCAGATTCATTAGAGTACTTCAGAAATCATACCCGTATGGCATCTGGCCTGATTTCTTTATGCTCCCTGCTCCGAGCAAGATGGAGAGAGGCAGAGTAAGCCAGTGGACGGTCTTCACTTGCTTGTCGGATTTACTTTCTGCGACGGAGTAGTCCAAGGCTTTTGGAAAAGCAAATGAGGAACTTCCCTTGTCTGTAGGTGTGCTTACAGGAGGAGAGGGAAGGGAACCCTGTCTGTAGCCCCTGAGGGAGGAGAAGAAAACGGGCTCCAGCATGGGTCATGTGAGCTGGCCAGTGGCCCCAGCTTAGAGCAGGGATGTTTCAGAGGGAAGAGCTGTGGCGGTGGTTCGGTTCAAATAGATCTTGCATAGATGTAGGCCTGCTGAACTCGAGAGGGTTAAAAAGAGTGGCAAACTACAGCATTCACTTCTGAAACCTGTGGCATTTAATATATTGGAGTTCTTTCCTACAAGATGTCTAAACCGTCTTACATAGGCTATTAGTGAATTATTTCCCTATTCTGTAATTCTCTAACTTGGCTTATAAATTTTACAGAGAGGTTATTAGCTATAAAGGGTTGTGACAAATGACCTGGGAGAAGGAGGGAAACTTAGTTAAACTTTTCTTCCCAGCCTCCACCCCTAGGCTTAGCAGCCAGGCTAAGCCTAGGTGTGCTCTTGGTGTTTGTGAAGATGGGTACCTGTGAGGAGATCAGTGAGTGGTCCCAGGCTCCAAGGAAATGGTCTCTCCTGCAAGGGGGAGAAAATCTTCTGGAGTTCCCCAGTGACTCTTATGCCATGAGCTGCCCCTTTCAGTTGAAATAGAGATGATAGGAGGAGCCCTGGCCTGAGCCTCTGTGCTGAGAATGTGTCTGTTTGCTACCTTAAGTCCACACCTATGTTGGAACAGTTGATGAAAGCAAAGCTGCATCTGCCAAACCCCGTCAGCTCTTGCAAGAGGACATTGCTGCCTGCAAAAAGGGACAGTCTTCGGAAAGTGTTAGGAAACCTCTGGCAGTGGTGCATGACTATAATCCATCTAATATCTGTCAGGGCTCCTTTGTCTGAGCTTCTGCAGAAGCTCGTTTTCAGATCTCTGCTCTACAAGGTGTCCTGGGTGATTTCTGTGTATAAACCAAACCATTAAATAAATAAGTAAATCCCATCTTCTCAGTACCCTCGGATTTGTGTAATGGGTCACGTTATGTATTAGGGGCTGTCCCTTCGATTTCCTGCAGCTTTTTATGGCCAAATTGCTCTATTATTCTCTGAAATCATGCTGCTGATTTCGCCGCTTGTGGCTTGCCTCCTGCCCACCTTTACATGTGGCCACCCTGTCCTGTTCCACCATCAGCCCTGCTCTGGGATGCCCGCATGTGTAATGCTTCTGCAATCGCTCAACCTGAAGGTGTGGGGGAAGGTAGCCAGCAAAACATATGAGTAAGATTTTTGCAAGCGTCTTTGAGTCATTTGTCGTGAGTTGCTTGTTTCCATGGGAATTAGCAAGTGAGAGAAGACATAAGTGAATCTTTTCGCTTTAGCCTCCTCTTGCCTCGAGTCTGGCTGGCATCAACCTGCAGGACCTATAATTTAGACCCAGGGGTGACTGAGAGAGCTCGTTTTCCTTTTTAATTATTATTGCGGTGAATAGACGGTGACCTACCAAGGGAGGAAAGGAATTGCGTGCCTACTTGTTAGAATAGCCCAACGCTGCAGCCCAAACTTCCTTGCGTGGCTGTAAATATACCAGGCCCGCCTTTGTGGTGAACCACAAATGCTCTCAGACTTTTGAGGAGCCTGGGGAGATGATTCCAGATCCTAAGGAAGAACAATTCATCTCTTTCCCCATCCCCCTATCCACACATACACCATCCCCTTGTCTCTTTTTAGGTCATTTATAATCAGCAGTCATGGAGCACTGGCCTCATTAGTGATATAGCCATTCCTTCAGTGCTTCAGAAATAATCATTTAGAAAAAATGCGCGGTTTTCTTCCCTTGAGAGCGCGTGAGTGATGAATTTATTTCAGTCTGGCTGTCTTGGCTGTCTTGCTCAGCCTTATTTCCATATTTATTTCAACAAATAATGTACTATGGGAAAAACAAAACACACTCTGGGAAGCAGACAGGATAGCCTGGGCAGGGAGGGGTTAACCAGAGAGATGGCATTGGAAAGCTGGGGCTCAGGGGGAGACGCTTTTATTCCGAATAATTTTTTTAACCTGTATACTTTCTGAGTGTTTGTGTTTGTAGAGGTTTAGAAGCCCTGGGATTTGGACATTGATTTATTCATAGGGCACCATTTAGAGAACAGACATTGTCCCCTGAGCGGTCCCAGCCACCGACCTTTCTCCTGAAGGGACCATCCCTTTTGTAATGGCGGACAGGTGATTAACTTTCTATGCCAGCTAATGACTTGGGTCTCTCCCAGGCAAGCACGCTAATTGTGACCGGCCGGGAGGGCTGGTGTAGTGGGACCGATGTACTCGCCGAACGAGAAGCCGTGAGCAGCCCCGGCACGCTCAGGGCTCCATCTCCAGGAACCTGCACTCGCAGCTACTGTAAACCAGCCTCACAGAGGGACTTAAACTCATGATTTTTATTCTGCCAGCCACCCTTTCCGTAATCGAGTGTTACGCTCTGGAAGCCGAAGCGCCAAGGTCGGTGGCCAAGGACTGGGAATCGGAGCTCCCATCTCTTTCTCCCCATGCTTCTCCGGCCATCCCGGCTGTGCACATCAGACACAAGCACACCTTTCCTCTGAGCCACCACAGTCACACTAGGTTTATTTGAATAACACTAAACATTCTGAATTCCTTGAAATATGCTTTCTAAGGATTGACCTTCCCAGTGGGCAAGCTCATCCCAGTTAGACCACTTGGCACCCCTGCTCTGCCCTGCCGCTGGCCAAATAAATCTACGTATGCGGCATCGCTTCCGTGCCATGTGGTTGCAGGCACACGTCAGATGCGTTTGCCATGTGGTATATTGGCAGTTTGGTTTTATGGGTGCTTATGGAAAGGAAGGCTGAGCTTGTCCTCTCTCAAAATATAGCCCCTCTGCTTCCCTCCACCCCTCGCCCCCGCGCGGGGGACACAGGCTGACGTGTGAAGGGGTGTTTCTGCTATGGCTCGTGTCTGCGTTTCACTTGTTGCCTGGGATGGCTTTTCTGCAGCATGTGGAACTTGTCACTTGTGCACGCATCTGGAAAGTACGTGTAATTTGCCTTGCTCTGCCTTTTCAAAAGCAGCTCCTATTCAGATTTCCTTACAGGTAGCGTTTGTGCACAGAAAGACCTAGCATTTGATTGCAGACATCCAAGCAGTTATACACGCAGCAGCCCTGTATGTTTTGTGTATGTGCATATTCTTAATGCCTCTTTCAGGTTTTGTTTTCCTTAGTTAGCATGGCATTCATTTACCTAAAACTTTTACCCTGTTGGCTTGTTAATTAATAGATAGATATTCCCAAAGTTTTCTTTTCTCTGTCCCTTTTATACTGAATTTTCAAAGGCCCAAGCTAACCAGTTCTCTGCCAGTGCAACTCTGATAGGTGAGGGACTAATACTTTAAAGCTAGTTCAAATGCTGCCTGTGTCAACCTTCAAATTTAAAGACAAATATCTCCCTCCAGTCTTTTCCTTTAAGGCAAAATGATTATTTCCTTCTTTTTATCTGGTTTCTTAATGCACTGCTGTCTAATCACCTTGGTAGCCAGACTGTAACCAGGTAATGGGGGAATAAGTAGCATTTGGCTTGCTGTCTTCTCCCCTAAGAAAAATCAGTGCATGCATCTGCCCTACTTTAGGGATAAGCGTCATCAGCTCATGAAATCTGGGGGGGTGGTGGGAGGGGGTATAACTGAAGGTTCGTAACGGTGGCATCTCTCTGTGAACAGGGAAGGTTCTCAGGGGAGGAATTTAGCACTTTGCTCTTTCCAGCTGCTAGTTGGGAATGCTTTCAGCTTTTGCAAAGTCATACCTCCCTTGCCTTTGAAGAATTTACCGAAGAGGAAGCATAGAAGCATAGTATCTTTGAAAACCTGTGCTGGTCACCTTTATTTTACAATTTGGGGAAAATGGCTTAAAAAGGCTTTCACATCAGGCAACAGTAGGGGGAGAAGGGAAGGATTCTGAAAGCAAGCAGGTAGATTTCACTTTGCCATGTCGGCCTCAAGGATATATCTCCTTTCTGACAGAGAAACTCCTGAAAGTCTCAAAGACATTTTTTTCATCTTTATTGAAGAGCTGGAAGCCTTGCATTTACAGAACAGATGTCCTTTGTTACAAATTTTTTATTCCTTATTGAAATAGATATGAGCAAGAATTCACACCACACAAACTCAGGGGGAAGCAGCATTTTAAATGGAATGATTAAAACCCCTGCCTTCTCCCATTGCTTCATTTTTCACTTTTGACTCCTGTGATGTCACCCATTTGCTCTTCTCCAGTTGTCATAGCTTTTGCCGGAGAAGAGAGGAGAAACTCACCTTGGGTGTCCATATACAATGTGAAAGGCGAGTGAAAAATAAAATAGAGGAGGGGGAATATATCTTTTAATCTTTTCAGATCAGAATGAACTCAGGATCAACCCCGGGCCTGCGTCTGATATCCTTTCTTGATTCTCATTAAGTTGAACTTGCGATAACCTACTGTAAAACATTTGGGCTTCAGACACAAGAGCAGGCTAAGACGCTGTGCAGATCATCACGCCCAGGTGAATGATCAGAAGTGATGGGTCAATATGTACAACAAAAACTTGGTTGAAACTAAGTTCATCATTAAGGCAGTGTGGGGAGGAGGTGCCTCCGGACAGGCAGGGAATGAAGAGCGTAATTGAGGTTGCTGGATCTTACACCTAACGCGTTAGCCAACTAAATCACCGTTTACACCAAAAGGTCGTGAGCTTCTTGGAACTATATGGTTGCTGGTGATATTAATTTACTACAAATCCTTCCTGTAAGCTCTTTGTAGAGTTACACACTGTGAGCTTCTTTTTCTGTTAATCTTTTCTTTTGTGAGGCTGAGTTTAGCGCTGGTGAGGAAAGGCAGCCTGATGTCCATGGAAAATGAAATCCTGTATTTATCCATAGACTAAGCACCAGCTGTTCTAGCAGAGGAACCCACTGCAAGATTGAATTCAGCTCACTCAGCCCTCTCCTTCCCCTTGGTTTGCCTTCTCCGATTGCCTGTTGTGCGGTGAAATTGGTAAAATGGATGTATCATCCATTCTGAGTTAGACTGACACCGTTCAGTTGCCCAGATGCCTTTCAAGAGCGTTTCAGGTTTGTCAGGTACCGTGATACTGAGCCCCTTGCTTTAAATCTGTCAGTCAAAGCAGGTGCTTCAGAAGAGCTGTGCTTTTACCTCTGTGTTTCGCAGACTATGGTATCTGGCAACCACTAGCAGAGCTCAGAGAGGTATGGGTTTCTACGTCTACCCATGCAGAAATGCTTCAAAACCTTGGCCAGTCACCCTGTCCATCACAAAGACATCGCTCTACTCCGCACGGAGCTAAGGTGCTGCTGCTGCCTTCACACAGGAGAGGCAGGTTGGCCTTGGAGACACCACTCTTCCAGCATCCTTTATGTCCCAGCAGAAGGCCCACAGCTGGAGCTGCCCCAAGCAGAGCACAGGGCTCTCTCTGCAAGGCTGCACTGGAGGATCCTTGCTTGGCCACAACCAGACTTCGTGCACGAAGTCATAAGCTTCGTGCACAGGTTACTGCTGGAGAGTCTGTGACCTGTGTTTCACAGGCGAGGTGACTGTAAATATTCATTTTGGCCTCAAGAAGTGTTGAAGCCTTTGTCAGGAAAGGAGGATTAAAACAGAAACCGCAGAATGCAGACCAGAAGTTGAAGGAAGTGGTGAACGTTTTAATGAAAAATCCATTAAATTTTCCAGTTAATTTTACTCCCAACCTGGCAGGAACAGTAGGTCCTGGTTATTTTTTTCCCCCCGTTATATTGGTTTGCCAGCAGTTACAGAGGCCAATTTTAAAGTTGGAGCAAACCCATCACGCTCACGCTACTTTTCCTGATGCTTCAGCCTCAGGTGTTTTTGCTTTAAGCTGTGAACGCAAACCAGCTGCCTACAGTGCTTCCTGTTTTCTGCATCTGTTTGTGTCTCAGCTAAGTGAACGGAGATTAATTGTATTTTTCTTCCCCGCTAGATCTGACCATCTTGAATGGCCATAACACCTGCAGGATACGGTACAGTCAGGGATTCAGATGGATTAATATGTCCCATATGCCCAATGCAAGAAGAAATCCCATCCCAAAGCATCCTAGCTTTCTTTAGTTTGGCTGCTGCAATACTGTTTTTAGACCTCATCGGATTTCTACAGCTTTGGCTTGTAGGTGATATGAGCGATCCTCCTTACCCTCCTTCCTTGCACGCTTAGCTTTGCTTATGTTTGGGAGCGAGCAGTTCCTCGCACTGAGCGAATTCAGCCCAAATCCACGAGCGGTGATGGCGTTAATGGAAAAGTGGTGCTTTCAAGCAGAAATCCTGGAACAAAAGCAGTGCCCCTGGTTACAGAGCCGGTCAGTTGGCATTGAGCAGCCCGTCTTTGTTTCTAGTCTGTCCCCTCCTCTTAACTCCATAGCCATTTTTTCTAATCGCCGCCTTAACAGTTTGACCGGCCACTTACAGCACCCCAGTGCTCTGTTCACCAGAGCCACCAAAACATGCCATTTTGCAGAAGTCTGTGCAGCGGGGACGGTGGCTGGACGTGGGATCAGAAGTCACCAGCTGGTAGCTGCTGGTAGAGCCGCTGCCGTGAGAGCTCTGCGCTGAGCATCGGGCAAAGCTGCTGTTCCCCTAACAAAAGTTACTTTCAAACCTTTGCAGCCTTTGGCTCATTTGATGTTTAACCCAGCTTTACTGAAAGGTTTGCAGGTTTTTTTCAACAGACCTACTAGGATCAGGATTTAACCCTTGTTAGCCGGTACCATGCTGAATGCCATACCTTGGCTTATACACTCCAGGTCTGGAAATAGGAGTTGCCCCGCGTTATCTGACTCAGTGGCTTGCAGTTCTGTTATGTAGGAAAGTTGAGGCAAGATTCATTTTCTTGCAGCTTCCTTTAGATCTCTAAAAATCGGTGGGAGGTGGTGGGAGATGAGAAGTCCTTGGTTTTAGTTCATCTAAGTCTAAGATTAAATTGGCGTATAGGAGAATAGCCACTAACAAAGCTGTAAGACCAGCGGGTAAGGGAGATATAAGCAGCAATGGCAGGGAGGCTGTGGAAATCGGCGAGTGAAGCACACGTGTGCAGGTCTGGTGTAATTCTGGTGGCTGGCACCATCTCGCTCCCCCTGCACGGGCAAAGATGGGGCGTGAGGAGCTTCGGGTCAGCGGGGGCATCGCAGCCCTGCCTCAAAATGGCAGTGCTTCGTTAGGGTCCCTCTCCCAGAGTGGCTTGCTTTCTCTTGCCCTTTCCCGACTGACGCCACACGGGTAGGAGAGACGTGGTATGCTTTCCCGCTGCTTCGCCTGCGCCGTTCTCCCGTTCTCCCCTCTCCATCCTTCCCGCCCTCCCCTACTCCCCTGCACTCCTCTTACTCCCCGCTGCCCACATCGAACATGTACAGATTTTACGGTTCACTGGAGAATAAGTGGCTGTCATTTCACAGACGGGCCAGGATGTAATTAGCCACAATGCATCGAAGTAATGGAACAGATGTCTCTTTGTAAACTGAGTTTGCTGTTGCACACTCTGTGTGTGTGACCTGCCGACTGCTCCGGGCGATTCCTCCCAACCCCCTCGGCCCCCTCCCTTCTCTCTGTTCCCGAGCCAAGGGCTTAGCTCACATCAAGTGTTTGTGTGTTTGCGGGTTTGTTTTTCTCTCTCGTGCACTCATCTCTCCTGCTGTAAGGCCACTGATTATGTGACGGAGCGTTAGCAAGCAGAACCTGCATTTATCGATGGAGTCATTCAAAATAGAAAAGGTGATACCCCTCTTATGAGATAATTGGCAGTTTCAAGTTGCTCTTATTACCCGATGATAATACACCAGTAAAATCATAAATTACTGTTATGATGCCAGGCCTCCTCCTCTCTCTCTCTTTTTTTTTTTTAACTGAAAATAAAATGGCTGTGTTCTCCCTGAGCCCTCAAATTAGTATTTACATTTTAGATAAGAGATGGGCTATTGGACTGATTACAGTGTGATAATGCACACAAGCTAACAACGAACGCGTCAGTCTCAGAAAGATGTCTGTCTGACTCAGCTAGGAACGGCGATCCCACTGCCAATCCAAAATTAAAAGGGGCAAAAACGGGACCTTGACTTCCAGATTCTCATTTTGTAGAGCAAGCTTCTCTCTGCCCGGTACAGAAACGGAATAACTCTCTAATTCATGGAATTCTACCCCCTTAATATTCTTGAGGCATGTTTTCAGGCTGTATCTATGCAGGTTTTCCCTTCCTTTAGTTCATTGTGTCCACGCGGCTCCTGAACGTGGTACGTCCTATCACTTGCAGCTCTCCAGCTGTGCTGCCTTCGCTGATCCTGCGGGAGGGTTCCTGCCAGTGCCCCGTACTGGGAGCAGAGGGAGCCGCTGGGGCAGGCTGGCTCTTGGTCTCCAACGCTGATTTTGGCTCCACTCACAGCTCAGCCAGGCCACGGAGGAGCTAAACACCATGACCAGGCTTCCAGCTGCTGGTGGCAGGAACCTAATGGTGGCGCAAACAGGGAGGGGGGTATTTGGAGAAAAGACACGCTTATGTTCTTGGTGCCTCTGGGTGTTTTCATTGTACAAATAAGTTTGTGTGTCAGGGTACTCAAAGTCAAATTGTGTATGCAGTCCCTCTGTGTGTGTGTGTATGTGTGTTTGTATGCTTGTGTGCATTTACGGGTTATTTTCACACAAATTTCCTGAAGAGCCGCATTGTTTCCCCAGGGTGGTTTTGATGACGAGCTTCCCATTAGTTCCCCTGCTTTTCACCTAGCAAGCTTAACTTCAGATTGCACGTCTTCTGAGTGTTAGCAGTGCTGAGATACATTCAATAATGATGGTAGAAAGCAGGTCTTTGGTGTAGGGAGGAGTAAGTTTTTACCTCGAGCTAAAACACTAAGCAGCGTGATAATGGAGAGCAGAGTGTAAATACGCAGGATATGGTAAACCTCAGAGAGCAGTATCGTAGCTCAGAATAATGCTCTGTCACGTTTAACGCTGTGGACGAGGCATTAGCTTGGTGCCATCTTCAGCTCTTCTTTTCAACCCATGGAGTGGTTGATTAAAGATTTCAAAGGACACAGAAGTCTTCTGAGGCGCGTCATCAGACCGGCAGCAGATTTTACAAACAGGGTGCTGTGCTCTGTGTCAAAGACCACATTATGAAGCATGGGGAGCAGCCTGTAGTGCGAGAATATCTGTGCGTTTCTGAGGTAGAGGGGAAGGAAATTTTGTTACTGAGTTGAGAGCGTGGCTATTCATTTCCTCTGATAGTTCAAGCGGTAGGTATTTTGTGAGACAAGGCATATTGGGGGTTCGACACCGTTTGTAGCCTTCACCTCTCAATTGAAATGGTGGTTGAAAGCGGCATCAGAAAGAGAAATGGTAGTTGAGAGACTCTTCGCTAAACATGGGTCCTCCATGGAAGAGGCTCGATGATTCCCAGGACTTCCCCAGCATGTACAATGCAGTGTATTTTATCATCTGTAGTGATATCGTAGAGTTCTATAAAACCATTTACTAAGCATACAGTGCTTAGGAAAGTGGGGGGCAAGAGTGGCTCCGGGCAGCTAAACTGCAAGCCACCACTTGGCCTCCTCCTCTCTCTGGCTCTGGGATCCCAGCAAACCTGAGGGACCCAGCAGGAGACACCTACATTCGCATTTGGCCAGGGGCCC
The DNA here is from genome assembly GCA_013398295.1 of Chionis minor. Classification (NCBI taxonomy): domain Eukaryota; kingdom Metazoa; phylum Chordata; class Aves; order Charadriiformes; family Chionidae; genus Chionis; species Chionis minor. The sequence continues at coordinate 348,671 of VZSF01004738.1, read as the reverse complement.
TCGGAAGGATGCCAGTCCAGGCTGGGACTAGTTTTGGGGTCTTTTGGACAAAACAAGACCAGAATAAGGCATTGGCTTCAATTTCACTTGTGGCACAACCCGCGTTCGAACCAGTCTCTGGAGGAGAAAGATTTGTGCATTTCCCAGGGGTGACTTGCTGTCTGTTGCCACGTTGGTTTTGTTGTGCTGCTATTTTTGGCCACCGCTTATTTCTGCGCGGCAAATAGACAGTCTAGCGAGGAAGGCAGGAGAGTGCAGCCCAGGCCTGTGACCTCGCTAAACCGACTGACCCGAAGAGCTGCAAACAGGATTGAGCGGGCGGGTGTCCCTCTCCGGCAGAGCTGTTGATGTCTGCAGGCAGATTTCCATTAAGTGATGTCAGGGCTGGTTCCCTGCGAGCCTCCTGTCCGCTAGGGAGGGCTTCCCTCCGCCACCTGCTGCCAGCATCTTGTGGGGGGGTGGTGGGGTGATGGTGGTGTTGGGTTTTTTTCCTTTTGACACTCAAATCCACGTGTTGATCTCACCTGCGTTGATGGAAATTACTATTAACCTACATTAGTGGGAGGGAAAAAATTGTCATTTTTCAAACTTGTTTAAAAAAGGAACCTCTGGGTTCCTTGGGTTTTGGTCAACCACTGTAGTCTGCATGGTTGGTCTGCGATGAGGTTGATACGTGCGTGGTGGTTTTAGCTGGTTTCACCTGGTCCCTGCCTTTCAAGAGACAAAACTTGGGGTTTAGTAAGTCTTTCCAATACAGTAAGATTTCAAAGCAGGTACAATAGATCAGCTGAGCTTTTCCTTTGCCTTATCTCAGAAGAACCGAGCTTAGTGCTGCAAATGCAGGATGGTGTAGAGTTAGGGAGCAAGCGGGTGTTTCTGTTTGGGTCTAAATGGAAGGCAGTCTCTGGTTTGTCGGTCCCTGAGCAGCAAGGCAGTCGCACCATGCTTGGGAAGATAGTGTACAGGTTCTTACAATGATGAGGTGTCCCTAGTAAACTCTTTTTAAAAATGTGTCCAGTTTATTTGACAAAAATATTTTTTTTTGCTGTGTAAACAATAGCTTTCTTGCTCCTGAAGTCCTTTCTGAGGCAAAGCTCCTGCTGACCCAGCAGAACGAAGACTGACTTTAAACTGTGAGAACAGCTTTGACTCGTAGCACATAATATTTTAAGTGTATGTTACGTGATTTAAAATGGACAGCAGGTTGCCACCAGCATGCGTGGATGTCTTTGCGAACCCCTATGCCTTGGTTCACACGCCAACCCGAGATGGTAGTTTTGCTGTATACACTGCTTATGTACCGTTTATGTACACGGATAAACTGAGGCAGGGGGCAACTAAGGACACAACTCTGTCCCCAGCACGTACCAGTGAGGGTCATGAAGCGTGACAGGTACAGTGAACAAAACCACTTACCCTTGACAAGAGGACTGTAACCTTAATTTGGTGTGAGGGTGACCCTGGAGAAAACATGCCCAAGTGCCACTGCAGGCTGGCATGACTCGGGCTCCTCTGTGGCTTTGACATATTTGAAAGTGTGCCTCTAGGTCCAAGGGCAGGTTGATGTCCCTTTCCTCACCCTTTGGGGCAGCGGAGGGGCCTGGCTAAGATGGGGTTAATATGAACCTGCACTCTGGAGGCTTTATGCCAAAGGAAAGGTCCTCTTGCTTTGCTGGACAGGCAGCGGGGAGAAGGGCTGGGGTGCTGGTGCCAGGAGGAGGCAGCCCAGGAGGCAGCGGAGCGCGGGAGGGAGGTTGGTGTCGGCTGCGTGGATGAATGCTGGGCGCAGGATAATGGTCCATCAGGACAATCATTCAAGAACATGCATTTCTCTCTCTCTTTCTTCACATCTGACTGGTTATCTATTGCTCCTCTTTACTGCAGTCTGCTTGTAGGGCTTCATAGCTTTTGAAGGTATAAGAATAGGGCTCTTTTTTCCTCCTCTTTTTTTTTTTTTTTCACTTGCCTTGAAGTAATCATCTATATTTAGGTCAGTGACATGATGAAAGATGTTTATGTGTTTTTACCTAAAGCTGGAAATTGCCTTTCCGGATATCACTGAATGGAAAAAAGCTAATGGAGCCTTGTTGTGCTTTCATTGCTTTTGCAGTGGTGTTCTTGTTTTAGGACTATAGCATGCGAAGCATCCTTCCCCACCACACGGCTCTCGGCTTTCAGCTCCCTCGGCATCCTCCACTGGCTCTCCTGCACAGAGTGGACTCGGAGAAGGGCAAGGGGAAGGTCACAAGAAGTTGTTTTATTCTCTGGCTACCTGGAGCAGGCATCGCCAGCTCTGCCCTATCAAGTAGAAAATGTGGCACTGATAAATCCTGTCCGCTAAGGAGCCGAGCCTTTTTAATATGCAAGTGCTCAGTCAAAGAAAGTAAACAGACATCTCCTTCTGCAGGGAATTACTAGACAAACTGTCTCCCTCCCCTTACCCTCCTTCCTTCCTCCTCCCCTGCATTTAAGTGTAAGAAATTCTGCTTGCTTTATTTGATAAAGAGGAGGAGGGGAAAGGACATGTATTGAATCACGGTTAAGCTGCTGTCTTCTACCCCAAGACCCTTCAGTCTAGCTGTGCTTCATTAGTTTGATAAGCAGACACCAAAAAGGGGGAGGGGTGTGGGGTTTGCATGAGGGGATCTGCCTAGGGGCTGCCCGGAGGTTTAAGAAGATGAACTGCTAATGATGTTGAAGCTGTACCTTTTTGGGACCTCGGCTCCTGGAGGAAAAATGGGCCCTTTTCACTAATTGTGTTGTGCTCAGTAGTGTGATGGAAAGGGACTCACAGGGGAGTGAAACGGAATGAATATCGGCTGGGCTGTTCCCCTGAGCAGCCCCCTCTCCACTCCTCCCCCAACCAAACTCTCCTCTCTTTAGCAAGGTATCTGGCATGAAGTCATCCTAAATATCGGCAGATAACATTAGGAAAAGAGATTAATTCAGTGGGTCATTTATTTGGACAGTCTGGCGTGAGCCTTGCAAACTAAACATAGATTTTAATGAATGTTGTCCAAATTGGCAATGCAAATGTTTTGATGAATAGCTACCAGAAAGACTGTGAACCTTGGATCTGGCCCCGTGCATGTGCAAACACAGGATCTAAGGACTTTTGAACTTCACTTGCTCTAATCCTGTGCCAGCCCTTTTCCTCTCTGGCAGGTTCACCTCTCGGAAGCGGATAACTCTATCCCCACCATGCAGCGGGGCAGGCAGTTTTTCACTCGAGGTGCTAGCGCATGTTTCCAGGTATACTAATTTTCCTTTCAGCAGCTCCCTTTCACTCAGGCGCCACCCCAGTTGAGAGGGTAAAGTGCAACTCCCAGGCGCGCTTCTGGAGCGCCCAGGCTCGCGGTAGGTCGGCATTTCCTTTCTCCTGCCACCAGCGCCTAGCCCAGCTCAGCTAAGTGGTGTTAAACTGCCAGCGTTTCAGCTGGTAAAGCCTGGCGTGCTCTGCGTATGGTTTTGGGGGGGTTGGTGGTGGACAGGCTGTCCCACGCTAGGCACGGGAGCCCCTTTTCGGGCTGCTACCAAATGCCACCCCAACAAACCCCACGTGGACTGGGCACCTTCTCCCCCTGGGCAAAGGAACCAAAGGCGGCTGGAGGTGCTGCCTGGCACTTTGCTTTCTCAAACACCCGTGGGCACAGCAAGCCCAAACCGTGCAAGTTAATGGGCTCTATGCTCAAAAGGGACCACTTTAACCTAAGCATAGCATCGCCTTAAAATTGTATATCCCTGCCACAATCGATGGCTAGCTAGTCAGCTACAGTCAGGCAGAAACCACTTGAAAAGCTGTTCAGCAAAGGGGACACGGGTGGAACTTCAGGAGGCAGCCGGGTACCCAGGGAACTGCCCCAAATGTGAGGTCTCCCCGCTGCCAAGGAAAAAGAGCATGCGATTTGTAGTGTCTCTGGAGCACTTCAGCGGCACAGCAGCGGGCAGCAGGTTTAAAGCAAAAGGATGTTTTGTTTTTGCTTTGTTTTGCTTTCTGCACATCATCCACTTAATGTGCAGAATTCCCTGCTGCACGCTCTTCCGAAGGCTGCTTGTAAAAGGCATCAGATAGATGCACGAAGGAGAGGTTTGCACTTGAGAATGAGAGTGTGCGAGATCGACGCTGTCTCTAGCACAGGGTGTTCCTAATCCTCTGATTGCTGGAAGCTGGGAGGGATCCCAGGGGAAGGCTCGCTGTATGTTCGTCCTTGTTCCTTTTACACTTTCCCTAAGCATTCGTGGCTGGCTGCTGTCATAAATGGGATACTGGGCTAAGAAAACTTTTATGTGTAAAGCCGTGATGTTACGCCGACAGAACAAGGGGTGAACGGCTGCGTGGGGACGTGGTGGGATAACCTGGGCGGCCCATGCTGCGGAGCAGAGCTTTATGGAACTGCTGCTGGCCGTAAGCGGTCCCATACGTGACTTCCTCAGCATCCCTTTGATGGGGACGGTCAAAGGAGGAGCGCTGGCAGACAGTGCAATAAATGCTGATGTTATGTGTGTTGTAAACCACTTCACAGAGCAGAGATGAACATTTCCCAGGGTGTGGAGTGGCGAGGCCGAGAGGAGACCGTTTGAAGTTGTGACCAACTGCTACTCTTCCTTTTCTTTTCGGAGACGGCTTTATGTAGCGGGCGACACAGACAACCAGGGCAGCGATTCCTTAGTCGGAAGGTTATTTGAGAGTTTTTGCATGCCTTCCTCCCACCCTGCTGTCTCCCACCTCACCCCCATGCCTGTCCTCTGCCACTCGGAGCCGCAGAGAGGAACCCATGGGGGCAGCTGGTGGCTGCTCCCACCTAACCGCAGTGCCCTCCCATGGAAACCTCTCCTCCTGGTCCTCCCCCTCCCTCAGCACATGTTGCGTTTGCGCCTCTGCCTTGACCAAAATCCCTGCTCCCTCAGCTCCCAGCAGCAGCCGCCACGGTGCAGGGAGGAGGGGGTAGGATCGGCCCCGCTGACGGGGGGGCGCGGGGCAGTCTGTTCCTGCAGAGAACACAGCATCGCACGGGGTGGTGGGGAGGGGACTGCGCCTTGGTCCCTGTAATTATACCCATCTGTTACTTCCCTGTCTCCGCCGCCGCCGCCGAAGAAACACACAAAGCCATCACAAGTGTGATTTAAGCCCCTGGAGGATACAATGGCTTCATTTGAACCAGCCGAGCTGGTCTCTAATGCCCCGCTTTTACTGCCCCGCTGCTGCACGCTGGGCTGTTGAGGGCCACTCTTTTACCGGGCTATCGCTGCTCCCTCGTTATTAACTCCGGGCCTTTTTGTTGTTTCTGCTGCTGTTGTCAGACTTGCGCCGGGGGGACAATGCTAGAGCTGTTCCTCCTTTCCCTCTCAAAGTGGCTGGTTTGGGAGTTTAGCGCCTTCCACATTAACGGGACTGGTAAACTGGTTTTGCATTGCAGTCGCTCGTGTTTTCTGTGCCCTCTTGTCATTGCTGTTGACTCATCAGGCTGAAGTGTCTGAGCTTAATTGAGGCAGTAACAATGCAATCAACATTTCTCTCTATTTTTATCCGCATCTCCCCCTCCCCTCTGGTTTTTCTGCTGCCTGACTTGCTATTTCTGGGGCTTGAGAGCTTGGCAGCCTCGCAAAGGGTTGCACTGGGAGGGGACTGAGCCACAAATGGAGCAAAGCCCACCAAAGGTAATGAGGGTTCGTTCTTCCTCTCGGTGATGCTGGACTCCCGGCATTATAATCTTCATCCTCGCTGTGCTCCCCTTGTCACCTCCCCCTGTCATCCTTCCTGCGGCGTGGAGAAGGCCTGGGCAGAGGCAAGTAATTCTACAGCGGGGCTGTGTGGATGCACCTAATTAGCATAAAATTAACATAACGCTCTTTGTTTAACAGCGTGTATCCAGCTCTCCTTTATCCAAGCGATGTGGCCAGAGGCAGGGAGGAGGGACTGGTCTGGGTGAGACCTTTAGGAGATCGGTGGTGAAGGTGCTAGGTTGGTCTTTTGAATGCTTGAAGCGTTCACCCGTGACTTCAAGAGGAGAACAGAGTGTCCCCCGCCAGCTGCACGCTTAGGTGGCAACCGTTCTGCCGCGGGTGACTGATACCCACGTTTTCAAACAAAGGTCTCCAACGTTAGATAGCTGTCTGTATATAAGTAGCCTGATTTGTCAGGGATGCCCGCCCTGGGAACAGCAATATCTTTATCAGTCAGAGACGGTAAGAGCTCGGAAAAAATCACTACGTTTCCTCAGGTGCTTAATTACAGGCTCTGAGCTGTGCCTGCTCTTGAGCTTCGAGAGCAGGGCTAGGATTGGGGCGCCACTGCTGGGTGTGCTGCTTTGACCAGGATAACGGTGCTCCCAGCATCGTGCACGGCCACCAAAGGGCCCAACGTGGCAAACGTATTTACTGAGGGCGCGATAAAGGGACAGACCCACAGCCGTCAACTTCCACCGCCTTCTGACATTGCTTTTTATTTTCCTCTTCCCTCTACAAGCGCAAAGAACGTCCTGCCTGTGTCAGCCTTTATCTTCCCCCAGCAACAGCCGAAGAAGATGCATCTGCACGTCACCCGGCACGCGCCGTACAGCTGTAGCTGCTCCGTTCGTTGCCATACCATTGGGAAGCCAGAGGAGCCAGCACAGCTGGGTCAAGGACTTGACAAAGGCGTGCTGCCACTTTGCAGAGAGGCTGCGTTCCCTTTTGCTTTCTCAGTCCTTTTTCCATATCGCTTCTCAGTTGCCAGGTTTGCCGGGCGACAGGCGGAAAGCCTGGGAGAGCGAAGCCAGGGCCACGGGAGCTTGGAAGCTTCTGTGAACATGCCCACTTAGGGGAAAATTAGTGATGGGAGGCGGGAAGGAGTAAGTAAGAAAATGTGGCCACTTCCTAATACATGAAGTAGCAACACAAAGTGCGGCTTTTTTGGATTCAGTGTTAAGTGCTGTGATTCATTCTGGGCCTACCGTGGAGAATTTCTGATCCATAGCCACTTTCTTTGCATGGAAGAGCATTGGTGGGGGTTTTAATGTGCTTTGCTGTATGAGCACTGAAATACCAAATTAGTTTTGCCCATGTGTACCTCAGTGTCCCTAAATAAGCTGGCGCCCAGGCAAGTAGACCCAGCAAGACAGTTTGCATTGCAGCATGTGGCTATAGCAGTCTGATGATCTCCGGTAGAAGCTGAAGAGCAAAAAAGATCTGTGAAAGGAAGGATGGTCTTGGACTAGTCTGACGCTATATAGCTGGTCCATGCTTCTGATGCCTGTGTCCCGGAGGATGCGCAAGTAGTTTGGGTGGGCAGAGTAGCAAGAAACAAATGGATCTTCAAGGTTTTGCATCTCAAAGGGATGCCAACTGGCTTTACAATGTCTTTTCTTCCAAATCGATGAGTGTCACTACTGGTGATGGCAAAACCTAAGGTGTCAAGGGAGAAAGTCTGAGGGAACCCATGTAGTTTGGTTTTTTTCCTCTCCTGTCGAATGTTTTGGTGCACTTGGCAGGACACGCGTGTAGTTGGTGTCTGGGTTTATTCTATGTAGTTCGTTTGTTCCCTCAAACGCACGTTTAGCTCTTCTGTGAAGTGATGGCAGGCAGAGAATCATCTGAAAGTATGAAAATGTCAGTAGAAAGAACCAGAAGCTAGAGCAGGCACCTGGGTGGGTGAATTTGTTGAAAATGCTTTAAACTTGTGTCTGGGAAATGCCTGGGTTTCAAGTTGACAGTCCTTTGCAGTGAGACACGCCTCTCCTTTGTGTGAACTATACCGCCCTGCATCCTCTTTCTGTCACCTTTTCAGCGTTGTTATTGGACTGCTCATCTCTATTTTGCGATCTTTTCCACTTTTTTTAATACAAAATTAACATACTGTTCTCCTCCCCCCTCCCGCCCTGCGGTACAGATAAAGACTGCTCTGTATCAGAACCAGAAATGTTTTTAAGACAATACACGCAGATCTAGACCTCTCAGCGCTGACGCTGTAATCTCTGCCGGCATCTTCAATGATTTTATGTCCTCGTGTTAGACTTTGCCTCACAAATATATATACATATATATATACAAAGCCCAAATTGTGTTATCTCGAGAACAAATGCTTTCCAATGTGTTCGAAGGGTGTGCGAGAACCAGCCGCTAAGCGAAGGAAGGCGAGAGGCGGCTGACTTTGTTAAATACTCGTTAATACCTCTTGCTGTTGGCAGAGCCTGAAGTTTTAATCAGCTCTGTCTGTGTGTCTGTCTCTGCCTTCTGCGTTCCCATTTGCTTCTATCGGCACGGGTTTTTTTTGTGCCTTGGCGTTTCGTCTGTTTTCTGCCTGTTGGCGCGTCTCTCGCGTGTGTTTGCCTGCGTGCCCCATACGGGCTCTGCTCCGGTGTGTCCCGGCATGTCCACCCGTGCCTGCCTGGCGGTGCGGGTCTCTCGGAGTCAGCCGATGTGCCGGCATCTGCCTCCCTGTGCAGTCCTGACTTTTGCTATGTGCACCTCCCAGCGCGTCCGCCGGCACGCATCCCTCTCCGTGCAGCCCCTGGCCGCGGGCACGCTGTGCCGGAGGCTGTGTGTGCGGTGGGGCTGGCAGCCTTTTAAACGGAATTCGGTGACTGCGCCCTCCTTGAGATGGAGACGCCACCGCTTCCCCTCTGTCAGCCTAACAGACACTCGTGCCGGGGAGGAAAAGCTGTTGCCGTGGTGGCTCCAGCCAAGTGAAATGAAATGCTGTTTCGGAGTCGGTGGGAGTGGGGATCGTTCTCAGATGTCAGCTCCTTAAAGAACAGCCTCGCTTGAAATGTATGTGGAGAGAAGAAGATGGATTTTTCTCTTACAGGAGGGGCTTAGTGCTTTTTGCATGGTGTTGGATTTACCCCCCCCACTCCCAGATCCAGGCAGAATGCCGCGCTCTGAAGGGAAAGGTCTTTAAAAACAAAACAAAAGGCAGCTGTCAATTTAATCCAAGCTCCCTGATAAAATTCCAGCAGAGTTCCTTTTTTCAGAGATGAAATAAGAACCCTGGCAGGCCCTCTTGACTGGCCACATAAATCATTCGTGGTAATTGCTCTGAGAAAAGACGAGTGCCTCTTCGGTGCGGGGAGGGGGGGACAGGCGCCCGCTGCCACTGCGCAGCACCCCAGCTGGCGGGAACACCCACCCCCGGGCATGGGGGACACCTACCTGCAGCAGGGGTGGGTGCTGCAAGCCCCCGGGGAAAACGTGCTGCAGGGGATAAATAATAGGGTTTGCTGTCGCCTTCTCTTTGTTGTTGGTCCTGCTTTAATCGCCCTGGAGGGATTAAGAGTCAGACGGGGGGATTTTGGGAAAGGGGGAGCGCAGGGGCCTGAGAAGAAGGAGAAGGGGGGAGGGAAGGATGGAGGCGCGGGGAAGGTGGAGAGAATGAGATGGAGGTGAGAGGAAGAAGCAAGAGATTGATTTAAGTGACTAGCATTTAGTGCACTGGCGGCACAATTTCAATTAGCTAATATCTCCTCGGGTCGGTGCATGACTCCGCGTGCTCCTCCTCGCTCCGATTAGAGGTGGAATGGCCATAAAAAGCGTAGCGCCGGGCTATGGTGTCAGCTTGCCGGCTGCAGCGGTGCGGGAGGACAGCTGCTCCAGGAAGCGGCAAAGCTGCGATTGCTCTTTCCCTGGGCGGTCATAAAGATGGTGATAATAAAAATAACAGGGCTCCAAAGCAGCGCTGCAGGAGCAGCCACCAGCCGCAAACCAAACGAAGAGGGCGCTTCCTCGTTCACCCCTTCCCTTTCACGGTAGAGGCAGTGGGGTGTACTTGTTATTGTATTTGATATATATCTGTATCTGCTGCTACCAAAATGGTCTTTTCTTAACCGTTCGTTGAACCCCAGTGGTCTGAGTGGTTTTGGGGGCATAGCTGCCACTACGAATAAATATGTAAATTATGTATCAAGTAAAATCAGTACAAATCACAGAATCACAGAATGGTAGGGGTTGGAAGGGACCTTGGGAGATCATCTAGTCTAACCCTTCTGCCAGAGCAGGTTCACCTACAGCAGGTTGCACAGGGTGGTGTCCAGGTGGGTTTTGAATATCTCCAGAGAAGGAAACTCCACAATCTCTCTGGCAGCCTCTTCCAGTGCTCTGCCACCGTCAGAGTAAAGAAGTTTTTCCTCATATTAGAAGGAATTTCCTGTGTTTCAGTTGTGCCCATTGCCCCTTGTCCTGTCACTGGGTACCACTGAAAAAAGATGGCCCCCATCGTCTTGACACCTGCCCTTTAGATATTTATTAGCATCGATGAGATCCTCTCTCGGCCTTCTCTTCTCCAGGCTAAACACACCCAGGTCTCTCAGCCTTTCCTCATAAGAGAGATGCTCCATTCCCTTGATCATCTTTGTAGCCCTCTGCTGGACTCTTTCCAGCAATTCCCTGTCCTTCTTGATCCGGGGAGCCCAGAACTGGACACAGTATCCCAATGTGGCCTCCCCAGGGCAGAGTAGAGGGGGAGGATGACCTCCCTTGACCTGCTGGCCACACTCTTTAATGCACCCTAGGAGACCATTGGCTTTCTTGCCATAAAGGCACACTGCTGCCTCATGTGAGCAAGGGGGCTAAAGGCGAGGGGCATGGAGGACCAGCGTGGGAGCCTGGAGGTCTGGCATGTGTTCCTGCTCAGCCACTGGGCCACGGTGGGCCAGCCTGCTCTCTCCTGAGCCCACCATCCCTCGGAGCCCGGCCAGAGCATCCTGTACAGCCTGGGCTACACGTGGGGGGATGCACGAGCTGGGGAGCGGAGCTGCGTGGTGGCATGAAAGCCACGGCCGTGGGACCCAGCATCGCGCTGGCTCTCGGCTTCTCACGGGGTGCTGCCAGCTCCCCACGTGAGCCTGTTGTCTGGCTGGCGAGTCATGTGTGGCTGTTAAGGGCTGTTCGGTAGCGATACCTGCTAGTTTTGACATACAACCTGCGCTGTTCTGTTCTGCGGCACCCGCTTATTTCGCTGGTCTCCACAGGGGAAGCCCGCTTCCGTTTCCAGTGCAGCACCAGAGCTGACATTGCCGCTTTTCCTTGCTTGCAAACAAGCTGCTCTGCCAGTATTTCAGGCATCTCGTCCCTTCTTTCTTTGCGGGCATGGAGCCCAGCTGCTGAGCGCACGCTTCAGCCTCCCTCTGCGCGGGGCCCAGAGAAAAAGACGGAGAAACAAAGGAGCGCCGCCAGCGGGGCTGACTGGCAGCTGGAGTCTCCCGGACGAGTTGCTTGCACCCTTTCCAGCAGAGTTTCTGGGCTGAGAAGGTGGGATAAACGTGTGCCCACACCACGCACTCTCCTGCTGCCGGCTCCCAGGTGCCCAAGTGCCCGGCCCAGGGCACAGCACTCAGAGCCAGCAACATCCTTCCCTCTTGGGATTGCCCTTTCCATGCTCTGCAGGCACTTCTCCATCTCCCTAAGAAGTTGCGGTGAACGCACAACAATTTGCAACTGTGAGGAAAAAAATTAATTCAAGGGCTACGAGCCCTGTATGTGGGTGGGACAGGGATAAGGTGTGTATGGCAACAAAACTGCAAAGAGATGGCACGCGGCTATAGGCGTGTATGTGCCACACACAGAGAATCACGGAATGTTAAGGGTTGGAAGGGACCTCTGGAGATCATCTGGTCCAACCCCCCTGCCAGAGCAGGGCCACCTACAGCAGGCTGCACAGGATGGCGTCCAGGCGGGTTTGGAATGTCTCCAGAGTCGGAGACTCCACCACCTCTCTGGGCAGCCTGTTCCTCTGCCACCCTCAGAGTAAAGAAGTGCCTCCTCATGTTGAGATGGAACTTCCTATGATCAAGTTTATACCCATTGCCCCTTGTCCTGTCCCTGGGCACCACTGAAAAAAGCCTGGCCCCCTCCTCCTGGCCCCCTCCTTTAAGTATTTGTAAACATCGGTGAGATCCCCCCTCGCTCTTCTCTCCACACGTATGTGCCTGCACTAAAACAGACCGTGACCCGTGGAGTCCCTCGGTGACCCTCCTTCCTTCTCGGCGCCTTGGCCCGCAGATGTTCGTGAGCTAAGGTGCAGCAGGGGAGGAGGTTGCCATGCCCAGCCATCGTCTGTTCCTGGTCCCCGAGTAGCTCCCCTTGCAGCGGGAGCAGCTTAATCATTTTTGAATCAGCTCCTGAGCTGCCATCGCTCACAGCCCAGCACATTAAGGTGAACTGGCGCAGATTGCGGCTTGCCTTAATGGACTGCAGCCGTGCAAGAGAGGCTTTTCCAGCAGCAGAGCTCTCCCTACCGCACAGGTAGCCCGCTGTGGAAGTGCAGTGGGATGGACGTGGCCCCGGCTTCATCCATCAGCGCTTGAGAGCGAACTGTCAAACGGAAGATGAGTGAGTTTGCATGCCGCGGGGAAGCGGCAAGGATTTCAGCTGGCTTCCCACACAGCAGGGCCGAGCTCCGGGAGCCCTCCTGGCCCACGTCCCCCCCTGCGGTCAGCCATAGGTGTGCCGGCAGTGCCGGTCAGTGATGGGGGTCGTCCTCCTAATTATTAGGAAGGAAGCAGTTCTGATTTCCATTTTTAGGAAAACCGGAATACAAAGACATAGAATCATAGAATCATAGAATCACTTGGGTTGGAGGAGACCTTCAAGATCATTGAGTCCAACCATAAACCTACACTGCCAAAAACACCACTAAACCATGTCCCTCAGCACCACGTCCACCCGTCTTTTAAATACCTCCAGGGATGGTGATTCCACCACCTCCCTGCGCAGCCTGTTCCAATTCCTGATAACCCTTTTGGTAAAGAAGGTTTTCCTAATATCCATCCTAATCCTCCCCTGGCACAACTTGAGACATGAAGGGCCAAGGGTCAGGAAGAAGGGACGTGAAGTGCTAGGGATAAAGACCTCTTAGCAGTGGCATCCTGCTCTCCCTAGTACCGTACTTCTTGCTTTCTTAAACCCTCTGGTTCATGGTAATCAGCTCTGCGTGAAAAGTACATACTGTTTCGCAGGTACACATTCAGTTTCCTGTTCCATTTATTCTCCCAATGCCCTATATTTTCCCCTTTCTGTTCTTAACCACTTTCGAAAAACGTATTAAACTACATTTCCTGCTGTTCAAGAATGAACCGGAGTTAAAAAGCACCTTGCCTTTGAGGTGAAGAAGTTAAGGATCATAAAATGGCATTAAAATATCTGCATCCGCACCCTATTTCACGGCGGGTCTCAGTTCTAAGGAAGCTGCTGACTTAGTGGAAAAAATGGCACACTCCCGTGTGGAGGGATAGGGGAGGGATGATTTCCTGCGCTGGAGCACTTGCCGGAGGAGGTGATGAAGCCCTTGCGTCGCTCAGTGAGGACTGTCATCTCAAGAGCTGCACTCCCACGCCGCAAAGTGGTTCATTGATCCTGTGGGCTGGCCTGCGGGCTGCACGAGAAGGGCAAGGTGAGCTGTCCCCGGGCCCTGATGCAGCCCCTCAAATAGCCTCACTGAGTGCCATATTGCACCGTTTGGTCGCTGGCATCCCTCACCAGCTCTGACTGACGGCACGGGAATGGTTCTCATTTCACTGGAGGGAAAGCTGGAGGGTGGGGGACCACGGGAGTCCCCAGTTGGAGGGGGAAAGGAAAACAGCCTAGAGAAAGGGCCCAGCTCTTCCTCTTGGCAGGTCCAAGCAGCAACCCCAGGGCCAGCTGCTGGGTCTTCCTTTTTTCATTTGTTACATCTGCTGAACACAGGGATGCTGCTTCATAGGGTGGCCATCCAGAAAATTGGACCAGATTCCTGCTTGAGACCCTGGTTTGCCAAGTCGGTGTCTCTGGTACCTCCCAGAGAGCTAAACCAATAGTCCTTTGTGAACGCAGCTTTGGGAAACCTTGGCTGAAAGTATAGAAGAACCTGCATCTTTTTTGCAGTCAAATGTGCGGTTATCTCTCCGTAAACTTTCCAGCCCTTTGGAGTGCTTTGGAATCGTAGTAAAGTTGTTTCATTAATTGCTCAATTTTAAAATAATCTTCTTTGTATCTTCCTGTAGAATTTACTAGGGCTGTAGTTTGCTCATCAACCCTTCTGTGAGGTTGAGGCACTAGGAAGTGTAGGGGTAGAGAGATTTCAAGGAAATATTAATAGATAACAGCAGCGTTGGAGGTGTGATAGATGGGTGGCACTGAAGAGGTTAATGCAACGTTGTACACGCGTCGCTTATGATGGATAGTCTGGTGTGAGCAGTGCCATTTCTGAGATACCAGAAATAATTCCCCTTCTGCTTTTGTTTCTTTTGGGAAGGAGAAGCAGGGATCGATGGCTTCCAGGAGGCACATGTAGTCAAGAGCTAGCCTTGCAGGTCTTCCAGTGCTGCTCATGCTGGAGAAATAACTCAGAAAAGAACATGGTGGTGGTTTCTCTGTCAAGGATGCTCCAGATTATGGGAAATAAGCAAATTTTTCTCATTTCCTCTCTTCGTATTCTACCCAAGATCTAAAATTAAGCTAAGCTGTCTTTCTTACATGCCATAATTGGACATCAAGGTTCGGATGGTTCAGTCCAGAGGAATCTTGCTGCTTTGGGGAGGGGTGCAGGTCGGAGCTTGGGCTGCCAGTGACTATGCTGTGCTTACGGGAAGAGTTCATTCCCCCTCTCCTCAAGTGTGCCGGCATCGCTGCTCTTGTGAATATTCCCTGACCTGCTTCAGCTAAAAGGAGCAGGTTAAGAACGACGTGCTGTTTATACTATTTAACCCTTTTCCTTTGGACTGCAGTGGAGTAGAAAGCACTTAAAATCATCCAGTGCAGAAACTTCTCTGAGTGAGTTGTCACTTCTCGTTAGAAGGCAATGGAAAACAGCACAGGGACCCTGTGGGGGTGAGGGAGCTTTTCATCTGGAGCAGCTGGATTTGGAGGAAGGTGCCTGCTTGCAGGCAGAGAGGGCAGGATGTGTGTGTGCCCCACGCGTGGAAGTGGGCAAAACCTGCACCGGTGACAGTTGTGTGACAGTAGCTCCTTGCTCATTTCTAGGGCCAGGGCATATCTCTCTAAGCCCCACAGGAAGTTGGGTCTGTAGTACACAGAGAATAGCCTTCCTTATCCGTTACCCACTAAGAGGTGTGCTACCAGTCAGCTGTTGATATTGCAGGCCTTTTGGGATGGCCCAGCTGGAGCTTGTTTGAGAAACACATTTGTTGTGCCTCCAGTTACGCCAGGGGAGGTTTAGATTGGATCTTGGGAAAAATCTCTTCACTGAAAGGGCTGTCACGCGTTGGAACAGGCTGCCCAGAGAAGTGGTGGAATCGCCTTTCCTGGAGGTATTTAAAAGACGGGTAGACGTGGTGCGGAGGGATGTGGTTTAGTGGTGGACTTGGCAGGGCTAGGTTTATGGTTGGACTCGATGACCTTGAAGGTCTTTTACAACCAAAATGATTTTATGTTTCTTCTTAGCTAGCTGAAATGTCTACCTTACTGTCATCTTTTCAGGTGAAACATACATAGATGCTTTTTATTCCTGAGCCCTAGAGGCCAAGATTTGCAAGGGCTGGTAGGATTCCATAGGGTGCTTAGATACCTGTGTGGACATTAATAGCAGTTGTCAACATGTGAGCTAATGTAGTGATATAAAGGTGAGCAAGCGTGTGCTCCCAGGCAGAAGCTGGAAGCTGCCTACAGAGAATAGGATGGGATTTTTGATAGTAAAAGCTGACTCCTTTTGGATCTACAAGCTGTGCAGGTGAGTCTCAGTTGCAGTGGGGGCCCTCCCTTGTTTTTCCTGGTGGAACTAAGAGGAAGCATTGCTAAAGGCAACATTATCTGTGCTCGGGGTCAGACAGAAGCGTTGTACTGGCATTAACCCAAGCCCCAGTCTCGTTTTTAACCTCTGCTGTGTGAAATGCATAATCCAGGGTTATCTTTTACTTAAATGTAAGCAATTGCTAAGCTAAGTTTCCAGCTGTGAATACAGCTTACCCTGTGACTGCAGCGCTTGGTTGCTGACAGATGTGTGTGTTACCAGCTGACACTTGGAGAGCCGGATTGATTGGCTCAAATAGGAATTCAGAGATTTATTTGAAGGGTCGTGTAGGTTCTTCGGAGCATCTCCTCTGTTCAGGCTGTCAGTTCTGCCGTATGAGCACATCTGAAAGGTGGCTGTACAGGTACTGTTGAGATGCAATGTGGCAGAATTACAGTTTGTCTCTAATTTTTTCACAGTTATATTAAAATAAAGTTTAAGGTTTGGTTTGTTTCAGTTAATTATGTAAGGTCATCTGTAAGCTACAGATCTGAGAAACAGCTTGGTTAGTTCAGGGTGATATACTGGCACTTCTAGCCCCTCCTCTGAGGCTGTGAGAGGTATTAAAGCAGAAAGCCTCAGAATCTAAATGGTATTTTAGCACAGTATATTTCATTCTGTTTTCACTGGAATGTCTTTTTAATGGCAGTACAGAAATCTCTGTAAGGTATACTTCCACCTGTACCTCCATACTCGGGTCTCATACATTTGTACTCGTGAGGTACATCCGCTTTGTTCTTCCTAGCTTAGATCAAGCAGATTTTATTTGAGCACATCTCTGGCTGTGTTATGCCTTATACCTGAATAATCATGAACTGAATTCCCAATTAGCTTGCCTTTTGCAACTAAAATCCTGTTGATTTCAACAGTATAGTCTGGTTTTAAAGTACACAGTGAAACTGCTCTCCCGGTACATCCCAGGGGGACCTAGTAATCTTATTAGATGCACCTGCTGCCATTTTATTTTAACCTCTCAGTTTTTCCCTGCGGTATAATGAATTCAATATTCCTCTGCCACAGAAAGCCATCCCGAATGAGCTTTACCATCACTGCTAGGAGGAATGGCCCTGCCTCCGAGGAGATGCTGGCAGCACCTCCATCCTCCGCTGCCCGGAGCAGCCCGGGATCACCTCCACCTTCTGCAGCTACTGGCAGACCCTTGCTGGACCCTGTTGCACGCAGGTGGTGGCACCAGCATCCCCAGCATCTGCCCCAGCCTGGGACACCGGTGACAAAGCTCCCCTTGGCCGGGGCCGGGCAGCTGGCACTGCAGGTGGTCACCCGGAGCAGCGCAGCCCTTGCAGGCGGCAGAAATTTGGCTCTAAATCTTTTTCCTGTGGCTGTTAAGTCAGTAATGAAGCAGGATATAAAGTGCTTTTGCAGCTTCTGGGATATCGGGCCTCTTCACTGCCGGCTTCACAGCTGTTACTTCTAATCAGCTGGGCAGGCACCATAGAAATGTCAATTTTAATAAACAGCCTTTCATTTAAAATTCAGTTTAGGTTTTACTGGTGGCGAGGGGGGCTGCTGACCTTGTGATCTCCCATGTCAGAGCCGCTCACTGAACACATGTAACTTCCTCCCTCGCCGCCTTCCCGCGCGTGCTGCTGGAAACGGTGGGAAGAGGGGGGAAAGGGGATGGGGGACACACACATATGACGTTAAAGAGCTGATGGTGACCGGTCTTGAGCCATGGACCTGGCATCCCACCCTGGGGAGTGGGTGTGAGCCGGTGCCTCGGGAGGCGTGTGAGGACAGGAGAGGGCTGTGGAGCTTTCCCTCACGAGACCCTCTGAGCTTTCATCAGTCTGTGGCTCAGGGACTTCCAGAACCACCGGTCATGTCTTGGTGTTTAATTAGAGGTGTTTAATTAGCAGTGGCTCTGTTTGGGTCACACTCTGCTCTGAGCCCAGGCTGTGCCAAGCTTGATAAGGCTCAGTACTGTAGTGTAGCCACTTTCAGGTCTGGGAATAAATAAATGTCAGAGTCAGCGTCTTGGCTTGAGTCCCTGCTAGGAGCCTGGTGTGGTGGGACTGAGGTGGGCTGAGACCTGGAGCCTTGCCTTCGGGGCTCAAGTACCTCTCCGCAGCTCCAGGTCTGTGCCGGGCCGTGAGCTCTCAAAGGAGGGGACCTACCCCTGGTTCCGCTCTCCTGCCCACCTCCCACCCTTCTCCTGCCGACTCTGGCACCGATGTCCACGACCCTCACCATCTCCAGCCAGGTCCCCCCACCCCTGCTCTGCTAGCAAGAAAACCACAGGCATCCCCGTAACATTTTTATTGCTCTTTGTTGGCCTTGCTACGTCCAAGAAAAGTCATTTTTATTGCTCTTTGTTGGTCTTGCTAGGTCCAGGAAAAGTCCCAGGTGTTACCCAAGGCTTGGGCAGAGTCACATCTTGCAGGTGCTATGTTTTGTTAAAGCTATGTGGCTTAAGGGAAGAAAAAGAAGAGGAAGAACGCTGATTTTTACATTCTTCAGTCGCTGCTGTGGAGTTACAGGCATGGGCATGAATCCATTCCCAGGAAGCCACCAGCAGAATTTGTTAAAGGGCACGAGATGAAGTATACGCAGCAAGTGGAAGTAAATCACGCTGGGAAGGAGACAGAGAGAGAGAGGGAAGGGCCCCCTGAGCCTCATTGCAGATGCTGCCTGCTCAGCCCGGGAGCGGCCGGCAGCATCCCAGGGCGGACACCGGTGCGGTGCGGCTTACAAGGCTGCGGGGGATCCGGGCGCCGTGCCTCCTGGCACCGTAGCTCCCAACACCAGTTTAGACACAGGAAAAGCGTCCCCCTCTCCGTGCACCACCAGAAGTGGTCGTGCGAGAGACCGCGGGTGTCTGTGCGCGCACACCTCCGTGCGGAGGGAGAGCGTTTCATGCTGATCCTGGGGAATTTGGCTTCCTTTTAACTGAGGATCTCTGCTCCAACGCTTTTTTTTTTTTTTCTTCCCCTAGCAATCCCTCATTGTCAGGACTTCAATATTTTCTGGGAACGTGTAATATGTCTGGCCATTTCTGTCTGTTGAGGAGAATCGACGTGTGGGTTGTAATATATATTAATTCCCCAGAGGGACATTGAACTGTTTCCTCTGCCCAGGTGGAAAGGGATAAACACAGCCACTGACATGCTGTTTAGTCTGAAAATAGCCCACTGAATGCATAATGAAGAGCCTCCTGAGGAGTTACTCTGCATGTTAAAATGGTGTTCAGCAGCCTGTGCTGTCACACAACATAATTTGAAGATGAATGTGCATCCAATCAGCCTACCAATAGCTGACTGTCACCGTCTGGCCATTAGTATTACCTGTCTGTTCAATGGCAGCCGCGTCTCCAGGAAGCAAGAAGTTCGTCGGTCCCAAAATATGTCTTATGTGTGAACGAGACAAATGAGGAACTCTATGTCTTGGCTTTGTGCTCAGCACCCATTTCACGCTGAACAGCCACTTGGCTTTAGCTGGCGAGGACAAAGGAAAATGAACATTTTTCTCCAGTGGGAGGATTTCTGAATGATCAGGGGAAAGAGCACCCCGCGTCCTTTGTAAGCCTAATGGAGGCAGAGCGGCTGAGGGTCCTTCAGAGAAAGATGCCGCGTCTTCTGGTGCACGCGGTCCCTGCCTGCGCTGAAATTAAAATTGTCAACCTTGATCCTTTAAAACGCGAGCCAGCGTTTGAGCAAAACGGCTCGCGTTGGAGTCAATTGACAAGTGGCTTCTGCTGTTTAATTCACACCCTGATAACAACACTTGCATGAATGATATGTAGACACCACTTTTGTCTCTGAACGTTTGACAGCAATTAGGGCTTCACTCCAGGGGCAGAACATCATACTAACAACTGGAGTGCTGTAGGAGGAGGTTAGGGTAAAGAAATTAGCCATCTGTCTGGTGGAGACTGTATCCTCCAGGAGGCAGTTAGATGTCAACAACAGGCAAAATGTTTCCATTCTCATTGTCCTGCACTTCAGTGGTACACAATGGCGTGAAAGGCGCACAGAAGCCCCATTCACGTCCAGTTATATAGGGGTCTGCCACCAGCCACCCTGACGAACGCTCCCCGGCTATTGTAGCTAGTGGCAGCTGAGAGCTGCTCCCCTCTGTGCTGCTCCCAGAGACGCCTGTCAATTTTGGATGTCCCATCGTGGAAAGCCGGGAGGCAGGGAGGTAGGTGTTTAGCAGCGGAAAGCAGAGCCTGACTGCAAATGAGGAGGCAAAGTGATTTTTTTTTACAGCCCTTCGCTTCAGGCAGGAGGAAGCCGGCGCCGGCACGGGCTTTTGGCTCTGCAGCGTGTTCCTGGGCTGTGAACCTTGAATGCGACACTGCGTCCAGCGAGGGAGAGGAGCGGGTAGATCTAATCAGCGCCGCGTGGCTGTTTATCAGCTCGCCCAGCGTGGCCGTGCTCCGCGCCGCTTAGAGCAGCGCATCCATCAAGTTGCTGCTTGGAACTTTGATTTAAGAAACTCTCCGTCACCGGGGACAGTTACCACTAGATTAGTCAGGCGGGGGTTTAGGGGAGCGTGTGTTGACATTTGGTCGTGTTAGTCACACTGAGCTACACAGCCAGAGAGAACCGCCAGGTCTCTCACTGTCTGCTCTGAAGGACTGTCTTTATAATTTCTACTGCACAGGCATGTTACTTTTTTTTTTTTTTTTTTTTTTAATAAAAAACAAACGGCTGGAGCATTCTCCTGTCAAGAATCTAGATCTGATGAACAGAGTGCTCTTGGACAAGTTCCCTAGCTTGATGGTTGAAAAATTCAAGTTTAGGAGCATTTCTGTTGCTTTATTTTTATGCCGGTGTGTGCGTCTGTAGGGAAAAGCGCTCGTGGGAGCGCAAGGGGCAGTGTAACAGGTGTTTTCATTGCCTGCGTTGGTTGGCTTCACAAGGTGAATTATCAATACCCTAACTTGATTCCAGACTCCTGTCGTTGTAAAAAATGCAGTTCACAAATAATGCTATTCTGTATCTAGAAAAACAACCGTCTCTATGAACCTTCCTAATGTGCAAAGAAAGTCACACATGATGGCAAAGGCACTCTGGTCCCCTGATGTGTCCCAGAAGGTAGATGGTGTCTCCCTTCCTCCAGGTCCTTCAGGCTAATTCTGTACGTTTATGAAGTGTCATGAAATTCAACTCTTTGAAGCTTCCAGATCTCAAGTGAGACTTGACACAGCGACAGAGCTATTAACTCTTCTGTTCTCTTCCTGGACACTCTCTCAAGTCTGCCTTGCAAGGCTTGAGTATCAAACTTTCATCTTTCCCAAGACTCGTGTCTGACACCCTCCTGCTCGTACACCAGGCTGTAGACTATATGCTGTTTTGTGGTCAACTGGATGGGACTGGGTTTAGACAAATGTGGTTCTTCCTTACAGAAACACACAGCCAGTGGCAAACAAAATTTATTTTAACAGTAGGGAGAGACCCTACAGCTAAAGCCTATTTTCAATCAGTGGTGCAGGTGCATATCTACCTGCCCAGCAGATGGTACCTTAGGTAGACTTTTCAGGACATCCCAGTGGATGTCCTTCCCAGTCTTCTTCCCCCAGCAAGTGCTTTTCTCTTTCGCAGAGTCCTTTTCTGAACTTCCTTAGTTTTTGTTCGTATTCTCACCCGATTTGTGTGGGGTCCTTTCCAAACCATTTGTTAGCTGGCTAGAGGCAGGCAGTAGGATCTTCAGTGCTAATAGTGCAAGTTTTGTCTCTCAGCAGACCCGTGATGACTAACAGATGGCTTGTCAGGGCTACTCGTTTCCTTCCTGGTTGACTTTTTTTGGTAGCCTTTAATGAAATGAAATGAGTACATTTATATAGTAAGCATTACAATAACCAGGCCAACTTACAGTATTCCTAAATTGTTACAGAACAGATCCACTTCTTTCACAAAATGAATCAACTTTTGGACAGAAGCTGTACCTTCTAGAAGCAGTCAGCACGTGCTGTTTAGTTTGCGCAGGGGTATTTTGGTTGGTTGGTTTTGTATACAGTGCTCTACCAAGTTAAATGCTGAGCCATCACCAAAGCCATTCATCTGACTCTGGTCAGATGGTTGCCTTTAAGGGAGCGTCGCTGGACAAAAACTGGCATCAAGTACTGCTGGACAGAGTGTAGGTTTTTTTCTTCTGTAGAAACTAGTGACTCTTCTTGAAAAATATGAAAGTGTTTTGCTGAAAATTGGAAGATTTGTCTGAAGTGTTCTGTTTTCTAAGCACTTTTTTCCCCAGTATTTGGCAAAACTTATTAGTTTTTTCCCCTGAAAACAGGAACCCGTTGTGATGAATGTTATGCAGTTGAAATGGTAATTTTCCAGGGAAAAGAAGTCTCAAGAGAAACTTTTTACCCAGTCCCAGTATTTAAGTAAAACTCTGTGTTCAAGTTCTGCCCATCTGTGAAAGCACTTTGTGAGGCCAAGGTTTAGAAATAATGTCACTGTTTTCCCAGCCAACAAGATTGCGCATTGCCTTTTTAGTGCCACAAGTGGTGTCCATTTAGTGGTCAGAGGTGGTCAGAGTGAATCATTTCCCATTTTCCTCCAAGATGTGAGCTTTGTAGCGCTCCTTCCCATGGCTGTTCTAAGGAACAAAGATCCGGTAATCAGCCTGCCGTACAGATCACACAGGACTCTTCCTGCATCTCGTATGAAAGTCACAGATGTAGTATTTCTGTCACTAAAAGCCCTCACTGAGCCATTCTCTTGAAACTCACTTTTTAAGTCAAATTTGGAGAGGGGAGCAAGCAGATAGATGGCTGTTTTTCAGGGCTGGAGCAGCCTCCGATCACAGACAGATACATCTTTCTTACGCTTTCCATTGCTCTTTCACCAGCGTTTTCAGACCTATTAAGTATTTTGTCTTGCCTCCACAAGCTGTAATTCTCTCTCGGAGCTCAAACGTGCATGTACGTGGGGTTTTTTATTAGCTTGGCAGGAGCCATTCAGTCCTGTCGTGGTGTGAGGGATAAGTCAGCCAGAAGAGACCACAATGCAACCTTGGTGGTTTCCTGTGTGACTTGCCAAGGAAAAGCGACTTGTCAGCAGACCAGGCGCTCTGGAGAACAGACCCAGTGCTGGAGGGAGGAGGAACCTGGTGGCGTTGTGTGTGTTCATCCTTCAGGCACGGTTTTACTTGTGCCTTCCAGTTCAGCAGCGTCCGAGGTGACAGAGGGAAGAATAATACACTAAACTGGTGTCCAGTGGGGTAGGTGTGCTGACTAACATTTATCTGAATAGGCATTTATCGTCCCTATCCAGGATGGGCCCAAAAGGCATAAGATCTACGGAAAAGTAAGAGCAAAGGTTGGTAGGGGCATTTTCTTCTTACCCAGTTGTTAGAATTTAATTACATATTCCAGTAACAGCCAGTACCTAAAATAAGTGGAGGGCTGATGTTGTGAAATCCTCCGACCTCCGAGAGACCTCCACACTCCTTCGTAGAAAGAAGCAGGGGAAGCGAAAGATAAAGTGGACAATAACGACAGCAGAATCCATGGTAAAAAATGGGAAAAGAAATTAAAGGAGAAGGAGAGAAATAGCTATGACTTGTTGCCTTTTGTAGTATGGATTGGGTTTGGATGTCTCTCTGCAGCTGCTGCTGTTGCTGCTGCTGCCACTGTTATTTATTATTCATTATTTTAGCACAGTGAAGGAGCAGTAGTTGAAATAAGCTCAAGAGCATGACATTTGGTAACAAATGGTTTTGAAGACTGTCCCCCAAAATAAAGTTACAGATTCATATTTCAAAGCCTATACAGATGGAAGATCCCACTGTGGGCGAAAATAAAATCAAACTGATGGCTATGGGGATCTGTAACTATAAATGCTGGTGCTTGTTTTTCATTGCCACTCTTGCTGCTGAACCTTTCAGTAACCTCCGCCTGACCACAGTGTTGCACAGGTCTGTCTGCTGACATGTGTCCTTATTTAAAGGCCTTAACACTGTACCCAGTCATTAAGGATGTGCACAAACATCAATAACGAGTGAGACTTATTTCAAAATGGGCAGGTTGGAGACCCCAGCACTACAACAGGACTTTGAGCTGTACCATCGCTCCCGGCACCCCAAATTCTGAAATGGCCTCTTCTGGGAAGCCACGTTTTCTACAGTGAAATGGTAGAAATGCTGAAAGTCAAGACTTTTTGGTGACAGCAATAGTTGCGTGTTATTGGGTCATTTGTCATCTTCGCTCTGGTTGAGATCTCCGGTGTCTAAAATTGTTGGCTTTTGGCCAGACTGGTTTGTACAGGACAGGTTTCATTCGCGTCGGCAGACAAGATGCCAGTTCAGAGGTGGCGTGAAGGAGAGGGCCACGTGCATGCCTGCATGTTAAGTCTCTGAAAACAGATGTTTCTGTTGAAAAAAGGAACGTGTCGCAGCTGAGAATCCTGCAGTGCTTTATGTGGGAAGTCGGAGAGGGCAAGGATGGGCCATGCCTTAGAACAGTGAGCTGTTGAGAGGGGTGGAAAGTAGTCAGCATAAAGAAGCATCTTGTAGATTTGAACAGAAGGTTACTGTGGCTTTGCTGCCCCAGAAGGTATAAATTTGTTCTTCCCTCCTCCCTCAGCCAGCTGCCCCTTCCCTTTCTTTGCACTGGAAGCGGACACAGCAGTAAAATTCCTCACAAGCACCATTTCTTCGTGGAGGGTTACCGCTTACTGCCACGTCCCCTAGGGTCCCACACCGGCCTCAGAAGTCTGGGATCTGCTTCGTGAAGTGAGGTAGCCAAGTGAACCTCAGGAGCTGAGATGCACGTGGCCAGCAATCAAAGCTGCACTACGGGCGCTGTGGCCTGGAGGAGAGGCAGATCATTTAACAATGAGAGACACAAGAAAAAGAAATAAAAGCTTTGCCCCGGAGCTTGGTGCGGTCCCTCCCTGCTTTCCCAAATGAGTCCTCTTAAGTTTGCCCAGAGCGCGTGTGTGGTTGAGGGAAACACTCGTAATTTGTTGTTTTGCAGAAGGGTGGTTCCCTGTGCCCTTGGAAAGAGGCCTTTGCTGCAAACCAAACAACAACAAAAACTTTCCCTTCAGGAAGCCAAAGCCTGTTTTTTTCAAAGTGTACGTGCACGTCCATTGCTTTGGCATGGTCTTTGTGCAAGCGTCCAAGGACTAATTTTGCTCTGAAAGCAATGAAATGTTCGTGGAAGCAGTAGTAGTGCTTTGCACATGTGTCTCAACATACCGGAAGTGTTATCCCCATGGTGTAGATATGTTCAGATCTGATAGTGGATTCTGGGCTGCATCGTGGGTTTCTTGACTTCCAGTGGCCCACGTAACTACTTAAAAATTGGGGGAAAAAGGTCTTAAGAAATGGTATTAAACAAACAGCAAAACCTATCTTCCCTTTCTAAACATGACTAAATGCCATCATAACATTTAGTTATGTTGGCAACGCTAGAAATAAATTTAATAGCTTTCTACATCATTTTGCTTTAAGTTTCTGCCTTCCCGGACTTCTTCACAGAAAACTCCTGTCTCTTCTGTTTATCCCTTGCTGAACCTGGCCATGTATAAGCACAGCGGTAATGTTGCCACACCTTGCGATTTCACGCATTGATTTTTTTGTCCCAAGACTTTGGTTCCTTGGAGTCAGGTGGTTTAATGTCTCACCTCAGCTCTTGAGCTTCTGCACTCCGTGGATATAAAGTTTTAAGTCTGCAGCAGAACCGGCCGTAGGTGTATTATTTTATGTCCTTAAGTGTCTGGTGGAGGAAGGAGAGACCAGCTCGCAATTTTGAACCTCAGGAGAGCTGCAGCGCTGAGATTTGCAGCGCTCCAGAAACCAGGAGCGCCCTGTCCTTTCACGAGTTTCTTGCAGAAGCAGCAATCACTACGGTGCTGTATCTTCCAGTGGAGCCTAGAGCTTGGTGTTATGGTGTGTTGTGAGTTACTAGAAGCTGGACCACTTTCTTAGCCTCTTCAATAGTGTGAGAAGGGCATCTCACTCCCAGGCTGCAAAAGCTTTCAGACCATTTTCTTACGTATCTTTCCCCCTCCCATTGAGAAATGGTGACGGCTCTACTGGAAACTGGCTTGGGAACCTTCTGGTGGAGCTCATCAGGAGGAGGCTTGTGGGGAAGGCACCGTTCCCCCTTTTCTCAAATGGCAAAACAGTTTTACCCCGGAGAGCCTCTGAGTAGGCTCCTCTCCCAGCAGCCTTGCGAATGAAAGACCGCAGGTAAAGGCTACCGTGAAAAACACCCACCACATTTTTCCTTTGTCACTACTTTGACTTACTTCTTTCAGATGTGAAAGAAAGAGCTGACAGAGAATGCCTTCCCTTTCCCATAAATGAGACTTCAGTACACGAAGAAGTTGACAGTGTCCCTCTCTCTCTTACATTCTGACACTGTGGAAGGCTTCAACTTAACCCTGGTAGTTAAGCTGTAATTGTCTGAACTGAGCCAGGGGGAACCTGGTGAAAAGTGACACTTTTTTTTTTTAAATGTCACTCATCCAATTGGCTTTTAACAAGAACACTCTCCAGGCCCTCTCTAGAAGGACCTGTCTGCTAACGGGCATATATCACAAAGTTCTTGATCACCTCCTCTTCCCAGGCTTTTCATTGTTTGTTAAGGAGCATTGATGTGCTGTGAGATTCTCTCGTTACAGTAATTCCTGTGTGTTGGACTAAAAAGTCCTCATGGGAGCAACCCCGTACAGGCTGAGAGACGGGCTGGGTGATCTTCTCCATCTCTGCCTTCTGTGATTCTGCCGTTCGTACTGACACTTCTCTAAACAGTGCCCTGAGAGAGCACTCCTGGCGGTAAAGCTCTAAAACGCCGGGATTATCCAAGGAGAGCCTTTTTAGCTCAAAGCACATCACATAATAGAAAGTGTAGACAGCTTAACCAAAGCAGTGGGTTTGCAGTCTAAGCAGCTGGTGTGTACTCGGGGGAATGTGGCTTGACTCCCATCATCTGCCAGTTGGGTCGTGACTCGGCACAGCAAGTTTTTGGGATGGAGCTGTCACCATCCCGAAGAGCTGCCCCGGGAGAGCGGGGTGCTGAGCAGCCCCCCACCCTGGCGCGCATTCGGGCAGCTGGACTGGTGCCTCGGCACCAAAGGGCTTCCACACCTTCTCGAGTTCTTGTTCCACTCGTGGGAAATCAGCAGGGTCTCTCCCTGCTGAGGGGGTCTCCGCTTTACTGCTGAACTTTGCTTCCTTTAGTGGGTTCAGCAATAAGCTCGTGCTGGCAGTGTAACGCGCCGGCGCAGCCCGAGAGGCACCGCATCCCGTATTTTTCAGCCAAGAAACCTGCTCTTCCTCCTCCTTCTGCCTGCTCCTTAACCTGCCTTTTTAGTAACGCTGCTCAAAGGAAGCGGGAGGCAAATAGGAGAGAGGAATTTCTTTTCTTCCTCATTCTGCTCCGCGTAAGATTTTTGCCTGTTGGTTTGCTCAGGTGCATGGAGGCAAGGGATGCTATTCCGGGCTGTTCTGCAGAAAATGTGTTCTCCAAGGATGTGACTGGAACGTGCTGGCACTGTAGGTCGCCGGGTCCCGGCTGCCACGCTGGGCTCAGGGCAGGGTGGTGAAACGAGAGGAGCTGCCATCATTCTGGCCCTACGGGTGGGGATGCTGAGGCACCGGGCAGGGGAGAGATTTACCCAAAATCTGCGCTGCGAATGCATCAGGCTGCCAAAACCCAGCCTTAACAACTAGCCGTCTCCCCTGTAGGGTTAATAAAACCAAATTCTGCAGGCTTCCTGAGACTGCACCCACCTCCCTGCCCTCTCTCCACCACTTAATGACCTGTCTGGAGGCAAAGAAATTAGTCTGTTCTCCTGAGACCAGTCAGCTGTAGGCAGGGTGGCACCTGCCTCTTTTTGCTTGAAAGAAAACAGGTTAATCTTATTTAGATGAACAAAGTTGGGGTTTTTTTGCTATCAACAGCACGTAGGACTGTAAAGCTGCAGTGCTTCCTTACACAGATATTGACAGAACGCTTTGTATCCCGAGGAGCTCTTCAAAGAGGGACAGCTTGTTTACATTTACTCCTTTTTGATTTTTGCTTCGTAAACATACGTAGTGGTCCCGTTACTGAGCAAAGAGAGGTGTGCTCCAGCTTACTGGAATTACTTGGACTGTCCAAAGCCTTCCCAAAGCTGAAATGAAATGCAAACGGTCAGCTAGCCATCACTCAAGAGAAAATGGTAAGATAGAGAAAGAAAGCACTTATTAAGAGAAAACAAGAGCTGTTTTTACATCCTGCCTTTTCATTGTCTCAGTAGAGAATGGTCCTTGGTCATGTTCATGCCTTGACCGTGGCGAAGTAGAAGGGCCTGATCCTTCAGGGTACCACGGAGCTTTGCCGAGTTAAAAGCACTGAGTTCCAGGGCTTTACAAAACGCCGTACGAAGCTTGTGCGATCAGGCCATGCAAACAAGATGACGGAGCACACCTCCCCATGAGTCACAGTTTGCTCCAAGGCCTTGTTTTCCCTGGGCTTCTGTGGTGGCTTTGCTTCTTTCCACCTCCTGGGTGACCGAACCAAGCAAAGCAGCGTGACGTGTTTGGGCACACGGCTGGCATCATCTCACAGGACCAGAGGCTCCTTCAGGCGCTCGCCCGGTGTGCTGGTGCTGTGGAGCATCCACTGGGATATCACCACTGACTTCGGGAGAGAGACCGTAAGAGGTGTGAGATTCCACACCCAGGTCAATTTTTAACCATTTCAACTTTTAGCACAAAAGTCACCTCGGTAAATTCTTCCCCTGAGTAACGTATTCTGCTGAGACTGAGGCAGTAGGTGAGGCTGTAGCCAAGGTGCCCTGTGCTCGCTCAGCCCTGGAGAGATGTTCTCAGGAGCCACGAGAGCATCAGGCAAAATGGAACCTAAAACCATCGAGGACAGGCAAGGCTGAAAGAAGAGGATTCTCCGTTGGCCTGGAACCGGTGCCACAGCCCATGTCTGTATTTTTTTAATGGAAAAGAAAATCTGTGTTGGATGCGTGTTCTCTTTTATGATTTATCTTCTTTGAAATGGATCTGACAACTGTTAAAATATCTGGAAGCTTCAGAGGAGGAGGAGATCTCTGCGCTCTTTCAGCAACCCTTCACGTGCATGTGGTCCCCAGCTCTCCTTCCTCAGATTTCTCCCCCTCCCACTTAGTCGTGAGCTCAAGCCTGGGAATGGGGATGGGATATATCAATTCAGTATTATGCCAGCAAGAGAAGAGCCTCCTCTATTGCTATTTTAAGCTCGGCGGGTGCACCCTGCCTGCCGTGAACTCAGCACAGTGAAGTGTTTAATTCAGCCTCCTTGCTCATTTAAAAGAAGGCTGTTGAGCACTCTGACCACCACAGCTCCACTTTTACAGCTGGCCGTAAATTTCCGAGCGTGCAGTGATATCTTTAGCTTTGACTCCAGAGATTTCCTGTTGAGCTGCAAGATGCAATCCTGCAAGCGCGCTAAAGCTAAATATACCCTCTTGGGCTGACACGCAGCCAAACAAACAAGGGCAGTGTCAACATGAGTTTTTTCCAGTGCTGAACGGGTCGAGTTATTCTGGAGGAGGTGGCACCTACTTCAATTAATTAGGCAATTAAGTTTGTTTTGGCATTTAGGTAATCTCAGGACCTCTTTCTGCGCTAATCTTGTTTGTATTCCCATAGAAAAGACAATATGACCTACGTAGCACCACTGCACTCAGCTTTGACTGCCGAGTCCGTTGCGGATGAAGGTTTTCATCCTGTGGGCGAGGACTTTGGCTTCAGAAAAATGTTGTAGCTTTTCACTTGTACTAGTCAGCATGGCTACAGCCTTTACGAAATAAGAGAAAATGAATTTCGAAGCAGCCTAAGATAAGTGAGGGCAAGTAACAGTAAAAACATATAAATGAGACACACAGCACTGGCTTGTTTCTCTTCCTAGTGCCAGTGCCAAACTGGTGCCACGCACTCAGAGTGCCATTCTTCCCAGAACGAGCTTGGGAATGGGAATATCTTTGCTGCCTGAATTTTTGGAGGCGATTTTATTATGATGTGGCTGCTAACAGTCAATGCGCTCCTCTTCATCTCACGTGACATACAGGATGTATTTGTAGGCCATAAGAAGATGTTTTGAGGGGCAGGGAAAGAGCTAATTAGTCTTTCAGGTTGCAATACCTTGCTTTTGTCATTGTCAGTCTTCAGTCATTTCCTCTTGTAAGCAGACATGTCCGTGCCCAGCACGTGCTGAAGATGCAGCAGACCTTCCTCTTCTGCAGCTGCAGTTTGGCTGTGGAGCGGTGTGAGTTTGCAGAAGTTCCCACTCTGCTGTGAGGAGGAACTGCAGGAAGGCAGGGACACACCAGGAGCTTCCCATACCACTTCCCCCAGCATCTTTGGGAAGGTGGCTCCGCCTCGCTTCGTATCTCTGCTGGTTTTAGTGGCTAGCCAAAGGAGCTGGAGTTTGCTGCAGGATTGTTTCTGGCAAGCCAGGGAGAGGAAGAATGGGTTTTATTTACGGTTGTCTTATCCCTGGGCATTGTCACTACATCGTTCTTCAGGTGGTGGTGTGTTTATGCTTTTTAAGAGAGAAATGTCTCGTCATAAGTAGTGAGAACACATACCACTACCTCAGTTCAGAGTAACAGATGATTTTGGAAGGAAGCCAGTAAAGAAAACATGCCACTTACAGTTAAATAAAGATAATAACGCTAATTGACGAGTATAAGGCAACAATACACATTGCTAATGTGTCATGCTTGTTAAGGAGCTGAAATTTTTTTATTTTCTTTTTGGCAGTAAGAAACCGAATGCTGTAATATGCCGATTGTGTTGCCATTTGGAGTTGTCTGACAAAGTTAGGTCCATCTCCCCATGCTTGCTAAGAATCGCAAAGCTTTTTGCAAAGCTGACCTGTCCTACTCGGGTGCGCAGTTATTCAGGTAACAGTAGGCGTGAGCAGTGCGGGGAAGTGACCAGGGATGTCCCTGAGGTGGGAGCAGCGCAGCCCTTGGGAATCCTGACGCTTCTGCCGGCGGTGCGGCTTGCCTGCCTTGCCGCTGGGTTTCTCACACAGGAAATTCCCCGGCTCACACCCTGACCATTGGCCATCTCTAGCATCTCTAAGGCGTCTCAGAGAAGAGGTCTGACAACTTTGGAAAGAACTGGAGTCAGCCCACCGAAAGCACAGTACCTCTGTGAATATTAGTTTGCCGTTTTTCTAAAGGCAAAACCCCCACTGCATTTCATTCACAGACAAAAATGGCTGTTGGAACACGAGTAAAGTCTTTCTGTCCCTGTGCCTATCTGTGATAACATTTCCTTATCGGCATATTCTACTGTTTCCCAGAACCTGTTGGCAGCTGGTCCCTTTTCATGAAGCCCAGGAAGATGCCAGCACTGGGAGGGACAGTGAATCTGGCAGACACCGCAGTTGCCACTCTCTCTTGCAGATGATCATTTCAGTGTTACATGGAGTTTTCATGTATAATATCTAGAAAGTCAGGTTTGGGGTCCTTAGGCTGAAGTCCAGTGAAAATGGAACGAAATGTTTCCACACGAAGGATACAGCTCAGCCTTTTCAGTGGGCTGCCACGGAGGTGCCTGAATGCTTTGATTTTGGGATGCTGAGAAGCAGGCGCGGGTCTGCAGAGACTCACAAAAAATTAAGACACTCCTGGAAGTCATGAATGCATCTTTTATTTGAAACATGATGAACCTAGCTTACCAGCTGGAATATGGCACGAGAATCTCACCTCACCTGTTTTTTTGGGAATATTTGATTACTGAGTTTGCTAACTAAGCAACAGCACTGCTGAAAACAGTGACCCAGACCTGTTAAACCTGTCTTAAGTAAGAATCATGATTCATTTAGGTGCTTCCTAGTATATTCCCAGCTTATTGCAGCATTGTAGGTAGTTTGGGAGGAAAAGATTTTTAAGATGCTAATGACAGAGTTACAGCTACAACCTAAGGGGAGGGGGAGCTAAACAAAAGAAGGATTCATTAGAGAACAAAAGAAACACTGGAGGCTTTGAACCTAGGAGTCTCCCACACATTAACTAGGTGTACTGCCAATGTGCTACAGATGTGCGTTACATGAACACATAAGGTAATGATATGTCTACAAAGGGCTGAATGCATCTGTTTGATGTTTTGTCGTGAATTATATTTAAGCAGGTGGGAAGCTGCAAACGCCCCAGTCCCTCCATATGTCAGAAATCAGATATTAAGAGGTCCAAAGACGTCTTCTGCAGTTTTTGTAGAATCACAGCTGATGGCCACACCACGTGTGGGTAAACTGGAGCCCTGCCCTACCGTTGGGAGGTGCAGCCTGTGATTTCACAGAGGCACGGTGTGCCTTTCTTTGTGAAGGATTTGAGGTATCAGCTCTCTGGACAAAGCCTTTTGGATGTAGGCAAAGGGTAAAGCAGCCGGAAGGAAGGAGGCAACAACCCACGTCACTGGGGCTCTCCGTTTTCCTGCCTCACCAGGTGAATAGTGGAGAGATGCTCGGAGCGGGACTGGGAGAGGAGAGCCCTGCTGGGCTGGAGCGCCTTCTGGAGCAGCCCAGCCTTGGGGACAGGGCACACACAGAGCTCCCAGCCAGCCCCTGCTTCCCTGAACACCACGGATTCAGCCTGGGGAGCAGGGGGTGCACATAGCACCCATTTCCAAGAAGACTGTGCAGTGGTACTCAAAATAATTGGGCCTGCAAATCGGGATTCAGAAGTCACTGAAACGTGACTGCTGTGTCTATAACCCAGGGTGTGACAGAAGGAAGCCCAAGCCGAGTTATTTACACCAGAAAGATGTATTACGGGAGTTTGCCCAACAGCCTGGTCCGGGCTTCACTGCCGAAAATGAAATGACATCTGTATCGAGGGTTCGGACCCACTCACGACCAGGATGAGCGGTTGCGCTAGCTTCACTGTAGTTTCTCCTCTTCTTTCCAGGGAGGGCACAGCTGGGAGCTGTGGGTAAGATGTGGCTTTCGCCACTGACTTCTACAACAGCGAGGTTGGACCCTCAGTAGGATGGGGGCAAGGAGGTCTCCAGGGAAGCAAGAAAGGGGATGGAATTCTTGCAGCTGCAGAAAGATCAGGGTCAGAATGAAAGTACGTTACAGATACCTATTTGTTTGTAGAGATGCAACCAAAATACTCCATTAAAAGTTAATGTTCTTCAGATGTAGATTTATTTAGATCTAGGTGCGTCTGTATAGTTTCTCTGGTGCTGTTCCCTCTTTTGCTATTGCGCATCGGTTTCTCATTGAGCATTTGAATGTAAAAGGTATCGGGGCTGGCTAGGAAGATCTCTAATTGTAGGTTGTTCCCTTTTTCACTGTACGTTATGAAAAAAAATGTAGTAAGGAAATGTGAATGCTGGGCTAGAGGAGGTCACCGATAATCTATGCACCTGCCAATCCCATTAGCTCCTTTGGATTTTGCACCGTAGGGGCCTAAAGGAAATATGGCCTAAAAATAGCCGACCAACTTATGAAAAGGAGTCAGCCAAACCTTCCTTCAGCTGAGCCGCAGCTGCCTGAGCATTCTGAGCAGCGGTAATAGAAAGCTGCAGTATGGAAGCTCTTCCCTTATCTCAGGAGACTCGATTTTACAAAGGATAAAGGATGATGGATGAGAGATCTGCCCTGTTTTCGGTTAAATAACTTCTAATACCACCTAAGAGGAAGCAGAGACATCTTGTCATCCCACCAGCATTTTAGATAGGTGCAGAGCACAGCCTTGGTTTGGTGGCTGGGATTTTCAGTCACCGGTACTCTGCCACTTACTGACACGTGCTTTTGCATTGGCATTCTGGGACACCGGCAAATTCACAGTGATGGTAGGACTAACAGTTACATTAATGAAGGGCATCATTGCTTGCAAACAGTTGGGGTTTTTTTTTCCTTAATAACTTCAACAAGACTTTTCTGGGGTTTGCATTTTTCTATTCCAGGTCCTTTTAAAGTTGTTGAGATAATGAAATTATAAGGATGAAAGTGGGGGCAGGGGGAACCCAACTCAAAGCCTGCAAAATAATTGCTGCATTTTTTCAAAAAAAGAGTCTGTAGTCTTCATTCACGTTAGTGATGGCTCAAACGAGGCGCCACAGTTGAGTGGCAACTGCACCAATTAGCAGAGCTGCTGTTGGTTTGTGAATTGCATGTGAAATGTAGAATTTGTCCAGAAGTGCTAATGCAAATTGCTCAACAAAAATGTGCCCTCTGTGTCAAGTCTTTTCACTTGTTCTGACACGCTGATGTCTTCCCAGATTTCTCTGATCGGCAGATCCCTCTCTCAGTTGACAGCTACCAGAGCTCATAAAGTAATGGAAATATTTCTTGTTGCCATTAGCTGTGTTTCTGCAAAGAGGGCTACAAGCTACTGCTGGGAACGGTTCCTTGCTATACAACGTAATTTTGACTTTTATTTATAGGGTGTTGGACTTTAGATTTCTAGAAATAAATGCTAAAAGCCCAGTAAATGTCTAAGATTTCACCTGCACAGAAGTTCAAAGACCTGGTTATCTGCCATGACAGTAATTTGGTCACTTTGCATGTGTTCAGCATCCTCTGTTATTGCATATGGTGATAACCTTTGTGCCTTACCGTATGAGGCTGAGTTACAATTGCCGAGGGAACTGTAATTTAGCATTTCCTGACTTTTTCAGCATACAATATCTCATCCTAATATTGTGTCCTTTAAAAGAAGAAGAAGTGGAGCAAGGGCACATTGAAATGTTGGTGTTCTCGCCTCTACAGAATATAAAATAGCATATTTAGCTGTATGCAGATTTAAGTTGTATTTGTAACTGATTGCACAATGGTGGGTAGCACCTCTGAGTCGTAGTCACATTTTAGGAGGCCGCTGTGCTAGGCTCCCTGCAGATGCAGGAGGTAAATATATTTCCTTCCCCCCAAATACTTCCAACCTAAGTGAAAGAAAGCACAGGGAGACGAACACACCAAGGAGTACAAGGAAACAGAAGAGACTGTTGGACACGATGGAAGTGGGAGTTTCTACAAACTTCTACAAATGTAACAATACTGGGGGCAGAGTTCAGGGCCGGATTTGTATGATTTTGAGAATCTCCTCCCAAAAATGAAATCTAGTGGGGAGGAAAGCGTGAAGGCACTTCCAGCTAAAATGTAAGCCATGATGGGGTGACGGAAAGTCTCAGCGGTTAGCGAGAGGTGGCATGTACTAGATTTGAGAGCAAGGGGAGGGGGCTGAAAGCCAAAAGAAGGGGAAGGCAGGAGAAGGTTGCAAAGAGAGAGGTGGCCCAGTCGGGGTCACAGACGGAGGAAATGACCTGGGCAGCAGCGCTGTGGCTGTCTGCAGGCAGGGTAAGATTGCAGCCGCCAGGGTGCAAGGCGATGGGACTCTGCAGGGAGGGTTGAGGCAAAGATGACAACCAGGTGATGGGCTGAGTGACAGGCAAGTGATGGTGTTGTCCGCGGGGACTGAAGAAACAGGAAGGAGAAGAGACCTAGGGAGTAGGACGAGAGCTTACTTTGAGCTTAAGCTGACAGATATCCACAAGATGATCCCAGAGGCAGGGCGTGAATTTAGTTGGAACAGACGGGAACTGGCTGGGGACAGAGAGGTAGGTCTGTGAGTTGCTGGCCCAGAGAAGGTCCTCGAATGTGTACGGAGAGTGAGCTTGCACAGAGATGGGAGCAGAGAGGGAAAGGAGAGGAGGGACGAGGACGCAGACCCACAGAACGGCGGCAGCTGGGAAGGTGAGCGCTGACGAACCAGTCCAAGTAACACTGAGCAAGCAGCTAAAGGCGTTGGAGTCAAGTAGGGGCACTGGGAAAGGAGGAGCAGATTTCCAGTGGAGTGTGGTCAGCAGTGCCGGAAGGAGCTGACAGGCTGTGGCAGTGAGCCTGGCATAACTGTGCAGAACTGCAGCCAGACAAAGGATATTAGAGACTCTGTGACACTGGTTTCTGTGACAGGCGAGAAGTGAAAGCCTGCTTGGAAAAGAATCTATGCTGGAGATGGAGACTAAATTCAGTCTAAATCACATAAATCATAGGCAGCACACTCGATAAGCTTCGAGATGACAGTGAGAAGAGAGAGAGGGTGAGAGCTGGAGAGTCACTTGGAGTCAAGGGTTGTTTGGATTTTATTTTTTTTTTTAAAAGCATGAAGATAAAGCATGCTTGCGCTGCGAGGGGAAGGAGCAAGAGGAGAGCGAGATACAAAGAAGAGGGAGGCAGATAGGGGCAAGAGAGATGAAAAGACAGGACACGGTGAGGTCACCAGGACAAGCAGAAGGGCTGGGGACCACTGATGAGGCCACCGCCTCTGGGGCCAGGAGGGGAGAGCCGGCCAGGACACGAAGGAAAGCAAATGGGGGAAGAGGGAGATCATGTCTTGCTTTGTTAAGTCTCTCATGGGAGAGATCAATACAATCCTGTGCACAGACCTGTCTCCAGTTGAAGGCAGGAGAAGGCAGGGCTCGAAAAGTAAGTCAAAGGCTGCAAAAAGGCAGCTGGGTTTGCAGCTCTGAGGGCGAGTTAAGCTGGTGAACATGTGTGCGCGTTAGGAAGATGGCAGGAGAGAAGGAGGCAAAGAAGTATTCATGGTGTGGAGGAAGTAAAGAGGGAAAAAAAAGGAGTTTAACGCTTAAGAAATAAGTAATTGTCTCAGAATGGGTATCGATGATATTGTGAAAGCCTAAGATGGTGTCAATAAGGGCTCGATCGGCAAAGGAGGCTATGCCTCAGAGACCTGGAGGTCTAGGGATAACATCAGTACTGCCAAAAGCCAAGCTGAGTTAGGCCTTGCAAAAGAAATTAATTTCATAGTGGGGTTTTTCCTTAGCCATATAAATGCAGGGAAACCTCAGAGAGAAGAAAGGAACCATGCAGTGAAGAGCATGTCAAGGTTAAAGACAATCTAGGCATAGCCCAAAATGAGAACACCTTGTCTCATTTTTCTCTAGGGCTAGTAAGATTGAATGTCAAAACAAGGGCCAGGTGGCTAATGGAAATAGAAAGACCGTGTCCAAGGTGGAAGAAAAATCAAAAGAGTTTCAAGTACTGGGAACTAGTTGATCTGGGTAGCCTGGACTCAAGGATGTTAAAAGCACTTGCTCGTGAAATCATAGACCTGGTGTGCCGTCCCAGCCACCTCAGCTTATCGGCAGCTAGTTAGTTGAAACCACAGCAAAGATAATGTGGTTTTGCTGGGCAGCTGCAGTGGAAGACCACTTCCCTTGGTCTTGCCGGCTACCTTTTGGAAACATTTGGCTCTCAATTTTACACCGAAATGCCACCTGCGGAGAGGCTGCACGGACAAGCGCCTGCAACCAAAGACTAGGGGAGTGATTTCAGCTCTTTGAAGTCAGTGTCCGACAGGGGTAGATCATGGGATTGATGCATGAATTTCTGCAGATGACGGTTCCTCATAAGGAATGGCCACACATCTGCTTTGGTGCTTTTGTCAGTCACGCTCATCGTCTGCCAGAGCCCACCAGAAAGCTGCGGCACCGCACGTACGTGGCACGTTCTCCCTCTGTGTTTCCGATACGGGCACGGAGCAGAGAGAAGCCCTCACTTCACCCGAGTCCTTCTGGTGTGTGATCTTCCTCCCATGATGGCACGGCAGGAACTAGACAGGAGTAGCGCTAGAGGAGCAGTTGTGCTCTGCAGATCGTTCCCTTGCGGGGCAAGTTGTGCCAGGAAATACCGATAAAGATAAGGCAGCTTTCCTGTGACCACCAGGGACGTGGCATACGCACTCCCTCAGCCTTCACTGCGTTTGTGCCCGGCCAGAAGCCAGCGACGGTCAGTGACAGTGCAGGGGGATGTCCTTGGAGACAGGCAGAAAGAGGGCTACTTTGTGGACAGCCCCAAACCTTTGCTCTAAATTTTTCTGTGGATTTTTTTGGGGGTTTTTTTGCCTTGGCAGAAGCGACGACACGGGGCAATCGCAGCCTCTTCCCAATTTTTGAGGTAAGGTGCCTTCTGCATATGGGGAGGAGAGCATATGGCCCACCGTGTTTATTTCTCAGCCAGGATTCTTTCAGGCTTGGCAAATTCCATGCTGCGTGCTGAGGAGCAATGCCAGTGCCAAGTTTGAATTTCTAAAAATGAAAGGGATTTCATTTATCACGGCGCAGAGAAAAGGATCTGAAAAACACCCTTAAGTGTGAAAAATACCTTTTGTTTATGCTCAAACAAAACAACCAAGGGAAATTTAACAAAATTTCACCTCCAGTAAAGAAAAACCCAAACTCTGCAATTGTCCACGGGAGACTCCAGGCAGCTTCTGCCAGGCGCCAGCTAGAGCCAGGCTCCGTGAAATACCTCAACAACTGGCAAACTCCATGGGGTACAAGGTGATAATGTGGTACAGGCTCGAGCCATTAGAAGGAAAGGGGCTGCCTGGTAATGGGTTGGTGTTTGCTGCTAGAGAGCTCCATTAGAGCATCTTTTCCTCATACTTTTGCTTTTTCCAGGCCCCACGTTTTTTCCCTCTGTGTGCTAGAAGCTTTTCTTTCTCTTACAGCATTTATTTTTATTGTGTCATTTTCCCTCAGTTCCCGCTTTTCATTGGCCCTGTGCAACTGTTTGTTTAAACCATTTGCCTGCTTTCATCTTCCATTTTTCTTCTCTCCCCCTTCCTGGGAGCTCTCTAGCTGCGATTATCCTTAGGCTTCGCATTAGCTTTCCTCTCTCCTGCTCCAGGATGGACTCAAACGGGGCATTGATTAAAGCTAAAACCTTTAGCAGGAGAATTTCTGGCGAGCTCTGGCTTCGGGGTCCCGCCACCTCCTTGATCTCCACTCTGCTCCTGGACCAGCTTCCCAAGCCACGGGGAATTTGACAAGACGGGGCCAAGCTGGCACCAAGAGGGTAGTCTCAGCTCCACCGGAGTGACCCGATTTGTACCTTTGGAAGCCCTCGGCTATGCCTGTGGTAGAAGGCAGCAGGGACAGGATGTGGAAAAGCTATTGTGCGGGCTGGTTTTTTGGCTGTTTCCTGCTGCCTTTTGCTCCCCGAAGGTTGCCGCTCGCTTTCGGAGGGGCAGGGCATGCTCTGAAACGCCGTGATGGCACAGCTTCATGCGGCAGTCTTTGAGGGGAGTAATTACAGCCTTCAGAATATGCATAAAATATAAGGTTGGGCACTTGGTGTCTCTTCAAATCCTCGCCCTCGGCAGCCGGAGCTCAGGAACGGGTGCTGTGCCTGCAGGCAGGCGTGGGAGAGCACGGCTGCAGAGACAGTGCCAAGAGACCACTTAGGGCTTGGCTTTGTGGCACATCAGCAGCCCCCGTGGACCTCTTGTCCCAAGAGAATATGGTGGCCAGCAGGAGCAGGGAAGCGATCGTGCTCCTGTACTCGGCACTGGTGAGGTCACAGCTTGAGTATTATGCTCAGTTTTGGGTGCCCCAGCACAGGAGGGACATTGAGGTGCTGGAGCGTGTCCAGAGAAAGGCAATGGAGCTGGTGAGGGGTCTGGAAAACACATCTTATGAGGAGCGGCTGAGGGAATTGGGATTGTTTAGCCTGGAGAAGAGAAGGTTGAGGGAAGATATTATTGCTCTCTACAACTACCTGAAAGGAGGTTGTAGCCAGGTGGGCGCTGGTTTCTTCTCCCAAGTAACAGGCGATAGGACAAGAGGAAACAGGTTCAAGTTGCGCCAGTGGAGGTTTAGGCTGGACATTAGGAAAAAATTTTTTCACGGAAAGAGTTATCAAACATTGGCACAGGCTGCCCAGGGAGATGGTTGAGTCACCATCCCTGGATGTGTTTAAAAGTCCTGTAGATGTAGTGCTTAAAGATGTGGTTTAGTGGTGGACCTGGTAGAGTAGGGTCAATGGTTGGACTAGATGATTTTAAAGGTCTTTTCCAACCTAAATGATTCTGTGATTCTATGAGCTACCGACGCCCAGTGGCTGTTCTCCATACTCCTGCGGGATGGGAGCCCAGCGTGGGAGTGACCTCTGAGTAACCGATGGGCTGTAGCACCACACCCGGGCTTGCCTGGCAGGAACTCGTCTGTGCAGCCCTTCCCTCTGCCGGTCAAATTAATGGCTTGAATTAACCCCAGTAGTTCGCTCCCGCAAGAGAATGATGAAAACCACCGTTTCCCTGGGTGGGAGCATCAGTAGCGGCCCCAGCTGCCTCTCGGACCCACCGGAGTCGCAAGACCTCTGCTCAGGTCTCAGTGCCTCTGGGCTGGCTGGTAGCACAGTCATGTGTGGGCATATCCATGGGGATGTGCCCAGGACCGCCAGGTTCAAGCCCTGTAGGTGACCAAGCAGGTACGAGGTGATAACCGTAGCCTTGCAAGAGGCTCTGCCTGAGCCAGGACTTGTAACTCATTAAAGCAAATAAGAGGAG
This sequence comes from Chionis minor, assembly GCA_013398295.1. Taxonomy (NCBI): domain Eukaryota; kingdom Metazoa; phylum Chordata; class Aves; order Charadriiformes; family Chionidae; genus Chionis; species Chionis minor. The sequence goes on along the minus strand of VZSF01004738.1, from coordinate 308,693 downwards.
CTCATCTTAATTTTACACTTCACAAATATTTTTGTATTTGTATGGTTATTTCTCCCTTTTTTTGAAGAGGTGTATCTAAGAGGGTATTTTGAGTTTCCTTTGGGCTGATCCGCTTCTTTCTCCTAGAGATAATAAGACCAATAAAAAAATTGCAATTACAAGGAAAACTGGTTGCTTGAGATAAATGAACAGCTCTTCCTCGGTGCACAAACCCACCCATTATATCGCTAGGCTCTGTAGCTTGGAACCAGCTGGTGAAATTGAGGATAAACAAAGCTGAAAAGCAGGAGTGATTTTCCCCTGCAAAGGTTTCTTTCTTGAGGGAGGGCAGAAAACGCCAGAGTTGTTACTTGTAAAAGAGGAAATGAGCCTCTTAATTTCTCAATTTCTCTGGTTGGGGGGGAGGCAGGGCTTCTGGTGCCACCCAGCCGGTAAATCGATGACCTCTTCTGCCTTGAGGTCTTTGAGATGAACTTCTGATTGTCTTTGGCTCTTAAATGGTGTTAGGAAAATAGTTGCTCATTTTCGAACCCTTTGTTACCTACTTGGTCACCAAAAATGATTAAATTAAGTCCCTCTGATGAACAAACAAAAATCCACAGAAGTAATAGCCTGACAAATCCTGTTTGTTCTGTGGAAAGAATAAACTGTGCCGAAAACACGGGGAGGAGAGATGCGGGCGAAGGGAGGTGAAAGGAAAACAAATTGGCTGCATGCAGAGGTCTGGTGTCAAACGTCAGAGGGATCTTGTTCGCTCAGATACTCTGTGAAAGACCATGGCAACCGGGGGCCCGGGGAGAGCGGAGAGGTCTGTAGCCCCTCCCTGAGACTGGATGACAGCGGAAATAGGTGAAGCAACCCGCTCTGCAGAGCCTGCTGCCGGGAGCTGGAGGTGTAAACCGGCATTTTCGGTCCCTTCGTCCTGTACGCTGGCTCTTTCAAGGCAAAAAGAGGAAAAAAAAAAAAAAAGTCTGAAATGAATGGATTTGTAATTCCCTTAGTCTGTCAGATGGTACCATTCTGCGAAAGGTGGCTTTGCTTTGGGCAGCCTGATTTAGAGAGAGGGATTAAGATCCCCGCCAGACGCAATAAGTAACAACATTTCAAGGAATTTAATAGAAATATTTCAGGGGGAGTATAGGACCGCGCTTTCAGGCTGCTCCGAAAATGCTGGGTAGAGATGACGCTTTACTTGTGACATAGTATATGGAAATGGGGTGATACTTTTGATCCCAGTAATAGGTTGGAGACCCTCTTTTTAAACAAATACACATATACACACACACATGCGTGCCCGCAGTACCTAAGAGCCCCCCGATACAGGATTATTGCCTGTTTATCTTGTACATCGCAGGCCACTCAATTGCACCACTAAGTTGTGTTTACCCAGAAAGGCTGTCATCCTTGAGGACATCAAAACATGGAGATCTGCCATCTCTGACGGGTAATGAAATCACAGGGTAAAAATCTGATTCTTCTTTCAGATTTGAATCTGTCTGCAGCTTCCAGCCCTTGTATCTGGTTTGGCCTTCTTCACCAGATAAAAGAATTCTTTAAAGGATTTCTTCCCTCGTGAAGGTATTTTTATACGCCATGGTCAAAGCATCTCTCAGTTTTCTTTGTGGTAAGCTAAAGGGATTGAGCTCTTTAAGTCACTCACTGGCAGACGCTTTTCTCCCTTCAGATAATTTTTGTTTCGTCTTTTTCTGCTCTGGCTCTAAAACGTAGGCGCCTGATTGTATACGTTTTCCGAGTATCGTTCTAATGCAGTATGCAGGATAAGCCACCTCCTGGCTTCTATTTGCTCTTCCGCTCTTTGTATATTCAAGGATTGCATTAGTTCACATACCACAGAACGGCACCGCGGGCTCATGTCTGACTGTCCGTTTTGCACATTAAGACCCTGCTTTCCAAGTCTGTCCTTCCCTCAGCTTTCTGGGAAATATTTTGCTCCCGGATACGGAGTACCCGTCCTCCCTCGCTTTCTGCCAGCAGTTGCCTGCGTCAGCCCCCTTTTCCCTCGGGTCCCGCTCTGCCCCCCTGGCCTTCAGCAGGAGCGGAGCCGGCTCACCGTGTCCGAGGGCTCCGGTCATCACCGTGCACGGATGGATGATAAGTAGGCTCGGCCGATCCCTGCCTGGGTTTACCCACATCCAGCTGCCCGGCTCTCCGCGCATCAGCTGGTGGTTGTTCTGCTTGTTCTGAAAGCAAATTCTGTGATTGCTTTTAGCTGTAGTTGGGAGATTGAATAATATACAGAAGGAATAAATCACTGCATGGTAAGAGGCACGTAAGAGTTGAGACAAAGAGGGAAATACCTTTTCCACTCCCCTTTGTTCTCTTTTTAAAGGTGCTGATGTTTACTGTGCATAACTGCACGTGTATACACACACAGCACCCCTGGACTCCTGCGGAGGATCCCCTCGCTCCAGTAGTTCCCTGGAAATACACTGGGAGTACAAGGGGTTTATCTTCCTGTAGCTTAACTGAGGATCAGATTATCAACAGAGGGCAACTCCCTTGTAGGCGTTAACGAAGCAGCCAGATCCTGACAAAAGTTCATTTGCTCTGCAACTATAGGAAGCCTGTCCAGGCATGTTATGCTGACCATTTGGAAATCGTGGCTCCTTTTTGGCTCCGCAAACCGCAGCTTTGGCTCTTTCGATACCTGCTTTTGCTCCTGGGGGCCAAGCACTCGGTTCTGTCGCTGGGCTGCTTCGAAAGCCGGGTGGCAGAGGCTGCAGAGGCAGGAGGGGTTCCGGCAGGGTCCGTGGGATGCTTAGTCAGGGACAGTTTGAACTCTCCCTGTGGCACGGCTGAGTCAGGGGAAGGGGCTTTGGCACCATCCCCCCTCTCATAACCAGCCTCTTGGCTTTGCCTGCCCCTTTGCCCGTCGCAGCAGAGCCGCAGCTTCCCTGTTCCCGACTGGAGCGCGTGTGCTTCTGCACGAGCCACGGCTGTCGGGAGAGAGCTGTTTGCAGCCTGCCAGTCGCGCACAGCGGCTTCGAGTGTTGTTGAAAACAGCCAGAGTGAAAAATCCGAAGTCGCGCTGTCCCGTCTTCCCAGGTGTAACAGGCTGGTGAGAGGCAGGCTGAAGATACAGGACGTGCTTCCCATTCCGGAACACCTTGTCACCCTTTTCGAGGACTACATGCCTACACCCATACAGGGCACCCCTGCATGCTCGTGCCATCACAAGCACAGGGCTGTGGGGGAAGGAGCTGGGATGTCCCCTGGCTGCTCTGCATCCCCGGGGGATCCCTCCGGAGGTGGCCGCCTGAGTCACCCGGTGAGTCAGGCTGTGGGCACTGGCCACCGGGTACCAGCGCTGCCAGCTGCGGAGGTGACGCGCAGCCGTCTGGAGAGAGAAGAGGCAGCGGTGCCTGTTGGTGGAGAAAGGAGAAGGCAGAGGCAGGGCAGAGGGTGTAGGGAGGGACGGCAGGGATTGAGGAGGAGCAGGACGTCTAGGGGCAGGAGGGCTCAGGGTGCTGGAGGAGGATGAGGGAGCTGGCAGGCAGCTCAGGAGCAAAGAGCGTCGTCAGCGAAGCTTGTGTGTGTTTGGTTTTAACCGTGTAAGTGTTGTGGGAGAGTTGCTTGACTCCGTGCTCGGCTCCTGTGGTGAGACTGCGCCTGGCCCTGGAGCCCGCACGGTTTGTCCGAGGCAGCCGGGTAGAGCCCAGCGTTCCATCACCAGTTCCCAGCCCCATGCACGCACCCCCCAGCCCGCTTCCAGGTTTCATCTCTGCGCTGGACCTCCAAGAGGTAACAGTGGAAGGAGGGTGGGTGCGCACACCCGTGGCTGGGTAGCTGAAACCACCCCGAAGCCCACGTGGCCCCGCGCCGCTGCCAGGGCTGGGCAGAGCCGTACAACCTCCATCGGAGGTCGGCCGCAGCGGTGCCGGGCTGCACGGGCGCTCCTGGGAGAGAGCTCCGCTCCCAGGTGCCAGGGAGCATTTTCCTGCCTGCGGGAGACCTTTTGCCTGGGCTGTGCTCCTGGTTTTGGGACACGTAACCCAGGGCTGCTCCCAGTGATGTCAGCGGGGCCTTTCATCATTGGTTGGGAAGAGCTTTGGCCAAAAAAAATGGAAAGGAGAAGAAATATTCCGGGCGGCAGGGTGGTGTTCTGGCTTGATGAAGAAGGCCTGGCTTTAAACCTGTTATTAAAACTGGAAACAGGAAGTTTTCACTATGGGTAGGTAAACTCTTGTGCCTCAGAATGACTAAACACACAGCACTGGAATTAACACCTTTGTGCTAATCTTTGTGTTTCCTCCAGCTGCTGCAGAGGGCTCCTGTCAGCTGGCGGGGCTCCGTTCTAAGCTTTCTCCCTTTGTAAACTCTGGAATTAATATATAACGTAACGCGATACAGAATGGCGTGCCTTCTGCGGCGTTACCCTGGGGTGGACGTGTCCCTCAGCCGTACCCGTGCGTGCAGAAGAGCCAGGACAGTAGTTCTGTAATAGGATTGTTTGGAAGGCGGGTTCAGCAAGGATTTGGGCTGCAGCCCCCACGGCAGCCGTGCGCCTGAGGAAGCTCCGAGTGATGTCACTTCACAGCATGCCCTCTGGCTCCCGGAGTTTTTCCCCCCTCTCACTTTTCTTCTTCCTTGTAGTGGCTGCTGCAAAGGCTCCATTATTTGGCAGCGTGGCGTTGCTTTTGTCTATAAATGGAAGCAGTTGGCCCGTCTCCCAGTATAACACAAGATAGTCCTGTGCATCGGTTATGCAATCTGTAGCTTGATGACTTCATCAGAAGTCGGGGGGGAGGGCCGGGGGGTGGTAGGAGAAAGCCTTTACCCTCAGCTCTGCTGGAGACGGCTGATGTCTGTGTCCCCACCAAAGCAAAGGGGTGGGTGACAGGGCTCGGGTGCAGGAGCAGCTTGAGGGATGGTTAGTGGGTGCCTTTCCCTGTCCCTGGCTCCGGGAAGCCCCGGCAGTTGCCACAGCCCAAGGAGGGACCACGCTTGGCCAGGTTGTAAAGTGCAGCATGCGACGGAACCGGGGGGGAGAAGTGGAAAAGAGGAGCAGGGAGGGAACTTTCAAACCAAGGCAGATGTTAAAGAGAGAAAGAACTGAAGTATCAGCGAGCTGCCTTTCAGCAGAGAGCCCTTCAGGGAATATCTGTGTGAAGGTGAGATGTGGACAAATTGTATTTTCTTGTTATTGCCTCAGAAGGGTCCTCAAAAACCTGACCTTCATGCAGAAAGGCTGATCCTAATTTCCCAAGCTACGCTCAAGCATTTGTTTTAACCCTTTCACTGACTGGATTGGGGTGGGTATCGTAAGATTACTTTCCTGTGTGTTCACCGATCAGCCAGTAATTGACATAACTCAAACTTGTCAATGAAGCAGACGAGTCTAAACCTCGCCCTAGAATGCTTTGCACAAAGGATCCTAAAGTAAAATAGGTCTTTTCCATCAAGTCAGTGTTTTTGAATGAGCAACCACCTCTATAGAACTATTAAAGAGGTTCTAACGAGCAAATGTTAAGGCTGGTCCTGCCAAGCGAGTGGCACTCTGACGCTGGCTTACCTAGCCCAGCAGAGGTGAGGAGCACTGGTTATCCCCACGAGCTGGTACGTGCTCGTGGCTTTCCCAAGACCTGATAAAAGGTGGTCCTGCCCTGCGGAGCCACTCCTGGACAGTTTTTTGTCTTGCAGGAAGGCAGCCCGAGCTCACCACAGCGTTACTCCTCTCTCCCTCACCGGTCAGCCCCCGTTGCATCCCAGACCATGGCGCAGAGCGCTGGGTGCGGGACGGTGGGTGTCAGGCGTGCCCAGGCAGGGCAGAGAGCGCAGAGCCGGCCCCACGGCGAGGGGTGCTGCCTCTGGGGCTTTTGAGGTCTCCCACGCTGGCGAGTCCCCGCTGCGGTTCCTTCTCCGGCACGCAGACAGCCCCGCTGCCTCAGGGCCAACACGCGTGGTGGGGCTGCGAGGGGCTCAGGTGCGATCGTGTGGAAGGTAGGTGGGAGAGAGGAGAAAGTCCTTCTGCTCTTTTACGCCAAGGAGTACCCGGAATAAAGACTGGGGAAACAGCGCTACACCTGCTGCTTTGTAATCAAACCCCCAAATTGTTTTTGTGGTTTTTTTTTTTTTTTTAATTCAGCCCTAGCTGGTGTTTTCGGATGGGGTTTAGTAGTGGTTTTGGCAGCGCGTGGTTGAGTAGGGCAGGTGGAGAATGCATTGGGAGCAGCCCTGAGGAGAGGAACTTGGGGGTGTTGGTGGATGAGAGGCTCAACACAAGCCAGCAATGTGCACTCGCAGCTCGGAAAGCCAACAACATCCTGGGTGGCATCAAAAGAAGCATGGACAGCAGGTCGAGGGAGGTGATTCTGCCCCTCTACTCCATTCTGGTGAGACCCCACCTGGAGTATTGTGCCCACCTCTGCAGCCCCCAGCTTAAGGACATGGGCCTGTTGGCAGTGGGTCCCAGAGGAGGCCACAAAGATGCTCAGAGGGCTGGAGCCCCTCTGCTGTGAGGACAGGCGGAGAGAGTTGGGGTTGTTCAGCCTGGAGAAGAGAAAGCTCCGGGAAGACCTTATTGCAGCCTTCCAGTATCTGAAAGGGGCCTGTAGGAAAGCTGGAGAGGGACTTTTTACAAGGGCATGTGGTGATAGGACGTGGGGTGATGGCTTCAAACTGGAAGAGGGTGGATTTAGATTAGGTATTAGGAAGAAATTTTTCACTGTGAGGGCGGTGAGGCACTGGAACAGGTTGCCCAGGGAAGCTGTGGATGCCCCATCCCTGGAAGTGTTCAAGGCCAGGCTGGACGGGGCTTTGAGCAACCAGGTCTAGTGGGAGGTGTCCCTGCCCGTGGCAGGGAGGTTGGAACTAGATGGTCGTTAAGGTCCCTTCCAAGCTGAACCCGTCGATGATTCTGTGGTTGGACTCGCTGATGTTAAAGGTCCCCTCCAAGCCAGACGGTTCCTGTGTTAGAGCCAGGGAGCCCTGGAGCGGGGCACCGGGACGCTCCGGGCTCCCTTTCCCCCCGCCGGCGGCAGAGCCCCCCGCTGCCGGTCGCGCCGGCGGGATCGCAGCCGCCCCGGGGGAAGGGGGGTCCCGCCGCTCCCCGGTCCCCTGCGCCGGCGGCGGGCAGGAGCGGCCGGTGCCCCGCCGGGCCGCGGGCGGGCAGCGACACCTGCCGGCGGCCGCCGCGTCCTCCATCTTCCCGGCAGCGGGGCGGGGGGGCCGGGGAACTAGATGGTCTTTAAGGTCGCTTCCA
>VZSF01004738.1:247076-301418 GCA_013398295.1 Chionis minor | reverse complement strand
GGTCTAGTGGGAGGTGTCCCTGCCCGTGGCAGGGAGGTTGGAACTAGATGGTCGTTAAGGTCCCTTCCAAGCTGAACCCGTCGATGATTCTGTGGTTGGACTCGCTGATGTTAAAGGTCCCCTCCAAGCCAGACGGTTCCTGTGTTAGAGCCAGGGAGCCCTGGAGCGGGGCACCGGGACGCTCCGGGCTCCCTTTCCCCCCGCCGGCGGCAGAGCCCCCCGCTGCCGGTCGCGCCGGCGGGATCGCAGCCGCCCCGGGGGAAGGGGGGTCCCGCCGCTCCCCGGTCCCCTGCGCCGGCGGCGGGCAGGAGCGGCCGGTGCCCCGCCGGGCCGCGGGCGGGCAGCGACACCTGCCGGCGGCCGCCGCGTCCTCCATCTTCCCGGCAGCGGGGCGGGGGGCTCGGGGAACTAGATGGTCTTTAAGGTCGCTTCCAACCCAAACCATGCTACGTTTCGTTGCTGCAGGACGCAAATCTAAAAGAAACACATTATGTGGTTAAATCCTGAGGTTCTGGTGCAATATAGGGGGAATTAATGCTGCCAGCTCCCGCTGTTCATTGTGTGTGCCTTAAAACCTCGGCTCCTCAATCCGGAGGACTGTGTAAAACTGCCGTTATGGAGGAAAGGAAATGGAGAGAAAATACGTTTCTTGTCTCCGTGATGAGGGAGGAAAAGTTTGGAAAAACATGACTGAAGTTACCCATCCTGAACGAAAGTAAACACAGTACACAAGTTTATTATTTTATTATTAATGAATGGTAAAGTGCTCTTGTTTTACCTGAGGGGGCTTTGAACTGCAGGAGAAAAGAGGAACTGCCGTCTGCTCCCTGTGGGGAACAGCCCATGGCTTGGTCACAAGCCACAAGCATCTTTCCAAGAACTCTTGCTTTCTTCACGCTCTGATCTTCACCCACAGACTCAATGTTTCTTGTCAACGAGCCATGATTTCCCTTGCCCGTGGAGCATCCCGAGTAACAAGGCTTTCTCTCTCTCTTTGCACAGGAGCAGCATCAAGTGGGATTGTCTCGGAGCACAGGGCCCATGCAGCCGTCTGTCCCACCAGGCTCCAGCAGCGTGGTCACGGGCACGAGCTCTGGGGGTCCCTTCCTGGGAAACCCACCTCAAGCGGCCATCATGAAGCAGATGCTGATTGAGCAGAGAGCCCAGCTCCACGTGATAGAGCAGCAGAAGCAGCAGTTCCTGAGAGAGCAGAGGCAGCAGCAGCAGATCCTAGCGGAGCAGGTACAGCATGGCACTGTCTCGGGCGCTGCGGCGCGCGCTGGTATGAGAGCGTGAGCGCTAGAGACGGCGCAACACCAGTTTTCCTTCTCTGTTTGGTGATTCTCTCTTTGTCGCTTACATCGTGGTATTTCAGCGATGGTTATCCAAGAAGAGACCGCTGTCTCAGTCCTGCCCTTAGTTTGGCAAATATTACCCACGTTCCCAGCGGTGGGCTTGGCAGTCGCGTGGAGTTATAGACACTGGAGAAGTTAGCTCTTAACCTGGTGTCTCATGGTGCATTTACTCTGGCAGAAGCAGGCTCTGCTAATGTTACAGTTGCTGGTCCTCTCCCCGACCTCTGACTATGGTTTTGCACTGGCAAAAGCTACGTACAGCCATGCAGTGATCTGGGGAAAAGAATTGGTGTGGGTTAAAAGTAACCTAGCAAAGAAAAAAGTTAGTATTTACCCAGATCAGTTCCATAATCTGGTTTATCATGTAGCAGTACGAGCAACTGTGTTAGCGCAAGGGAGAGGTAGCACCGAGGGAGGAACCAGGAGGTGAAGCAGGAGAACAGTAAAACCACTTCTGGCAGCATGGAAGTGCTGTGCTGGAGCCTGGCTTCTGGAGCTCTCGGGCTTTGCAATGCAGATGTTAAATTACCTGGTGTGAATGGGGATGTTTTGTGCACACTTAACTCAGTGGTAGTTTAAAGGCAACCCAGGAGAAACTTGCTGGACAGTCACGCCATTCGGTTTTTGTAAGCTTATGCCCACGTTTAAATCTGCAATCCCCTAACGCTACCTAGAAAATGTTCTGATAGGTCAAGAGTTGCTTTAAGCTTGGCTTCACCTCTTCTGATGCGGAAATGCAGTTTAAGACCTGGAGTCTGTCTTAATTTGAGTTAGAACTTGTGTGCATGTTGTATAATCACAGCAACACTGATAGCCTTCCCCTCTTCTCATGGTCCTCTTGAGAAGCAGAAAAATTCACCCCTGATGAACAGGAAGGATGCTCCTAGAAATATTCAGGGTAAAGGCGCATGAATTGGTTTAGAGGTGAGCCAGCGCAGAGGAGTGAGGATGCACTAATGTTCCTCTGTCGTGGATTGGGGCAATTCAAGTGCATAAACCCCAGAGCCGGTCACTGACCTGGCTGAAGGCAAGCCTAGAAGTGTTGAAAACCCACAAGCCTGTGGCTGTCAAGTTCACTGGTCTAGGTGTAAAGGGACAACTTTGCAGTCGTCAGGTTCCTAGCTTTTGGCTGCTTTGTGCCTAACAAGGTTCCCTTTAACTTTTTGATAGTTTGTAATGCATATTTACGAGCACAGGGATTAGTACTTGCTTTTTTCCCACCTTTGCCGTTTTCTTACCTTTGTTCCGCGTCCTTTTTTTCGGACACAGAATTTGTACAGCTGCTGACGAAGCACCAAGATATGTCCTTTCAGTAATTGCTTAGTCAAGTATAACCCTAGGCCTTGAGAGCTCTGGTAAACACACTCTCTGTTTTTATAATCAGCCCTCGATTCTGTTTTAGATGTGTGCGTATTCCTAGAAAATAACCACAGAGGAGCTGGGCTGGTGGGCTGGATGAGGGCAGGGCAGCATTTTGCAGTCACCTGCTCCCCAAATGTCCTTCACAAGAGGAAATGTTAAGGCACAAGAGGAAATGTGCCTTAACAGCCGCTGAGTTTTGGCTAGGGAATGGTCCTGGGTGCGGTGGTGCGGTGAGGATGCCGTGCTCCTTGCAGCCGAGTGCTTTGAGCGCAGAGTTGGAGGGAAGGCTTGTGCCAGGAACACAAACCTCTGGATCTTGGCAGGGCTTGGGGGAAGGAAAAGGTGTGTGGCTACAGTTGCCCTTAGACCTAGGTGAGCCAAGTTATCTCACGTCCATCCCTCCCAGCCTGAAGATGGTTAAGTTCGCGCTGTAGGTTGAGATGAAGCGGTTTTAAGTAAGGAGAGATGGTGTTAACCTCAGTGCTTATTCCTTTTTGAACCGAAAGGAGTCCACGTGCTGAGTGCTCTCAGGAGGACTCTTCAAATGGCTCCGCTTGTCTCTCCAGAACAGTTTGCTAGATAAGAAGTGCTGCAGTTCTGCTGCAGTACTTTTGCCACCAGCCCCTTTCGCAGCTCGCTGATTAATTAATCATCTTTTTCTCTCCTGCTTTCTTCCCCTCACTCATTTTCAGCAGTTGCAGCAGCAGTCGCATTTGCCTCGGCAGCATCTGCAGCAGCAGCGGAGCCCGTATCCGGTGCAACAGGTCAATCAGTTCCAAGGTAAAAGTCAAATTCTTTTTCCTATATCGAGTCAACGTGCGCCCCTGTAGTGGGCACGTAAAAGTTCATGCGTTTTGTGAAGACCAGGGCTTAAGCAGTGTGCCAGAATAGGAAGTTAGGCTGTTGCACACCTGCACATTCCGCATGTTTTACTGAAGGGGAATGTTCAGGTTTGTGTATTTAGTTAAGTTTCTAATTTCCTTTCTGCTCCCCTCAGCAAAAGCTGCATTTTTTATTTGACATTTGTTTTGCCTCTTTGACATCTGGATTCTATGGATTTATCTTGTTTGCCTCCACTGTCGTTATGCCTTTTTTTTCCAGCTAGTGTCTCTCACTGTATCTTGGTTTTACTCCTCTTCATTCCCCGCTTTATCGAATTTGATGAGCAGGGAATTTCAGAGGGGTCATCTTTATCCGGAGAAGTGCCTGGTAAATGTCAGGTGTGTGAAACAGTGAAATATCTGAGATGAAAATGGATATTTTTTAATGTTCTCAAAAAAAGCAAGTGTTATTTCAATGTGCTCGCAGTTAACTGAAGAATGTGAGGACAATCATTTTGGCTTAGGAAAGGAAGTTAATTCTGAGCTTTTTAGGTGTGGAGCATCAGCTGAATGTCATCGCTAACCATGGATTCTAAATAGACGTGAAACAAACCTGCACTTGTCCTTTGTATTCATGGTAGTGTCATGTAGCTGCAACAGAAAACAAGGGAGGCAAGCATATTGCAGTTCTCACACTCGGGAAGCGAACAGGCAGCCAAATCTTCTGCTGGTGTATATCAGGGTGCCTCCTATAATCGTCTGCTCATTCTTATCTTTGGCAGCATAAGTTCTATATGAACTGAAATTTCTCCCAATAATTCATTTGCGAAATCAAAATACATGTGTGCGCACCGCCGTGAGACGCCCATGTAAAATCTTTCTGCATTAATGCTTTTTTGAAACCTTGCCTTCGTATGTATTATTTAAAAGAAACGCAGAAGAGACTTTAGGCTAATCGGACAGAGCAAGGAAGTAATTTTCATAAATAAGCTAATTCAAATGTAAGTATTTCACCGTTTTTCCTCTTTAGTCACAAGAATGTAATCAAGTGCAGTAGGTTATGTGTAAGTGAGACCAGAAGGTGGCCCAAAATCTTAAAATCTGTTGAATCTCTCTTTTAACTACTTCTTGTCTGAACTCTTGTCTCTTACGCCGAGCATGGTAGTTCACAAAAGTAGTATGTGAACCACTTGGTGGTTGGGACTCCTTTGGAGGTTTTCAACTGCTGTTTTCAAATAAAATAAAAAAAAGCTAAAGATGCTTTAAGTTTTATCGTTATCTCTACCCTTAAGCACTTGCTGGAATCATAGCCAAAAGAGATGGCTTCTAACCATGGAAGAAGGAGGTGATCTAAATTAAGAAAATTCAAGGAAACCCCAGTGCCAATCATTAAGAAAGCAGCTTAATTGATAGGATAGATACAGTAGAAGCTGCCGTCACATTTGCCCTGTGCAAGTGAGATCCAGATGGTCTCTCTTCATGGTACAAAACGTTTCACTTATCTACACGTTGGAGAGTTGAGCTAAAAGCATCCTCCAGAAGCTCATCCTGCTGCAGCAAAATGGAGACTTAGCCATCCTCTGCATCACCCGTGCAGAACTACAGGGATGATGCTTCCTTTATTCATACCTGTCGTGGAAACTAAGCCAACATAAATAATAGGGCCCAGTAGTCTTTATTCTTTACGGATATGTTCAGGTAGGTTGTCTGCCACTGAGAGACAACGTGTAGGGCCTGATTTAAGAACGTTCAGATTTTGTTGTACAGTTTATGATGCTTAAAGCAACCATTTTATATTTATGTCTTGCATTTAATAACGTTTGAGCTGGGAGTAGGTGTGCACCTCATCCTGTCGGAGCTTCACCTGCAGAGTATTTTATTGAGTACGGTACGGTAGTGGCTCAAACCCACAATGAACCCATGGCATGATCAGAGCTATGGTAATTGTTTTTATATAAAGATAGTAAATACAGAAGCGTATTGGATTCCCAGAAATCGATAGCTCCCCCCACCCCTGAAAGGAAGACAGAAGCATGGTTCAGTTATCTGCCACGGTGTGGAATTTAACAAGGTTAGGATTTTCTGGTTTCCCATCACTGGCCTAAGGTGGAGTAAAATGTGCTTATAATATCGATTCACTAATACACTCTCCCCGCTTTAAATGTCCACAAAAAACAATTTTTCTTCTTTCCATAGACTTAATCAGTAACAATGATACAGAAAATCCATTCATTTATGCCTCCTGAGCTATTAAAAAATTGATTGGCCTTCTGAGCCTGACATTTCCATTTTCAAGGCTTACTTTTGAAAGACAATGGAGAGATTTAAAAGAGAGCTTCAAATCGTAAGCTGAAGTTCAGCTGCTTTGCTGCCGTTGAAGAAGGCCAGTGGAAGCTTTCTCATTTGCTTGCTAGAAGCTGAATTAGGCATATCTGGAGAAGATAAGCGCTACTGAATCGCAGTGCGTACGCAACTTTGAAGTCTTAGGGACTAATTTTTCTCANAAAATACACACAGAAAAAAAGACTCACGTTTATTTTTGAAAGGGGACTTCGACTCCCAGGTCGCTTCTTAAAAATTCCTGGTCCCAGGGAGGTAAGAGAAAGGCAGGCCTGTTTCAGCCCCGCAGCCCTCGTGGCTGCGTCGCGTAGCTCCCCGAGTGGGTTACTATCAGGGATGCAGCCGTGGCTGTAGTCGTGCATCACACGTGCCAAGGGTCTTGCCTCGGTTCTTTGAGAATCCAAAGCCGTGAGTTCCTTTGGGTCCACATCCCAAAATTGCCTTGAATGAGAATTACTTAGTGAGTAAATCATTGGCCTTTTAACCTTGCCGGCCTCACTTCAGGCCTCAAGGGAAATCATAGAATCACTTGGGTTGGAAGAGACCTGCAAGATCATTTGAGTCCAACCATAACCTACACTACCAAAAACACTCCTAAACCATGTCCCTCAGCACCACGTCCACCCGTCTTTTAAATACCTCCAGGGATGGCGATGCCACCACCTCCCTGGGCAAAATGAGGCTGCTCGTCTGCGTCGGCAGTGTTCTCTGCTGGATAGTGTCCCGCTTCACCAGCGACTCCTGTTCCGGGTGACGCTTGAGCTCTGACGGCTCTCACCTTCAAGGAGAGGGGACTTGGCAGGTCAGGACGGAGGCTGCGGCCAGTGTGAGGTGGGGAACATGTACTCTCTGAAACGCAGCTAACGTTAGGCAGCAAGCACATCTCCCAAGGATGGACTCCCAAAACTTTCTAGCCTTTCCCTCCTAACTTTCACGGGAAACAATAATTTATTTGCTCGGAACGCACAGCAGTCTGAAATCCTACTGTGATGCAGAAGATTCCCTCTTCTGCAAAGACGCGTTAATTGAGATTTAAAGGGTTGTGGTGGTTTTTTTCTTACCTTCCTCCCTTTTTGGTGCAGGTTCTCCCCAGGATATAGCAGCCGTGAGGAACCAAGCAGCACTCCAGAGCATGAGGACGTCCCGAATGATGGCGCAGAACGCCAGCATGATGGCAATGGGTCCTTCGCAGAACCCCAGCACACTGCCCACGACCGCAGGCCAGTCAGACATGGGCATGGCTCCCTACAGCAACGCCTCTTCCAGCCAGCCGGGAATGTACAGTATGAGCACAGGGATGAGCCAAATGTTGCAGCACCCAAACCAAAGTGGCATGAACATGGCACATAACGCAGGCCAGGGAACGAGGCAGCCTGCCTCTGGACAAGCGGTGGGAATGGTCGGCAGTTTTGGTCAGAACATGCTGGTAAACTCTGCTCTTCCCCAGCATCAGCAGCAGCTGAAAGGACCCGTGGGCCAGGTCTTACCCAGGCCACAAGCGCCGCGACTCCAAAACCTGATGGGGACTGTCCCTCAGGGAACGCAGAGCTGGCAGCAGCGAGGCTTACAAGGAATACCTGGAAGGACTAGCGGTGAAATGGGGCCCTTCAATAACGGCACAACATACCCCATGCAGTCCGGGCAGCCGCGGCTGTCCAAGCAACACTTCCCGCAGGGGCTCAATCAGACCGTGGTGGACACGAGTGGAAGTGTAAGAGCCCTGAACCCCGCCATGGGAAGACAGCTGCTGCAACCACTGCCTGGGCAACAGGGAGCCGGCCAGGCCAGGCCGATGGTAATGCCCGCAATAAGCCAAGGGGTCCCCACCATGTCTGGCTTCAGTCAGCCCCCGACGCAGCAAATGCCAGGCGGTAGCTTTGCTCAGAGCAGCCAAGGCCAGGCCTACGAGCGGAATCCCACTCAGGACATATCGTACAACTACAGTAATGAAGGAGCAGGGGGGTCATTCTCCAGTTTAGCAGAGGGCGCGGACCTCGTGGACTCCATCATTAAGAGCGGACCAGGGGATGAGTGGATACAAGAACTCGATGAGTTGTTTGGAAACCCCCAGTGAACGGGCTTTTGTATAGTCTGGAGCTTTGGTTGTTACCTTTGAAAAAAGAAAAGAGTGAGTCGGATGTTCTCCCCGTCCTTGGATTGTTGGGGTTTTTTGTTTGAATTGGTTTGGTTTGGGGTTATTTTGTTTTCTTTTGTTTTTAATCGTGCAAACTGAGCTGATCTGTAGCCAACTTTGGAAGATTCAGGGGATGACGAGAACATTGGCATCCCAAGACTTCCACCGAGGAATCTCTGTTGCGTGGCAGCACCCGCTCTGTGTGTGTGCTGGGGGGGCAGGATGGGGAAACTGGAAAAGCCGGGTGATGCCTCTGGTTGGGAAAATTTGGTCTTTCCCTGCTGAAGCAAGGCTTCATTGCACAGTGGTGTGGGGTGGTCCCGATATCTCCCACCTCATGTAACTGTAAACGCTGTGGATTTCAGGGGGGTGGATGAAAACAGCCGTGAGCAAAGCCTGCAGGCGCCCACGGGCGATTGCACAGGCGCTGGTCGGAAAGGGGCTTAACCCCGGGGGTCAGCAGGTCTCAGTGAGCCACGGCCAGGCCCGCGGGGCCGGCTCGGGGCTGTCACACGGGATGGCGCAGCACGCACGTGACAAACCTAAACAGTCACAGGGAGGTCACCGTTTTCACTGCAGGGTGATAAAAATCCGATAAAAGTGTAGGAGACCATAAATTTGGCGGTGCGGCGAGGACAGTTTGAGTATGGGACAGCTGCTGGGGATGGCTTCGGTGGGTGGCTTAACTTCATGAGGTATTTAGTCCCCTTGGGACTTGAAGCGGCGCTTCCCTGTCGGAGCACTTTGGCACGTACCTGCTGCCTGGGGCTGCGGAATGGCAGCTCCGAAGGGTTCTGAAGGGCTAAGAGGGACTGAGAGGCACCAGCACAGGTCCTAAGAGGGTCCTTCTCTCTCCTTTCCTCCCCAGTATATTTTCAGTTCGCTTCCCTCCCCTCCTGTCCTTCAGTGTAAAGCAAGATGAGCTGGCTGCGCTTTTTTCAGGCGAGCAACAACAGAGGGGCCAGCAGGGGAGGAGAAAACAGGCAGGAGAAAATGTACGGGGAGGGTTTGGCACGTGGAGCGAGCTTCTCCTTTCCTCTTGGACAGTGCAAGGTTGGCAGATAGTGTTACCCTGGCGCGTCTGGGCTCTCCGCGTGATGTTACATGCAACCTGATCTTCAGTTTTAAGCAGATGTTTGGTCAGATCTCGCCGGTTTGCTAGAATAAAATTCACCGCAGCGTTTGAAGAACGCGGAGCAGCGAAGGACCGCTGTAAAGATCGTTTATGAATGGGGAAAATAATCGATGTAGTTATTACAAACAGGGGGTCTGCCCAAACAGCGACGCGTCGCTGTCTCTACTGTGTGGACCGATCACGAGCCGCACTGTAGCGGAGCTGCGGTGTATCTTGCACAATACCGAGATGCCAGCCATTCGGAATGTCCAAAGCAGTGGTTCC
The DNA here is from genome assembly GCA_013398295.1 of Chionis minor. Taxonomy (NCBI): domain Eukaryota; kingdom Metazoa; phylum Chordata; class Aves; order Charadriiformes; family Chionidae; genus Chionis; species Chionis minor. The sequence continues at coordinate 292,007 of VZSF01004738.1, read as the reverse complement.
CAGGCTGCAGCCTGAGGCTGAAGCCAGCTGTCCTCCGAAACCTATTGCTTTTTTAGTGTTTTCCGCTGAGAGCCGCTTATCAGGGTATATAGTGGTGCATTAAAAAAAAAAAAAAAAAACAAAGTCAAGGCGATCCACAGTCCAAAAAGTTTGGGAACCTCTGGCCCAGCGCTGGCTGCTGTGAGCCATAAGACGTGCTCTGTAGCGAGAGCGTCTCTGGTGTCCGACCACCAGTACCAAGGACCCAGCTACCGATCACCTCCTTACGTGCCGTGCCGCGAGGGGCTCTGCCGCGGAAACCCACCGGGAGCTGAGGGGCTTGGCACCCCGCGTTTTTACCTCCTGCCTCTCCCTGTGGAGCACAGATACCCACCGCATCCAGGAGCGGGAGCAAAATGGGCCTGGAACCATCTCGGCGCCTGTTACGCTTCCTTGGCAGGGCTTACCTAGAGGAGGAGAAGTATCTGGTTAAAATGCTCTAATGCAGGCAGGACAAGCTGCGTTTTTAACGTGGACTAGCTGGTCGAGGTGAGCGATCAATCCAGCTCGCCCCGACCGCTGGATTTTTTAAAAATGCTTTAGTTACATCTCTTTTAGCTAACCCCTTTTTAAAATACAGCGCAAGGACCTATCGTCCAGTTCCTGCCGAAGACGACAGGGGTTTGCCCGTCCGCTTGCTTCGGCAGGAGCCGGGTTGGGTTTTGAAGCGAAAGGGAGCGCCAGGCAAAGCTCTCCGTCCCGTCTCGTGGGTAAGTGGCTCTCGGCCGGAGGAGCCTGAACGGAAGGGATGGGTGAAAATCCAGAAGATGGTGTCCTGAAGGGACGAGGGCGTGTGGTATGGGTGTGGGTGAGGGAGGCGAGGGGCCAGGGCAGCACATCCCTGCCCCTGCCCGCTGCTGCGCCAGGGGACGGCACTGGGGACAGCACAGCGTCCCTTCCCCGGGGTTCCCCTGCCAGCCCGGAGCTGGGGCAGGAACGTTTAGAAATACACAACCACCACACGGCCACCGAGCGCGACTCCGTGTGCGTGAGGGAGACACAGGCTTTGGCGAATGAGCGGTGATGGAGACTGAGTCTCTGTTGTCTTTGTAAAGCTTCCTCCAAATACTCCGTACTGGGACCAAGTACTAGAGAGGTAGATTTTAATAGATTTGGGGTTGGGTTTTTTTTGTTTTTTTTCTTTCTTACTATGGTGCTGATGTATATGTAATGTTTAAAAAAAAAAAAGTTATTTGTAAATATGTTTTTACAATTCTACAGATATCACTGGGTCTACTATCTGTAAAATATATACATACAAAAATATATATATATACTGTTTGTTTAAAATAGAGTATTTTTATTTCATTCCTTAACTCATCCTTACTGCAGTGGTATTGCACTTCAGATGACGTCTATTTACTAATTTGTACTGTATCCCTGACAGCAACTTCCTCCATTTTATTCAGATTTTTCTAGTTTTCTGTTTTTACTTTGTACATCAAGCATTGCTTATTTCCTTTTAAGACCTGTACAGAGCTCTGAAAATGTAGAAAAAGACCTGATGTTAACATACCACTTTTAAAGAAAAAAAAAAGGAAAAAAAAAACCCAGAACAAAACCAACAACAACAACAAAACAAATAAAAGATGGTTATCTGAGTCATATACAAGGCTGTGGTTTATAGGATCATCTCTCGCCCCACTCCTGCGCCTTGGTGGGTGATTTTCCAGGGGGGAGGAGGGAAGCCAGCTTCAGGTGGGCTTGGTTTTGGCCCCGGGATTGCTGCATGGCTGGACCTGGGGGGGTTACAGGTAGGTATTGCCGGTACCGGGCCAACCCTCTCCCCCCGGGCTTGTTCAGCATTCCCTGCATCCCAGTTGGCCCCGCCGGGCACGCAGGTCGCCGTGATGGCGGGGAGCGCTTCACCAGGTGTCTGCCTTGCCTTGGGGTCGTGGTGGCCCTTTCTCAGAGCAAGGCGAAGCGGCGCCCGCTCCGAGGTGGGATCTGCGCGCTGCCAGTTGCCGCGGGGGAGCCGGTCCGTAATCGGGCCTGTTGGAGGTGGCAGCTGCAAACTTTTGCATTTATTCCGTGTAGGGAGCAAAAGTAGGGAGTGGGGAAAGTGCTTTCAGGGCAGGACACAAGACGGAGAGCCAAGGGTGTGGGAGTCCCGCGGCTGAGATGTGGGGAGGCGAGGTGGGGTGGAAGAAGGGAGATGCAGGGTTGGACATCCAAGTTAGAAAGAAGAGCTGGGGAAGCATGAAGGCACCTGCTTAGAGTAGTTCCCTGTCACCTACCACCACTACAGTGTGGGAATTGTGTTGTCAGAAGCCTTCAAGGCTCAACACTGATTTCTCCATGTCTCCAGCCTACCGGGGAGTCGTGGGGGGGTCAGACTTCGGACCTCTGTTTGCACAGCTTGCTGTTGGGGATGTCAGCGCGGCTGAGCTCCACATACAACCTTTAAGGTGAGGTTCCCCTGCTGCCCTTAACGTCAGTCCTCCACCGTTCTAAATGTCGATGATGGGGCACTTGTCACAGGTGTATTCTGTTCTTAATTACTGATGAGTCAGTCTCTAACACTTGTTGATCACAGGTGTTCCGTCCTGGCTGGTTGGGGAAAAACCAGCCACTCAGAAGACAGGTGGCATCCTCAACTCGAGGTCTACTTCTGCCCTCCCATTAGCTGCTGCAGCCCCTCAAATGTTATGTTCATGTTTATCTCCTAGTGCTCTGCATTTGTGCTGTTGCACGGTGCTTTGCAGCCTCACACCTGCATTTTTTGGCATGTGAAATTGTCCCTTTGTGACAGCAGTCTATTCCTTTCTGGAGAAGGGAAGGGAAGAGAAGGTGGGGTATGGGAAGCTGTCTATAAACACACCAGACCACTACAAGAGGTAAGCTTGGAATGGAATAAAATGAGAGACCAAGGCCTATTTGAACACAGTTAGTGACCCTGTGGGCTGCTTCTGGTGTGTATTTCAAGCTTGTTCTGTAGCTTGGACCTTTGTCTTGGTTTCGATTCTGGCGGCAGCACTTCCTGTGGGGGTCAGTTTCTTCTCCCAAGTAACAAGCAGTAGGACAAGGGGAAATGGCCTCAAGTTGCGCCAGGGGAGGTTTAGGTTGGATATTAGGAAAATTTCTTCACCAAAAGGGTTGTCAAGCATTGGAACAGGCTGCCCAGGGAAGCGGTGGAGTCACCATCCCTGGAGGTGTTTAAAAGACGGGTAGACGTGGTGCTGAGGGACATGGTTTAGGGGTGGGTTTGGCAGTGTTAGGTTGGTGGTTGGACTCGATGATCTTAAAGGTCCCTACCAACCTAGGTGACTCTGTGATTCTGTGCCTGTCTGAAGGCATCACTGGCAGGTGGGTAGGTGGATGGTTTGTGTTTCAGCCCATAGAAGGAAAGTTAGTGGAAGAATTCCCAGTGATTTCTGTGCTTGTGAAATCTGGCCCTGTTGTACTTTCTCCCTGGAGGCAAGTGCTGGAGAATTGCCCTTTCCGCAGCCGTGTGAGCTCCAGCCTGTTCACCATCACGATCTGCCCTTTTCCCCGCAGCAGCTGCTATCGGACTCTCGCCTTGCACCTTTGCACTTGTTTCATTTTATTGTTCCAAATGCCATTTCAGCCTTTGCTGTTTGCAGGAACTAAGTTGTGGCTTCTAATCGCACGGTAACTCCAGCACGTGTGTCGTGTGAAAGCTTATTGCGAACCTGATCCAGCAGTCCATTATTTTGTGGTCAGGTTATCAACCTCAGTACATGTTTAGAATGACCATAAGCCTGTTAATTATAGAAACATGCAGTAGTTTTGGCCAAATCATGTCTTCAGAGGCACGATAGGGAAAATTTCTTCGTGTTTGCTCTAGCATGAGGATATTTGGCATTGCCTAGATAATTTGAATCCTCACGAGCTACCAAAATAGTCAGGCATGGCCTTGCTTCTCTGTTCTCCTACATAGCTTAAATTGACCATCAACATACTTCGAGGTGGCAATGCTAAGCCACAACTTTTCCCCCCTTTTAGCAGAAAACTGTTTTCATAGTCAGTTTGCCTTTCACTGTGACGTTACGATTCCCAGAGTTGTGGCCATACTGGGACATCAGGCCAGTCTTTCCCACAGCCCACCCGTGCCTTAGTGGGAGACGTTGCAGTAGACCCAGTTGTTGGATGAGCATCTGTGTCTTCTTTGTGTCTGGGCTGGCTCTCCCTCTCACAAGTGCCGGGCTGTGGGGACAGCCTGGCCTCAAGAGACTTTGTGTGAGGACTGGGATCTGCCTCCAGGAGGGCCCCACCTCTAGGAGAAGAGTGTTAGAGCGTATGTTGGAACTGGAAATGCGTGTATAAAATCAACAGGCCTTCACAAAAAAGTAAGGTCAAGTGCAGCTTGAAATGTTTCCCTGAAGTAAGCAGTGTTACCCTAAATGCTTAAACAGCCTCCTGTACTGGGATTGGATATACCTGGAAAATCGGGACCTCGCAGCAGCAAATCGCATGGAAGCGTGTTTCTACGTTTATGCCGGAGGAAGAGGAGTGAAGGAGGACTGCAGAGGCATTGGCAAAGCTGAAGGACATTGGGTAAGGTGGGCTGATGCTTGCAGTGCCAGTTGCAACTGAATTCCTTAGCGAATTAATGGTTTTAGTTTTATGTAATTTGTTTAAGGTTTACAATGTGTATGGGAAAACAGAACATTTAATTGCAAATGCAGATGCGACATGACATTCTGTCTTACTGACTCTTTTTCAAGACTGTAGGGAAAGGAGAAAGCATAAACAGCTTGGGAAAAACATGCATTTTACATTGCAACGGGCTGTTAGGAAAGAGCTCTGATGTGTTATTCACATGCCGCTTATCATCTTTTTGGTCTTCAGGGGAAGCATCCATGTTAATTTTCTTTTTTTTTTTTTTTAAACGGTCTTCACAACAATTTGCGTAGTTTCTTCATAATGCTGAAGTCCAGGTATTCATCCAGAAAGCTGTTAACGATCCCAGCTGCACCCAGGGTCATCAAGCAAATTAGAATTATCACATTCAAATAAAAACCTGTTAACCTAGGAGTGGAAAGCAGAAAAAACTGTTATGAGCTGTTACATGGTGTGTTTACAGCGAAGCTGCTTGTCCACACCAGTTAAGAAGCGGTGTGTAGAGTCAGAAATGATCACTGCCACATCATCTTGCGGTGTGTTGGTTAATAAACCATTCCTGCACGTGACTTTTGTTAGGGAGAAGAGAGATTCCCAACATCCTCTCTACGGGAAAGCTCTCCCTCAGTGTTTCTAAATATTCCTGTGGAAGTTAGGAAATTGCTCCAGGATGAAGCTACCTCTTCCTGTGATATGAAGACCCGTAGGTAAAGCCGCAGACAAGCTTGAGCACCTCACTGCAACTCCAGAGGCAGGAGAGAAGCCTTAGGGACTGAGGGAGAGGTGTGCACATCTCTGACATCCGCATCTGTTGGTCGGGTACTCTACATTGAGCTGGGAGGTCTACTGGTTATTGCTTTGACTTGCAGATGGATTTTTTGGACCAGAAAGGAAGAGTGCTGATCCTAAAAAAACAGTGATTAGGTTACTGTCCTGGTTTCAGCTGAGACAGCCTTCTTTCCAGCGGTTGCTGTGTTTTCGGATTTGGTATGAAAGGAATGTTGATAATGCGTATTGTTTTAGCTGTTGCTAAGTGATGTTTATACTAGTCAAGGGCTTTTTTCCAGCTTCCTGTAGAAGCTGGGGAGGAGCCTAGACAGAACAACAGAACGGCCAATGGAACATTCTGCACCGTAGATATCATCCTTGATATATAAATGGGGGTTGGCTGGGGGGGAGGAATCCGCGATCGCTGCTTGGGTCAGGCTGGGCAAACCAATTCACCAGGCGGTGAGAGTGACTTGCATTTTATATATTCTTTTACCATTATTATTATTATTATTACTGTTGTTATTTTTGTCTTCCATTATTCAATTAAACTGTCTTTATCTCAACCCCTGAGGGCTTTTTCGCCCTATCCCCTCCTTTTCCCCCCTCTTCTCCCTACCCTTCTGGGGGATAAGGGGAGGTGAGCGAGAGGCTGCATGGTCCTAGTTGCTGGCTGGTGGTTAAACCACCACAAGTGCTTGCTGAGGATGGGAGAGGATCAGGTTATTTTCTTTGTAGAATGGGGAAAGGTCCCGCAGAAGAGGCTGGGAGAGCCCTTCAGCTCTGAAACAGAGAGCTCACTTTTTGGGCAGACGGAAGCAGGGAGCCCCCCTGCCATGCACACTCTCCTGGGGCTGTTCTCAGCCCCCTTGATGCAGAGGTTGGTCTGATGGGCATATTCTGGGAGTTGCTGTTGGGTTGGTCTCCAAAGAGGTCTCCAAAGAAAAGGTCTCTGGAGAATCCCATCACGTTAGGATTGGAGAGAGGTCCGAGGGGCTTGTCATCCTTCCATTCATATCTAGTTATCCCCATACCCACGGAGGATGAAGGGTATAGGGGTGTGGGGAGCCTCAGAATCTCACTGGTGCCTGAAGACGTGATCTAAGTAGCCTTTCTGGGCACGCCACGTCTACACGTGGGTTTGAAAATGGTGAAGTATGAGATTTTTCTCAGTTTCAGGAGAACATGAAAAAAGTCTTTAGCTTAGTCCTTTAAGTATCTGTAAGCTCTTCCGAAAAGGATAAAGGATTGGTGGGGACTGCAGGGAAGGAGAATGTTGGCACACAAGCTATGTGAAATAGACCTGGAGTACAGTCTGCTGCTGCTGCGGGGTTATTCACTACAAAACAGCCTGGTNTTAATTTTCTTTTTTTTTTTTTTTAAACGGTCTTCACAACAATTTGCGTAGTTTCTTCATAATGCTGAAGTCCAGGTATTCATCCAGAAAGCTGTTAACGATCCCAGCTGCACCCAGGGTCATCAAGCAAATTAGAATTATCACATTCAAATAAAAACCTGTTAACCTAGGAGTGGAAAGCAGAAAAAACTGTTATGAGCTGTTACATGGTGTGTTTACAGCGAAGCTGCTTGTCCACACCAGTTAAGAAGCGGTGTGTAGAGTCAGAAATGATCACTGCCACATCATCTTGCGGTGTGTTGGTTAATAAACCATTCCTGCACGTGACTTTTGTTAGGGAGAAGAGAGATTCCCAACATCCTCTCTACGGGAAAGCTCTCCCTCAGTGTTTCTAAATATTCCTGTGGAAGTTAGGAAATTGCTCCAGGATGAAGCTACCTCTTCCTGTGATATGAAGACCCGTAGGTAAAGCCGCAGACAAGCTTGAGCACCTCACTGCAACTCCAGAGGCAGGAGAGAAGCCTTAGGGACTGAGGGAGAGGTGTGCACATCTCTGACATCCGCATCTGTTGGTCGGGTACTCTACATTGAGCTGGGAGGTCTACTGGTTATTGCTTTGACTTGCAGATGGATTTTTTGGACCAGAAAGGAAGAGAGCTGATCCTAAAAAAACAGTGATTAGGTTACTGTCCTGGTTTCAGCTGAGACAGCCTTCTTTCCAGCGGTTGCTGTGTTTTCGGATTTGGTATGAAAGGAATGTTGATAATGCGTATTGTTTTAGCTGTTGCTAAGTGATGTTTATACTAGTCAAGGGCTTTTTTCCAGCTTCCTGTAGAAGCTGGGGAGGAGCCTAGACAGAACAACAGAACGGCCAATGGAACATTCTGCACCGTAGATATCATCCTTGATATATAAATGGGGGTTGGCTGGGGGGGAGGAATCCGCGATCGCTGCTTGGGTCAGGCTGGGCAAACCAATTCACCAGGCGGTGAGAGTGACTTGCATTTTATATATTCTTTTACCATTATTATTATTATTATTACTGTTGTTATTTTTGTCTTCCATTATTCAATTAAACTGTCTTTATCTCAACCCCTGAGGGCTTTTTCGCCCTATCCCCTCCTTTTCCCCCCTCTTCTCCCTACCCTTCTGGGGGATAAGGGGAGGTGAGCGAGAGGCTGCATGGTCCTAGTTGCTGGCTGGTGGTTAAACCACCACAAGTGCTTGCTGAGGATGGGAGAGGATCAGGTTATTTTCTTTGTAGAATGGGGAAAGGTCCCGCAGAAGAGGCTGGGAGAGCCCTTCAGCTCTGAAACAGAGAGCTCACTTTTTGGGCAGACGGAAGCAGGGAGCCCCCCTGCCATGCACACTCTCCTGGGGCTGTTCTCAGCCCCCTTGATGCAGAGGTTGGTCTGATGGGCATATTCTGGGAGTTGCTGTTGGGTTGGTCTCCAAAGAGGTCTCCAAAGAAAAGGTCTCTGGAGAATCCCATCACGTTAGGATTGGAGAGAGGTCCGAGGGGCTTGTCATCCTTCCATTCATATCTAGTTATCCCCATACCCACGGAGGATGAAGGGTATAGGGGTGTGGGGAGCCTCAGAATCTCACTGGTGCCTGAAGACGTGATCTAAGTAGCCTTTCTGGGCACGCCACGTCTACACGTGGGTTTGAAAATGGTGAAGTATGAGATTTTTCTCAGTTTCAGGAGAACATGAAAAAAGTCTTTAGCTTAGTCCTTTAAGTATCTGTAAGCTCTTCCGAAAAGGATAAAGGATTGGTGGGGACTGCAGGGAAGGAGAATGTTGGCACACAAGCTATGTGAAATAGACCTGGAGTACAGTCTGCTGCTGCTGCGGGGTTATTCACTACAAAACAGCCTGGTCACTTTGTATCTTCCTCTAGAAATATACATCCCGAGTCTTTTAATTTTCTGACAAGCATATATCAGGCTATTTCCTTTTTACAACTGACATGTCCTGGAAGAGGGAACTTAGGTCAGGACAAAGAACACAGTGCAGCGGCTTCAGTGAAAACAAGGAACAAACTGTGTGTTTCAGCATCGATAGCGGAGGGGGGGGTTGTGCCAGCGTGCACGTTTGCTGAAGCAGAATTCACGGTAGGAGACGGTGTGCGCTTAACATTCATTAACGTGCGCTTATCTGAAGCTGCGTTCCCTTATCTGCTCGGTGAAAAGTGCATCAGCCTACAAGGCCAGATTTGCCTGTTTCCTTCAGTGCGTTTTGTGTGGCCGGAGTAAAGGTCTTAACGTGACAAAAGAGAGGAAAAATGAAGACGGTGGGCAGGCAGGTGGGCACCACACAAGCCTTGCCCGCGCAAGCCTCCCATCCCGCAGCAGTCCCGAGCTGTGGAACCGTGCTCCTGTTTTCCAGAGCTCCCCCCAAGTCTGGTTGCCAACGTTCTCGGTACAAGGCCAGCATCCACAGGGTGAGCAACAGCCCTTTCTGCCCTCTCCCGACCCATAGCACGTCTTAACCCAGGCTCCTGCTGCAACAGCCAGCTCTCCTCCCCGGGGGCTTCCGCTTCAGCCCTCGCGCTGACACTTTACACACGTTGTGTTCAATTATAGTCACTTCTCACTGCTGGCCCTTGGCGCTCAGCCCAGCCTCAGCCTGGAGCTTTTAGCCCGCCTTCCTTCACTTGGGAACTCCTTACCTTCCTTTCCCAGACTGTACGTAACCGTGGAAGTACTTGTAGCGGGCAAACACATACAACACGCCCAGAAGGGAGGCTAATTCTGAGAAAGAAAAGATTCATAGGGGGGAAAAAGAAAAAAAAACAACAAAAAAACCAGTTAGAAAACTAAAAAATGAGGATCGCAGACACTTAGAAAATGTAGTTATGTTTTCTAGTTGTATAGCTCTGGGGATTTTCATAGCCCAAGAACCCCTTGGGAAAGANTTGCTGTGTTTTCGGATTTGGTATGAAAGGAATGTTGATAATGCGTATTGTTTTAGCTGTTGCTAAGTGATGTTTATACTAGTCAAGGGCTTTTTTCCAGCTTCCTGTAGAAGCTGGGGAGGAGCCTAGACAGAACAACAGAACGGCCAATGGAACATTCTGCACCGTAGATATCATCCTTGATATATAAATGGGGGTTGGCTGGGGGGGAGGAATCCGCGATCGCTGCTTGGGTCAGGCTGGGCAAACCAATTCACCAGGCGGTGAGAGTGACTTGCATTTTATATATTCTTTTACCATTATTATTATTATTATTACTGTTGTTATTTTTGTCTTCCATTATTCAATTAAACTGTCTTTATCTCAACCCCTGAGGGCTTTTTCGCCCTATCCCCTCCTTTTCCCCCCTCTTCTCCCTACCCTTCTGGGGGATAAGGGGAGGTGAGCGAGAGGCTGCATGGTCCTAGTTGCTGGCTGGTGGTTAAACCACCACAAGTGCTTGCTGAGGATGGGAGAGGATCAGGTTATTTTCTTTGTAGAATGGGGAAAGGTCCCGCAGAAGAGGCTGGGAGAGCCCTTCAGCTCTGAAACAGAGAGCTCACTTTTTGGGCAGACGGAAGCAGGGAGCCCCCCTGCCATGCACACTCTCCTGGGGCTGTTCTCAGCCCCCTTGATGCAGAGGTTGGTCTGATGGGCATATTCTGGGAGTTGCTGTTGGGTTGGTCTCCAAAGAGGTCTCCAAAGAAAAGGTCTCTGGAGAATCCCATCACGTTAGGATTGGAGAGAGGTCCGAGGGGCTTGTCATCCTTCCATTCATATCTAGTTATCCCCATACCCACGGAGGATGAAGGGTATAGGGGTGTGGGGAGCCTCAGAATCTCACTGGTGCCTGAAGACGTGATCTAAGTAGCCTTTCTGGGCACGCCACGTCTACACGTGGGTTTGAAAATGGTGAAGTATGAGATTTTTCTCAGTTTCAGGAGAACATGAAAAAAGTCTTTAGCTTAGTCCTTTAAGTATCTGTAAGCTCTTCCGAAAAGGATAAAGGATTGGTGGGGACTGCAGGGAAGGAGAATGTTGGCACACAAGCTATGTGAAATAGACCTGGAGTACAGTCTGCTGCTGCTGCGGGGTTATTCACTACAAAACAGCCTGGTCACTTTGTATCTTCCTCTAGAAATATACATCCCGAGTCTTTTAATTTTCTGACAAGCATATATCAGGCTATTTCCTTTTTACAACTGACATGTCCTGGAAGAGGGAACTTAGGTCAGGACAAAGAACACAGTGCAGCGGCTTCAGTGAAAACAAGGAACAAACTGTGTGTTTCAGCATCGATAGCGGAGGGGGGGGTTGTGCCAGCGTGCACGTTTGCTGAAGCAGAATTCACGGTAGGAGACGGTGTGCGCTTAACATTCATTAACGTGCGCTTATCTGAAGCTGCGTTCCCTTATCTGCTCGGTGAAAAGTGCATCAGCCTACAAGGCCAGATTTGCCTGTTTCCTTCAGTGCGTTTTGTGTGGCCGGAGTAAAGGTCTTAACGTGACAAAAGAGAGGAAAAATGAAGACGGTGGGCAGGCAGGTGGGCACCACACAAGCCTTGCCCGCGCAAGCCTCCCATCCCGCAGCAGTCCCGAGCTGTGGAACCGTGCTCCTGTTTTCCAGAGCTCCCCCCAAGTCTGGTTGCCAACGTTCTCGGTACAAGGCCAGCATCCACAGGGTGAGCAACAGCCCTTTCTGCCCTCTCCCGACCCATAGCACGTCTTAACCCAGGCTCCTGCTGCAACAGCCAGCTCTCCTCCCCGGGGGCTTCCGCTTCAGCCCTCGCGCTGACACTTTACACACGTTGTGTTCAATTATAGTCACTTCTCACTGCTGGCCCTTGGCGCTCAGCCCAGCCTCAGCCTGGAGCTTTTAGCCCGCCTTCCTTCACTTGGGAACTCCTTACCTTCCTTTCCCAGACTGTACGTAACCGTGGAAGTACTTGTAGCGGGCAAACACATACAACACGCCCAGAAGGGAGGCTAATTCTGAGAAAGAAAAGATTCATAGGGGGGAAAAAGAAAAAAAAACAACAAAAAAACCAGTTAGAAAACTAAAAAATGAGGATCGCAGACACTTAGAAAATGTAGTTATGTTTTCTAGTTGTATAGCTCTGGGGATTTTCATAGCCCAAGAACCCCTTGGGAAAGAATCACTCAAAACAGATCTATGTATTCTTAAACATTCACTACAGGATGCTCTTGATATGGGTTTACGGCTGCGGGTGGGCATAGGACTGTCCCCAAAAAAAAATAAAAATCTAAAAGCATTCCCTGAAAAGGAGATCTTAAGAACTGACAGGAATCTGTACCTTCCCCCCTGCCCCAGTTTGGTGGTTATCCCAGGGACAGGGTAGCGGGTTGGAGCTCGGTGGCTTGACCCAGCCCTGTCATTTCGTATTGTTATGGCAGTTCATGCTAAAGGGGAGTGTTTGTTTTGTTAAGAGAATCTTATTTATGTTGTTAATAACCTGCTTTGCATTTATATAGCGGCTTTTATCCAAGGACACGGGAGAAAGCTGTAGTGAAGTCAGCTTTCTGACCTCCCTGTGGGAAGAGTATAAAGTCACCTCCATTTGATAGATGGAGCAGGGTGTGTAGGTCAGTCGTATTATCCAGGACTAAGCTGGATAATTTTATGTTCTTTCAAAGCCTGCGAGTGAGTATTACAGAGGACAGCTTCTTCTGCGTGCTGGATTAACTCGTGTAAACATACCTGTGGGACATGCTCAGCTGAAAAAATGACTTAAAGAGGAGGTTAACATAATCCTTCTTTTCTTACACATGACGGCACGTGGCTGCGTCCCTGGCTAGCAACTGTGATTTTCCTCCATTCAAGTGTCTGTCTACGAGCACGTGTACTATCTCGTATCCAATTTGTTGACTTAAGTGGCGCTGCTTTGGATTTTCATGGGATTTGCAGTGGAGATGGGACTCTGGCTATGAGATCCCCAAGACAAAATTACTGTTTTGGAGCAAACGTAGCAAACAGAAGAAAGCTAGTCGTTCAGGAAGGAGAGGTACAGTGGGCACGAGCTAGTTATCCTTTTTCAGCCCACAGACTTCACGCTTCTAAAACACCAGCTGGGGAAGGGTTAATAAAGCAGAATGCAAAAATTAGGCTCTGCCACAAGTTCTAGCTGTAAGAGAGTCCACCCCATCGCTGCTTGGAGATGTCCCAGACCCACCTTGCAAGGCCTGCTTTTCTGAATGATTCACCCTGCAAATGCACTGAATGTGTGATAAATGCGCCACGTACCGGCTCCTTGGTTTGCAGAGAGAAGTGGAACTTGGTGGGGCTATGTGAAATGCCATGACTAAGTGGGGATTTCAGTGTCACCAAGCATTCTTCTAGGAAGGCTATGCTAAGGTAATGCAATTAAAAGAAGGGGAAAAGATGCATACAGTCATTTACAAGTGTTTGAAAAAGTTACGTGAAACTTCTCAGTCCAAGATGAAACCAAAAAGTGTTTACCTTGATTAAAAAACCATCCTGCGGTCCAGAGGACAGTCAGGAATATTGGGTAAAACTCCACGCAGTTTTGTCTGCAGAATAAATTTGGAAGAACATTAGTCTGGAAAGGAAAAGAACTGTGGGTGAGATTTGCAAGGGGAATTAGCTTTGGCCTCATTTAGTTGCCATTAAAGTTAATGCTATCAAATCCAGCGGGAGCACAATCAGGCCAGCATTAGGTGTTCTTCAAAACTCTCTTCTTTGTGATCTCAAGTACAGACTATTTCAGATATTTGCCTGGTATTTAAACTTAGACAGGGATCTGTATCCCAACTACATGGAAATAAACAGGACAAATAATCCTAAATCAAGTGCCTGTGCAGTAGAGGGAGGCAGGAATTGCAGCACGTGGATGCGATGTTCATCACTTACCTCCACCCTGGGCATGCAAGCTTTGTGGGTCAGCATTCCCGGGACTGCAAGCGGAAGCACAGAGCTGTGGGGAGGCAGCTTGGATTGCTCTGCTGAGGCCAGCTGCCTTGATTAAGTGCTACCAGGCACAGACAGCACATGATAGATCTTCTCATGGTGAGGACCATAGCATCTTTATTTGTGGACATATTAATTTTCCCATCCAATATTTTGTTGGGATATCTTTCCTTGGTTGTTCTGAATGAATTTCGTTTTACTGAGTTAGGTAACCTTCTATATCTAATATATTCTATTATCTAATGTTTTCTAATGTGTTCTATGTCTTGTTATTGTTATCTGCTACAACTACAGTTACAGCAGATGGGATTGTTTGAAATAAATATAAACACTTTTGCATAGGGTCATTAGCTAATCACAAACTGAAGCCCTTCAGGAAAATGGTGTCTTCTTAGGCTATTCCACTGTTACCTACTGCGAAGACAGAGGTTTTCTGTGCTCTTGTCTTCCACGTTTGGTGTTAGCCACAGTTCAAGAACTGACAGCACAGCTTGCTACATCCAGAACATCTGAATTCTCTAAGTTACAGTCAATTAGCGCTCAGCCCCTACTTAGGTTTGGGTAATCCGATTGCCTGGTTTGGTCAGAATTTGAGCAGCGGCTGTTTTAAGAGAGCTGCATACCCGTTTATCATTAAAATAATAGCTGAACTATTTGAAAAGTTATCTGTTCATTAATTTTCTTTTATTGTTTTCTTTTGAGCAAAGGATGCAAAGAAAAGGTAACTTTTTAAGGTAACGGTTTTGCTTCTCTTCTGGACTGAATTATTATTCATTGCCACCATCTTAGTGATCTCAGACTTACTGTGCACGAAACGTTCTTTCAAATTCTGGAGCTCCGGTGACAGCTGGGGGCATGACCTTGTGCTTCATTCTCGATTTCCCCACCAGCCGAGCAAAATGACCTGTAAGCAAAAGGAAGGGCTCGCGAATTACACAGTTCCTTGGCTCAGTTGTATCCCTAACCTGTCAGTAATTTTTAAAATGGAGATCATTGTTCTTCAGCTCTTTCCATTCCATTTGACAGAAAGAGACCAATATTAGATAAACTAGTTTTTCCCTACGAAAGTTTAGGTCTTCTCTTCAAGAGTGACGCTCATGAGGAAGGGGGAAATTGCTATTTCAGAAGTACGTTCATTCTCTTTTTGCATTTGCTACACTAGCTATGACTCGAATATCCTCCCACCTCATCTCAATCCTAGACAACTGCACATCCTTGGAGCAGTCTAAGTCGCATGACGGTGGCAGGGCGCTGCCGTAGCAGCGTCTCAGTAACCAAATTGCGCTGACGGAGGTCACTTCCCTACTTGCTTGAATAGCACACAGTCATTTTGATTTGGCACCGCTAAGGTGCTTTGAAGTATGGGGCAGCGTTACAATCTTTGGAAATAAAAATCTGGCCGCCACCTTTTACTCATCTCGCGTAGCGCCTGCTTTTCCATCTGCTGTTATTGTCTCGGCCTCTCAAAATTCAGTATGTTGGAAAGAGCAGAGAGAAGCAGCTGGGGAGGCTGTAGCCTGTCCCTGCTCTCCACCCTGTCTGCTGCAGAGCTCTGTTGGAGCCGTTTCCAGCTCCAACCTATGCTGTTTCCACCTCCACTGATTGGAGCTGATAGCACTTACCTGTCTCGTAAAAAGCATTTTTTACAACTGATGCAGTGCTCTGAAGAAGACACGTCACTTACTGTACAGTGAGTAAATACCAGTTATTTACCAAAAAACTACCTCTGCGCTTCTGACCTGTTTTTCTACAGTTACTTCTGCTGTAGAGGTGTACCTCATCTTACTGCTGTCCTCATTGCAGAAGTCTCCCCCTAAAAGTTGAGCAGAGGCTTGTGAGGACACAAGGCAATACGCAGAGAGGCATTTTCTGTATGCAGCAGAGCTATCGGGCATCACTGTTGGACTTTAAAACCCCCTGGATACCTGGAGTTATTTTTCTGGCTGTGTCATAGCCACCCTGTGTGAGACGCTCGCTGTCTACCTTGTACCTAAATTTTACCTGCACCCAGGAAGCAGGCACCCACCTGAGTTCACTAAAAAGACTTGTCTAAGGGGCAAGCCTAGAACAAACCTTCTCTCCTCCCTTCTGGAAGAGATGGCATTAAAATAAAGCTAGGGATCGTGGTGGTGCAGCCCTGTGCGCCTCTTAGGGCTTAGCCTTGTGGCCAAAGCCTTTTCCCAAAAAAGCACTTTCCCATCTGTCTTCTCCACATATAAGAAATCACGGGCTGTGTTCAAGCGACCTCTTAACCCTTCTCTCCAGAGACTAGTCAGAGCATCTCAGATCTCTCTCTGCAAGGCAGCTTTACAGGACCTTTCGCTGTATTTGAATCCAGCAAGACCTCCTCCACCTCCACCCGCACATCTCTTGCCATGCCTGGTGCTTCACCTGTTATTTGCCACCTTGGCAGCCCTTTCAGAAGAGAAGAATGGTAGTGGGGAGGGTTTACGGAACATCCTTCAGGGAGACTGAAACTTGTGGAAGCACAAGAATTACTGCTGAGAAACGTTTTCCCCAGAAAACTTAACTGCAAAGTTGCCTTTTTAACTTCTGTCGCACTCAAAATGATCTATTTTTTTAACGATACTTGCTGCGCGCTGGTGAATCCTGCCTGGCTTATCAGTCAAAGTGGTAGGTGAGCTGTAGTGTTTTGTGCAATGACATTTTTAGCCAGCAATGCGTTCCTCGTTTTTCTGGCTGCACTGAGCCATTCAATGCTTACAATTGGTCTGGGACCAGGGTTTTTCTTCTGCTGAGAACTAATGCAAGCCAAGGCGGCTCATGGCATCCAAATCAGCTGGGGGAAAGAAGACAAGAAAAAAAAAAAAAGAAAGCCTTGAAAGGATGCTGGACAAAATAAACTTACTGGGGGAAATGAGATGATTAAGGCCCTGTAGGGGCCAAAGCGTTCTTGTTTGTTCAGAACAATTAACCAAAGCAAATTGTCACAGCCACGGTGTAACCCTGGCCACCGCTGCGGCACGGTTTGCCCTTGGTATTGCTTGGTCAGCGAGGCTGTAGTTTGAGGGGCAGAGATTTGCACATGGGAGGCTCCGGCTGACTGTAGGCAGAAAGAGGTTGTGGTGGTACGATGGTACGACCATCGTAAAATCCACTTCTTTAGTGGCTTCTGCTGGGACTGACGGCAACTTTGCTTCAACTAGGAATGAGGGGGGTCTTAAATGCCAATGAAAACCAAGCTGTGGCACTGCGTAACAGGAGAACTAGACTCATGGCTGCCACCTTAAAAGAAAAGGTGAGCCCGGTGTGCAGAACAAGACAGGAACCAACCAGGGACTCAAAAAGAGCTCAGGAGGGGAATAATTACTGTATTTTTTGCTAACTGCATGGGGACTCGCCTTTTAGCTCCTTTCTGGTGAACAGAAAGTAGCGATGTAACTCCAAATTTAAGCTTTGTGATTGTGGTTTAACAAGGTTTGAAGTAAATAATAAAGCAATGGGAGAGCTCTTCTGCCCCACCCACTGGAGGTGCTGTCGTGAGGGCTCCAGAAAGCATTGCAGCAGGAGTAAGGAAAGATTTCCATAGCCTTTTCTTTCCCCTGTATCAAGTTGTTCAGTTTTAGCAGCCTAAATTACATGACTGAGGTAGGTACAAAGTATGCTTGACTTGCCTTTGTTGGCTTTTTTTTTTTCCCCGCTTTTATCTTCAGGTGACATTTATGGTTACTGAGTTAATGTCTTTACTCTGAAAATACGGGACAAAGCAGGCTTCCAAGGAACATTACTCTCAAGCTTTTTGTATGTGTTAAAAAGCCTGTAGAGAAGCCGCTACCCGTATTGAAGTGTATGATAGTGCATGTAGATTTGCATGGCCTGGCCTGACAACCTTTTTAAAAAAAAAAAAAAAGTTAAATACTTTTCAACAATGTCTTGCTGGGTCCTGGAACTACTAAGGGTGATTTTAAAAGGTGCTAGTTCAGAGAGATGCTTTAATACAGAGGAGTAGTGGGACTCCTGTCCTCCCTGTTCTCTCCTATATCAATGACTGGGATTCATTCTGTCCTTTCACTGGATTCCCTTGTTTTCCAATCAGTCAAAAAAGCACTAATCTCTCAAGCAAATCTTCACTGCTTGAAACTGCATTCATGCCTGAAAACTACTTCTCGCGTTGTTTCTGCTCTTTCTTTCCACCCTAGAGCATTGCTTGCACGGCTCAATCTCCCACTGACCCGATTCTTTGAATAGCGCGTGGTTCCGAGACGCTAAATCTTGTACCTCTGATGATGGCGAAGTGAAACCTGACTTCCAGCGCAGCTTCAGGGAGGTGGTATTGCCCATTAGCGCCTTCCTAACTCAAGAGCAGAGGCTCAGCAGAAAAAAAGACGAGCAAACAGAGCTCCAAGTGCTGCGTACCTCGTATTTTGTTCACAGTGAGCGGTCACACGCCGGGCTACTCCCTGTGCACAACCTCGTTATAATACGTGCTTATGGTGCTGGCCTCACAACGTTCATTTGAACTGCCATAAATTAATCTGTGTTGGTTCACCCGTGCTAGAAAGCGTGCTGAAAGTAAGCCAAGCCGTCGTGGCTTAAACCAGATCGGCTGATTGGATTCTTACACGGGTTTCCCTTTGGGCTTGGTGTAAATCAAAACCCAGGTATAGCTTGTCTCTTCTGTGATTTTTAACTACGATTAACTGGTATGGATTAACCACCGCAAGGAAGAACATAGGTATTTTCCCCCCTCTCTTTGCAGTGTACAATTCCTTGAGTTTCCAAACTGCGGTACTTTTCCAGATAATGTATGTTTGTTTGTTTGCTTGCTTGCTTGCTTGTTTTTAATCCTTCACACTTGCACATTAAAAATCAAGGCAGGGCAAACTGAACTTTCCCAGAAGCTGATGGGGAACATTGCCACCAGACAGAAATGTTCTGTGAAGATCACAAGGGTGTGTTGTAGCTGCTCTGATGACAGAAAAAGAGAATGTAAACTTTAGGTGCTTTTTATTTGCCTTCTGTGGTGTTGGGCTCCTTTTAACCTGGAAGGGTCATGTTCTCAAGCCTTGTTTCTGCTGGTACAAATGTTATTTCAGTAGTTGAGGCTTTGAGAACAACTAAACAAACAATCAAGCCACATAGATAGGTTGCTAGATAAGTTGGCAGTGCAATAAATATTTGGAAAAAAGGCAGAATAATTGTTTTTAACTTGCTCTTAGTCTCATACTAGTGTAGCACAAATGCCTTCAAAATGTATCTTGTTTCCTGGTGTAAACACAGCTATATGAATCAACATATTTCAAAGAAAATTATGACAAGCATTAAAAGTGTTACTGCAGTTTTTGACTTGATACACAGCAAAAAGAGTGTTTCAGACTTGCCCACTTCTTTCCCTATTCCTTGATTCTCAGAGGCACATCAGCAGGGGATAAAATAAATCCATTTAGATCTTAAAGCACTGTAATGATGAGGACATAATACGGAATATCTCATATTATTGCTGCCTGGTGTAAAGGTTTGCTTTCTTCTTTCATTTCAGATGTTTACCATATATCTCTGTTTCACAAAACAGTTTTTTTCAGCGCTTTCAGTCCAGCATTAGTGTGTTTGATTTCACAAATTCACTCTCACTTTTGAGGTTTTCAATTTGTATAGGTGCCTAAATAAGAATTGAAACCAAGACACCATGTGGCTTTGGGGTAACTTTACAGCTAGTTACAAGCTCTCACGATAGTATGATTCCAAGAATTCAGCAAACAAAACAGAATTGGAAACAAATCAGTTCCTCCCACAGGGAAAAGTAATCTGTCCCACTGAGCCAACCCGCTCTCACACTACAGAGCGGGCAAACAATGTCCCGGTGAGAAAAATCTTGGGAGTTCTCAGAAATTAAAGTTCCGGAGCAGCCAGTTTCTCATAAAATAATTCCCAGCGCTTCGGATCCGGTGGAAACCTCCCCGAGCCCCAGCCCCGCAACCCCCCCGGATCTTACATTGCTGGAAGGCGGAAAGAAGAGAGACGGCGGCGAGCAAAGCGAAATCCCCAGCCATGTTCCCAGCAGCTTCCTTCCGCGTGCGAGCGGGGTGTGCGTACGGGAGAGAGGGCTCGAGCGAGCAATAAGGAAGAACACCAGGTGGGAGAATTACAGTGCTTTTCAGCCTTGCGACAAAGGTCTGCCCTGGCAATAAACCAGCCTAACTTTTTAAAACAAGAACGCAAAATTACAGCCATTTTTCAGTGCTGAAAAAGTTCAAATACCGTCAGCCAGCCCTGCCTGCCTCTTGCCTGCATGGAAGCTGAGAGGGAACAAAACCAGCCTTTCCTGCCCCACTGGATTCAGCTGTTCCTTTATGCCTTAGGTTTCAGTTGCCATCACTTTTGGGGGCGAAGGCTTTTTGTTCCGTGTTTGTGCAGGGTCTGGCACGGCGAGGTCTGTGTCCGTCACCAGCGGCGCCGCTGGAAAGCAGCAGGTGTGGGAGATGCCGGGAGGAGGGAGAGGGGGGAGCGGAGCTTTGTGCTGTCCCTACGCTTGATTTCTGGGTTTTGCCAAACGTGTACGACTGAAGATCTGACAGGTAACGTGACAGCTACTTTACAACTAGGCAGCGTGCAGAAAGGGATTGTTCGGGTTAGTTCAAAGGGTAAAACAACTGAGAAAGGAAGGAAGAAAGAAATAAATATCTCCCCTCATTTTACTGCCCCAAGTACACTTTCTATAGCCTATGCCTAGTCCTAAAACTGGGAGAGATTCTCTTAAGGAATATTTTTTTCATCTGCTATCCCTAGCTGACAGGAAGCTTAGTATCATTAGCCTTTACGGTCCCATAAGACCACTGGAACAAAACCCATGTCATGTTTGTTGTTGACTCCAGGATTATCCACCCACTTGACCCCCAGCTGATGTTAAAGCGCGAGATGTTTCATTGACTTCAGTCAAATTCGCTAATTTTAAAGGGTAACGTAAAAAGGACTTTAAATCAGTTATTTCACCTTGCCAGATTTTAAAAAAGATAATATTTCTTGGGTATTAATTCAGTATATTCTACTTTCTAAAGACTAGAAGAGTAGATATACTGTAATAGTATATCTACTGTTATTTGGATCTTTGTACTTAGTAACTCTTCCGTTGCTGATTTATGTGCTTTAGTAACTCTTCCATTGCTGATTTATGTGCTTTACTTGCTGCTCTTGTCGTAGTATGGGGCTGGCTTTCTGATCACAGTCTCTCTCATGTTTTTAGGGGCTGGCTCAGAAGTGTTTGAAGCGTTGTCACCCTCCTAATATAGGGAAGCGAAGGAAAACTGACAGAGCTGAAAAGTCAAAACCACAAGGGCTAAACTTTTTAAGGCCAGCCGATATTAAAGTCACAGGGGTTTTTTTTCTGATTTTATTCAAAGGATGTGAATTTCAAAATGGCAACGGGCATGCAAAATCCAGCAAAGACTGACTCAAAAGTAGGCAGGAATATAATTTAGGGCAGGGGGTTAGATCCACAGAAATATTCTAAGTTACACATCCATTATGGCTGAGCTAGAGTCTGCTTAAAACTCTGTTCAGTTTCCACTGGTAGCACAGAGTTTGCAGTTGCCTATAGATTTATAAAGCTTTTAGTCATACATAGGCCACAGCCAGTGTTATGCCCTGCATAACTCTGAATAGAAAGTCGGATCATACACAAAACAAGGTGGGGTTTATTTATAATTGGGGAAATACAGTGGTACCTCAGATGCCCAGAGTTTTATGATGTGTATAAGCCCCAATGTATAAGTAGATGCCAGGATCAACCAAGAGTTTCTCCAGTTATGTCAGGACATTTTGACAGTTTGTCTGCGGCCAATTTCTCAGCTTGCTCACGAAAAATGTAATTTGATTTTGCATTTCCCTCTCGTGCACGTGTTTCATATGTGCTTTGCTTATCTCTGCCGTTGTAAATGCCCGTTTTCTGCAGCTGCCCAAAGCAAGAACAGAGGCTCTGAGCAGTGAAACGTAAGGTGAAGTCGGAGATACTGGTAGCGTCTTACCAGACTTAGGTCTTTCCCATTTGGAAATCGTGGTGTTTTATTGCTGCACTGTGCTTTCTGTGTGTGCTCCGCAGGGAAAACAGGTTTCTCTAACCGTGATTTACAGCAGCGGAAACTGAGGCTTCGGGCAGGGACGGGACTTGCTAGTTTCATGCAGCAGCTGTGAGTGAGCGATTAAGGCAAATTAGTGGTCCTGCCTCTTGCTGACCTGTGCATCCCTGGCAACCCTTCCCAAAGAGGCTGGCTCTTCTCTCCATAGAGGTGCTCCCGCTGACCAGCAGCGAAGGCAAATCCCAGCAGGGTGGCAGAACTGCTGTCACGAGAGAGCAGATGGTTGGGACAGTGAGACCAAAAGCATTCTAAGTGTGAAACCAGTCTGATCAAATAAGCCCTTTTAATGGAGTTACACTGTCCGAGCTGCTCACTTTGTGTCTCTGGAAGAGCTGGAAAGAGCTTGCAAAGGGCAGTGTTCAGTCTGTGTTGGGCTGTAACTTCTTAAAAAGGCCAGTCGCAAGTGGCAGTGCAGCATCTTTTATTTTTAAACACCTTCTCGAAGACAGGCTGTAAGGCACAGAGAGGCTCCTATGGCTTGAAGGGAAAACATACCTGAACTCTCATATATTTCACTGGAAACGTTTACAGGGTAAAACAAGACTATTACAATGCATGAGGCTAGCTCAGGTATCTAAAGCAGTTTAGCTACAGCAGTAACAGCAGTGAACTCGGCGGTTTATTAATTTACACTGCTTTTCAACAATATATTACAAAGAACATGGGCCTGTGTGGCACTGGGTCATACTCAGGCTTTAAATTTATCAGAAAGAGGAACAAAATAGCTTTATTCCTTCAAGTGTTGCTATTTCTACCTCCTAAATACCAGTTGTAATCAATGTCTGTTGTTGTTTCCTATATATTTCGCATGGGACCTCAGAGGAAGGATGAAAAGTCCATTTTATTCAGTTCGTTTTAAGGTGTGGTTGCTGAGAGTCCCCTGCTTTGTAGCAGTGTTACCAAATGATAAAACAGATCCGCATTTTCTATCCCCGTCCTCTGGACACTGGCGGCATGAGATCAGACTATTTTTGATGGTGGTAGCAGAGTAGGTTTAAAAGGATTAAACAGAATAGTAGCCAGAGGTCCGGGTTCTTCCCCAATCTGCACCTTCTGCAGCCTTATGTCACCTCCATCAATATTGGATATAAGTCAGGAAAGAATTGGTTCATGGTGCTCTCATCTGGCTGTACAAAAGATTGATGTGCTTTAACTCCCATCAGTGTTAATGCGAGTTGCTATACGCACATAAATTTCCACATGCCCACAGGTCTCTTGGATTTTCTTATGGCCTTTGGGTATCATTACATTTTTTTACTTTGGACGTTGCAGGAACATATCTGGGATGCAATTCTGGATTGCAGTAGAGAATAATATATTTTTACATATGTTTGTAAAACATAAACTGTACCAATCTTGCATAATATCCCATTGTAACCATAGCAGGCTTGCAAAGTGGCAGCAAAAAAAGAGGAGTCTCGATTATTATAAGAAGTACCTACATGTAATTACAGTGTGGGGTTGTTTTTTATTAAAATGGTGCTTTTCTGTTAAAAAAAACATGGGGCTTTTCTTAAAATACCTTCAGTTGTTCTCAGCTCTGAGGAGCTTGGAATTCCAGTGGCTTGGCAGAGATTATCAGAACCCGTTCAGGAAAATGGCGCACAGAGAAGCGCATCTGCCCTGCTGTGTAAACAGCTGTGTGTATGTGGTGACTGGGGGGTACCTGGGGCATACAACTGGGCAGAGGCCAAATATTCCTCACCTCCCATGTCTCAGACCTCCTCCTCCTCTTCCTCCTAACCTGGGTGTTTCTGGAACAAGCAGTAAATCTCCAGAGAAGAGGTAGAGCCTAACGCACGAAGGGAATTCTGCAAACCCTACCTCTCCCACTCAGCAGAAGAGGAGGAAATGCGCTATACAATGCCATTTCCCATTCTTTCCTTTGACTTTCCTTGTGAGAGATTGCTGCAACACCTACCAGCCCGGGGACAGGCTGTGGTGGCCCTGCAGTCACATAATGTCTGAGGAGAGGGTTAGGCAAAGTCACATTTCTTTTGCCAGCGCAGGTGATGAGATGCCTGGTGATGAGAAGCATCCCTCCCGGATTCTTCACCCTGTGGAAATCAGCGCGGCTCACGCTCCGCGCCTCACGCCCAGGCTAAAGCTGCTGTGGACCTGTATGATCATCTTGCCCGACTGCCTGCGTAATACCAATTGGCAGCATTTCGGCAACGGATAACAACTCGTTAATAAGCCATGGGAGCTGGGAGGCAGCGGTGCTTCCAGACGTTAGAATACTTCCCGCGTGGCGCGGTCCCGCTGGCTCTGCCTGCCGTATCTCCGGCTCACAGCTGGCAGCCTTGGGAGAAACGAGGGCCAGTCTGCGAGATGCAGATCCCGCACGACTTATGTCTGGATCAAAAGGAGGTTTAAAGATTTTCCTGTCGCTATTGACCAACTGGAAGCAGATCCCCAGGCCAGCGTGACTGCTCTGATATCTGGAATGCAGGGGATTAATGGAGATTCAGCAGGAGATTTGAAGACGTGTCAGTTGTACATCTCTTGTCTCCCTCCACATCACCTAGTAGATTTGTGACGACGTAGCGCTTGCTATTTCTTAACTTGCAAACCTTGGACAAAGAGCTATTTTAATTAGCGCACCGCTTCAGCTCGAGGGAGTCCTTTCATCCATACAGAAGGAAGTTTAATTTCATCTTTGTGGAAATCGGCTATGCTTAGGAAGTAGGAGGTTAATTGCGCTCGTTTTCAGCCTTATCCGATGCCTTTAGGCGATAAAGGCGGATCTTAGCATTGGCTCAGGTAGGTGACGAGCCAGACCCTCCAGCCCGGCTGGCTCTTCAGCCCGGCTTTCCTTGCAGACAGACACAACTCTCTGCCATTATTTATCGCCTGCATCTTCCACTTCTCAGAGACTCTACTGGTAAATGTTGGCTCTCGCTGTCAGAGTGATGCTTGCCTGACTCTGGCTACCAGGAGAATGTAGCAGCGTGAGCCATTGTGAAAAGCTGACACTTTTCCAAGGCGCCTGCTCTAGTTATGCATTCCAGCTGCTCCCAGATTTCTATCAGGTGGGATGCCCCATTCCCTAAGATTCACTTGAAAGTCCTGGGCGACTCGGCCGTGCTAACAGAGGAGGTCAATGGCAGAAACAAGAACCGGAGCCAAGACCAGGCTGCTGCCCTTGAGCTTTGAATTCCGGACTCTGTGCCCTCCTCCCAGCTGGCAGGTGGCGGGGCATACAGGGATCTAGGTGCCAGCTCCCTCGAGAAAAACTATGTCAGCCGCTGATATTGCCAGTGCCGTGTTTACACGGGCAGGTTTTTGAAAAGAAAAAACACACCCTGGAGAGTATCTTCCTTCTCGCACGCTCCTCCAGCAGGGCAGCCCCAGTCACGTCCAGCCCTCCCATGCTGGAGCGGGGTTTGATCCAAGCACTGTCGGATCAGCCACGCTCCCAGGTCAACCGCTCCGTCATGGCTTGGCTTCCGTCTATCCCTTCAGCTCCCTTCTGCGTCCCTCCCCGGCGCGATTGCCATTTCTCCTCTAGGTCTCCGCAGCCTCTCCTTGCCCGTGAGAGGCTCTCCTCTCATCCCTCCTCCCACGTCCGCTCTCCCCTGATGGATGGCGGCTTAGCTTTCGGAGCGGCTGTACGTTAAAAGCCAGGAGGGCTGGGAAGCTTTGTGTGCTCCCGGGCAGAGGAGGGGTCCCCCGGCCGGGGTCTCATGTTGCTTGGCAACATATTTCTCTCTCCTCCGACTGTCATTTCCCCTGGCAGCGCGTGCTGATGCGCACACAACAAATGAAAGCAATATTACAGCAGCAGTTGCTCCTGCCGCTGTTTACTTGTTATTTACGGTTATTGCCGCGGAAGGATTTGTAAACATTTCTTCACATCCTTCCTCGGTCAAAACAGATATTCTTACAGGCTTCTGCGGCACGCCTGCATAATGAATGAATGGTCACTGCATCTCAGGGCACGTGACGTACCATCTCACTGGCGTTTTCTAAAGTGGCTGCTGGTTCTGGACGTTTCTATTTTTCAGCCCCAAATTGAGACGTCCAAGGTTGTCATACTCAGAAGTGCCAAAATCCGATGTAAGAGTTCGGCTTTAATGGCCTCAGATTGTGGCTCTCATTTTTAGGCACGCGTACGTTTAACAAATTCTGCTCTGACTTGCTTTCTGCCCCTTTCCAAAGGATTAAGGCTACCGTTAGGATTTCAAAATGAAAACGTTGCCACCGACATGCGATAAAGCAGACAGGTTTTTTCCCGACGTCCGAGTTTCCCCCTTATCTGTGTTGCCCTTTCCTCCTCTGCACTAACCACTTCCAGCGCAGTCTTTCCGGTTTGTGCGTGTGGATGTGCCGAAGAAGAAATACAGCTTCGCTTAGCTGTTTTCTCTAGGAGAGCGCAGCGAGAAAGCCACCAGACCACATGTATTTTTCCGACTTTCCGATGAAAATCCTGCTGAGGCCTTTCCTTACTCGGTAGACTTTTGTCACTCGGGACGGACCTCGAAAGCTTTGTTGGTGCCGCTGGCCAGTTACGTGCTGCCAAATCTTCTACAGGGCTTTGACTCAGCTCTAGGCAGGTTTTATTCCGTTTGTTAGCGAGGACCCATTCCCCAGCTTGCGACAAGACCTGAGAAGCTGGGGAGAACTTTGGTTTGTGCTGTTCAGGGGTGCTCCACAGGGAGAGAGGCGTATGTCCATCTGCCATTGCCCTCTGCTGGGGCATGCCAGAACTGCTGGTGTCTGCCCTCCGCGCTCCCAGCCGGAGGAACCTGCTGAATTTCCCCAGCAGAAGCTTTTCTTTGCTTTAAAAAATTCCCTCTTGAGGAACTGAGGCTGCCTGCATGGGTGGGTGGGTGGCAGACAAGATGGGTGGGTTTGTTGAGCAGGTGGTGGTCACGCAGCGTGGGCGCAAGAAGCGGCGCGGGAGCTAGCCCGGAGCGGGAATGTCCACCCCACCAGGGCCCAAGCTGTCCAAGAGGATAAAAGCCATCTCTGATGTCCTGCAGAGTTCAAAAAGACTGGGGTTGCAAAGTTTTTTTTCTCATTCAGCTCTTCTGACCCACCGACTGAGCTGGCGTTACAGGGGAGGCGTACATGCAGGGCTGGTTTGCTCATTTGCCACTGTATTATTTAGATTGTATATTTAGTTATTGTTTGTGGACTTGTGATCCGCTGGAGTCGAACGCAGAGATGGCTTCTGACCGCAGCTCTAAGGCACGTTGCCTGCTCTACATCCGCGTCCCTCTCTTCATGCTGAGTCTCAGTCCAAAAGCTCTTAGATGCAGACTCCGAATCCCCTTTAAAATCTGGTTTTCCCACAGCAGGGATTATTAAGGACAGCCTTTTTGAAAGAGCTGCACAGAATGAGGACCTCTATAGAAATGAAGGCCCAGTGCTAAGGCGCTACAACAAAGAGGTGTACCGGCGAGGAAGAGCCAGCTTGCATTTCTATGGGATTCCATCAGCAGAGAAGGAAGAGGACACCGCGGCCCAGCTGTTCCTTAGAGGAAAAAAAACAAGCCCCAAATTAGGTCATTTAGCCCAGGCGGGTTGGTTGCTTAGGAGGGAGTTCCCCAAAATCAAACCAGAACAGAAGTGATCTGCAGTAAGGACCCACTCTAAGCCATTTCTTTCCTGAATCTACAGGGACTAGGAGAAAAAGTATGTTGTATATGGGGTTTGGTGGTGAGGTGGTTTTTTTGTTGGGTTTTCTTTTTTTTTCCTTTTGCATCCCTTTTAAGCACAGGCTGCTCTACGGTCAAACTGATCCATCTGGGAGAGTTTCCCAGCTCCGCCTCCTCAGCAGTGGCTCTGCACCCCAGCTGGGTGCAATAGCTTACAAATGAGGAGTTTTGTGAAACCCTGCAAAGTCGTTTGGAGAGCGCTTTGAAATTCTTGAATGAGCATAGCCCAGTCGGGGGTAGTTTTCAGTCTTCTTCAGCTTGAAAACCCCTCTGCTTTTTTTTCTGGTGGAAAGAGAAGTGGGGAAGGAATGTCAGCTGGGAGCATCACCTGGTGGTGTTCATGCAGAGGCCAGCAGGAGTTAAACCAAGTAAGGTGGGAGTGCAATTAATGTGTATTTTCATCGGTCACCTTACCCTGGCCACTGTTTGGATGAGCAAACCCCCTTGTGCTGACTGAATTGCCTTTCTCAACCCGGTGAGAGATGCTGAGCACAGAATGCCGCTCATAAATTAGCGGAGTTTGAGAGTAAAAAGCCATTCCAATTCCAGAATGGCCTTGTTACTCTTTGAACAACCCAAATGTTTCTCGATATAGTTCATTTAGCCAGCTCTGAAATGGGGGAATGTAGAAATAGGTGGCATTGACTTGGGACATTTATTTTTAGGTATGGCTTTTTGTTCCCTTTCTCAGCATAAGAACTACTTTCATCTTCTTCAGAGGCAAAGTTATAAATATCTTCCATTGAGATCCGGGGCCTCTGACACGAGTGTGTAGCACTTCTCCCTGCCGCACACGGCAATCGTATTTCCTTCCATTCCGCAGCACTCTCGCAGCCTTCCAACAGAAAAAGCCTCCTCAGCTCCTAAAATCCATTAGTTATTTTCCCGAGGAGGAAGGGGATGCTTGTGGGGAAACTGCACATTATGCGTTGTGTCGATATGAAATATAATACGTGCCACTTCTGCCTATTCCTAATCAGTGTTACACGCTAAACTTCCTTGGATTTCGGCGGCCTGGTTCTTCTTTGTGCAATCAGTGGCACGGTGACGCCTTCAAAGCCCCAACGCTTCATTTGTCAACGTGCGTTACAGAAAGCACCGAGCACGACAGGATCGGAAGTCTGTCAACGGCAAGTTTACTTCCTGCTCTCCGAATTTGTCACAACGCCCAGGCAGACCTGTAACTCCCCAACCTGTTTGCCAACGTTCTCCTCTACAATCCCGGCTGCCCCGCTTGCCAGAGTAATGGTGTCTCCGGTGAGGACTAGTGGGAGCTACACGCTGCGTTTTAGCTGCTATTTCTGACCAGGAACAGCTCAAGTGGTCAAGCCGCGTGGTGTGACCCCTCTCACAAGACTGGCTCACTGCTCCCACAAATGAGGGAAGTGCCCACAGAGACAACGGACGCGCACAGAGATTTTCTTTTGCCGCTAGCAAGGAAAATGTTGGAATTTCCCTCACCTGCACCTCAAAACGAGAAGGGAGCAAAGAGGAGAGGATGCGAGTTGCTCGCTGGAGCTGTGGAAAAACATCAGCGCCCAGGAGCCGGTGCAGATGTGTTTCGTAAGTACTGAGGAGTTGAGGGAAGCAGGAGGTGTTGCCCTTGAGGAGGACCAAAACTTGTCTTTTGGTCCATTCCCTCCGACTGGTACTGTTCCTTTAGGAAGCCTCACTCGGGTAGTCTCAAAGAGAAATGACTGGAGAAAATAAATAGAGCAATAAATAAAATGGCAGGGGGATGCCAACCTGCCAAAGTCTGGAGTTGGAGGTAGGGAAGTAGCATTTCCACTATCTTGACTTTCAAGTACATCAACATATAAATTGTGCTTACTTTCCCTGGTGGATAGAGCTGTGCGCGCATTACCATACGTGGGCATGATGGTATAAGCAGTGTTCTCTTACAAAATACACGTAGCCTGAAATAAGTATAGCATGACCGCGGGCAGAGAATATTGGAATTTACTTCAAGTTGTGTTTTTTCAGTGTCATTGACAATTTATGCTAATTCAAAAGTAAACAAAAGCATTTTAGGTCATTTTGGAAATGTTATTATCCCTTTTAAATGTCCTGTGGGCATTATTGTGGTTTTATTTCTTAATCAAAATTTCATTTTTGGCATTTGCTAACTTAGTATTATTTTAAGATTTTGGTTCTGCTTTTACATGCCACTTTAAATCCTACATTTCCCCAAAGGGGAGTGTAAGGAGGTCAACTTTTTAATGGGCAAAAAAGGATTAATATTCCAAGCATTTTTCTGTTCTGAAATTAAAACACTGCTTCTACTTGGAGAAGCAATTAATTTTAATTTGGTTGAAAATGCAAAAATTAAGTTTCAAAATAAATTAAAATTTGGTCTTTTTTGAAATAGCTTTCCTGCTAAAAGCACGCTAGTGAAATTGTTCAGATCAATGCAAAAAACCAGCTATCCCAACAGATACATTGCTTTGTTTAATCCCTGCTTTTTGTAATTTTGAGTCTGTTGTATTGTTTATATAAAAAAATTTAAGGATGTAGTACTCATGAGAAACTCTGTCTTTCCAGATTATGAGCTTTGAGAAGAATAAGGCGATTTATACAGGATAGAGAATGGGATGCATTTTGTTTTGAGGTATGTCCCTGTATCAACACAAATCATGAATTCATGTCAGATCCTCTTAATTTTAAACTTCATGGACAACTTGGAAACGTCCTCTATAAGGGCTTTAAGGGCAGTTCTTTTTCTTTCCCGTGACCCACAACAATGGCAATGTGGCAAATTCCAGTACCCATTTTTGGAGACCACATGGCTTTTAAAGAGAAATGAATAAGTTAGCATTTTTGGCAATGTGTGCATGCTACCTTTGGAATATGTGATGAGCTGGAAAGGTCCATACATTGATTATTGTATTTTGTATAACTGACAAGGCTTTGCATCTAAGACAGCAAATAAATTAATTTCCCTCTTTCACTTGACTGTTGTAGTTACCTAGCATATTGCTAGAATGAAATGAAGTGAGAACTGGAATAAAAAAAAAAAACTGTCTAAAGGAAAAACAAGGTAGTAGAATATGATCCGAATGAAACCACTGCCTGATATAACCTGGAACATTATTATATTAGGGTGTTGAGCTGACCCTGCTTGAAAAGCAGAAGAACCCCTGCCTTAGCCTGAAAGGCCGTTATGCAGCAGCACTCGCTCTCTAATTGAAGTCAATGATCTCATAGCCTTGGGGATCTCACACGGGGCATAAATTTGCCGCAGCTGTAGTTTATAAACGAGCATCGCTATTTTACGGTGGTAAGAGACCAGGGCCACTTGGCCCGCTCCCTCCCGTTTAAAAGCAAAGTGTTCGTAACGCACAGAAAGCCTCGTTGTTTGATTCTAATGGACGGTATCTCTTTCCGCTAACTGAATTATATTTGCCATTTGGGCACCGGACAAAGTGAGTACTTTTCACGCTGTTTCCGGGCTCGGATTGGTTTTATTCCCTTGCTAATCTGAAGAGGTATCCTTCGGGCAAGTGAGGCAGTCTAAGAAAATCCTCTCCTGCTGTAAACCTTTGAGCCTGTATTTAACATAGAAATTAATTTCATGAATCAGACTTGGAATTAGAAGGAAACTGCTGGAGCCTAGAAGAGCCTCGTAGTCTCCATGCACGCTGTAGAAGACAGCTGGGCTGTGCTGGGGTGCCATGGACTGATAGTTCAAATTTGCCACCCAGCTCCTTCCAGGAGGAAGGTCACTGGGCGCTTTGTTTGCCTGTCTCCTGAAATAACCCACTGTGCCCCACTGGGGGACCCAAGAGGCTGATGGCCAAGTATGGCCATTTTTTTGTTGGCGAGTGGTTGGTACCCCAAGAGCCTTCCCCAGAGCACCTCTGCTACCAGGACAGGCTGAGAGAGTCGGGGTTGTTCATCCTGGAGAAGAGAAGGCTCCAGGGAGACCTTATAGCCCCTTCCAGTATCTGAAAGTGACCCACAAGAAAGCTGCAGAGGGACTTTTTACAAGGGCATGTAGCAATAGGACGAGGGGTGATGGCTTCAACCTGGAAGGGGGGAGATTTAGATCAGATCTTGAGAAGAAATTTTTCACTGTGAGGGTGGTGAGGCACTGGAACAGGTCGCCCAGGGAAGCTGTGGATGCCCCATGTGTTCAAGGCCAGGTTGGATGGGGCTTTTTCCAGGTCTAGTGGAAGGTGTCCCTGCCCATGGAAGGTGGGTTGGAACTAGATGATCGTTAAGGTCCCTTCCAAGCTGAACCCTTCGATGATTCTGTGACACTCGTGACTTGGCTGCATGGCAATCTCTGAAGCCCCATTTAGTTTCTGATTTGTGCTCAAGCTTGTCCTCAGACGCCTGCAGAAGCGAGGAGATGCCCTTAGCCCCCAGCTCTGCACGGGGCAAAGCCAGGGTCCCGCTCCCTGTTTGCTTGTGCCGGAGTTGCTCATTTTGCACCAACAAGAGGGAGGTCTCAGGTGCACTGGCTTCAATATTCACTGGTTTAACTGAAGGGATAGGGCCCATGCTTTCTAAAAATCAGCTTGTCCTCCAATGCCCTCTGGTGACGGGAACTAATTAGATGCCACTGCTCTTATTGAATCCACTTGCGAAACGCTAATGTTATTTTATTCCTATTAAATATTTCAGGCAAATACTGAGATTCAGCACAAACTCAAGTCTGTGTTCACTAGTTTGACTACAAACTTCTGTAATTGCTACAGCGCTTCCTAGGAGGGGAAAAATAGGCATGTTCTAGAGGCACCGTAACTTAGGGAATCTCCAAAGCTTATTAGGTTGATCCTTTAAATGCTTTAGTCCTGATCCTTACTGCAGAGGACGACACTGGTGCACATGTGTGCGTGGCTGCAGAAACGCCTTGTGTCGCCTTCCACGCTTAATCTCTCCGGACGGAGAAGCGGTGGCCCCAAGTGACTGTTAAGAAAACAGGTTGCTGAAATAATCACAACCACTTGCATATGTTGGTGTGCAACTTCTGCCCTCTGCCTGCCCGGGCTCGGGAAAGCACAAGTAAATCGGACAGGGAGCGGGAGGCAGCTCCGGGGGGGCAAAATGGGTCACCTTACTTGGTATTTGAAAGTCAGTCTGCCCCGTAAATGCGTAGACTCTTTTCAAAACTAGATTCGACAGGGATGGCAATGTGCAGCAGCTTATCCGCTAACTCTTCTTGTCTTAGTCTGGCTTTACTGGTGGACCAGCGTGACAATAGGGAAGCGGGTAGTAACGCTGAAATACACAGCAACTGCTTGGTGAACGATAAAAAACATTTTTAAATTAAAACCGCAAAAATACTGAAATAACTTTCACAAAGCAAGTGACGTTTCCCATTTTATGAGCCCAGTGAGCTTCCGAGTGCACCATTTTTGGGTTTTTTTTAAATTTTCTCTTACTATTTGCAATCTCCATTCTTCAAAAAGAAAACCAAACCCCAACCCTGGAAATAACAAAACGCTCCAAGGCTTTGCTGCCACAGTGTGCTGCCATAGACCCAGTGCTTACAGCTTAGTTATTAACCTGTGATGAAGAGAGTTTGTAATTGGAAGTGCCGGCAGAGCCTTGATGACTGAGGGGGATGTAGGCCCAACTATAATTTGATAAGCTACTTGGGCATGCAGATCCGCAGCCGTTAGCTGCCTCCAGCGGCACCGAACGTCCCTGCGGTACAGTCTAGAGCCTCTCTGCGCCTGCAGCCAGGCTTTTCCCCTGCGGCGAACCAGCTGGGAATGCCATGTAGGACTCCAAAAGCACACCAGGAGTTGTGTTCCAGCCTCTGCTCCGTGGGGCGCTGCAGGAGGGACGGCAGTGAGTATATGAATGCATGGTAGCGGTTGTCTTCCAGCACCTGAATTAGGAGCTCAGGAGCTTCAGAAGTTGTGCCAACCCTCCTGTTTTACCTTAGCAGAAGGTCCCAAGACGGGTGCATCAAAGAACCTCAGGTGTCTGAGGGCAGCGCTCAGGAGGAAGGATGGCCAGAACAAGCTAGGGTGGGCAGCAATTTATCCCTCCGGCACGGGCAGGGTTTGCAATTCTCCTGTATTTGCACAGTGGCCTCGGTGGCACACAGGGCTCTCAACAGCCTCCTTCCTTGCCAAGAGAGCCCTCTCCCTGTTCCAAGGGCTATCAAGCCTGTTGCTTTGCATTTAGAATCATCGAATCATAGAATCACTTGGGTTGGAAGAGACCTTCAAGACCATCGAGTCCAACCATAAACCTATGCCAAAACCACCCCTAAACCATGTCCCTCAGCACCACGTCCACTCGTCTTTTAAATACCTCCAGGGACGGTGATTCCACCGCCTCCCTGGGCAGCCTGTTCCAACGCTTGATAACCCTTTCGGTAAAGAAGTTTTTCCCTAATATCCAACCTAAAATTTTATTTCATTTTATATATGAAATAACCTTTTGCTGGTAGCCACGTGTCTGTCTAACAAAACCACTGGGGCTCTAGGAATAAAGACAAGAGCCTAGGCATTTTATGAGCTTTTCTAAGGAAGGAGCTCCATCTTGGAATTGAGCTGGGCATAAGCAGGGAGTATGATAGAAACCTGTGCAGCTTACCTCACCCTCGTGCAACGGCAGTTAATCTTTCGGAAAAGATGGGTGCCTGTTCATTGCAAGCAATTGCCATCGGTCATAATCCTTCTAGGAAGTACATGGAGAATGACTCCGTTCGTTTGATGAGTTATACTGCCAGTTTTCCCTGGCCAGCGGAATTACCGAGGCTGGCCCCAGGCTTTATGAATGGTAGGGGATATATCAGTGCAGCGCTTGGCTTAGCTGGTGGGAATGGGCAGCTAATGGAATGGGACTGACCAAGATAAAAGAGGCAGTGGGTGAAAGCTCAGCAGAGGTACATGTCCCCCCCTGAGTGTGCATCTGCCCACCCCATCTTTCTGCACTCTTCCCATAGGGCTACAGCCAAAGAAGCGCTGAGCAACGCCTCAGGTGTATGACTGAAGATCTTGATGCTTCTAAACAGGTACGTGGATGGGATCCCACATCCTCACATCCATGGCATGCGCGAGGCATGGAGAGAGAGAAGGAGAGTACCTTTACGCTCGGTGAGAAGCGGGACGAGCTCCAGGCTTCCGTCAGGCTTTGCAGGAGGGTTAAGCGCAGGCTTTTCGGAAGTGCCCCGAAGTGGTTTACTCCTGCGCAAGTGGAAGTCGATGACAGTAAGTAGACCTGTGCCAGGGCAAAATGTTAGGGGAAGTGTTGCCCGAAATGACTTGTAGCAGGCTCCCTCGGGGGTCTGTCCCACAGCCAAGAAGAGATCCTTCACCAAAGGAACATTTTGCCTGCCCCTGGGTGCAGGGATATTGTGCCAACCTGGCATTTCAGAGGAAGAAAGAGATTCAACATCTACATTTTTAACTGAGAATAAACCCGAATTTTGAGACATTTGGAGCACCGTCTCTGTGCAGGTGGATGTGTAGATGTCCTTGCTAACAAGGTAGGGGCGCTCTGAGCAGAGGGCTTATTTTGGCAGCTTTACTGGTGGAATTGCCTGCCTCCCTGTGCAAACTGATCAGAATTCGACCCTTCTGTCAGCACTAGATGGGTGCCTTAAGCATTCACTACTCCATCGACAGCATGCATTTGGAAGCATCACTCTTAAGGAAGAAGCAGCAAGTGCTCCCAGCAACATTCGCGAGCCAGCGGTGCGCACAGCTGTTCCGCAGCAGTGGCTTTCATCTCCTGCCGTCGCAAGGCACAGCTGACCTAACCTGTCGGAACAGCCCCAAGAATTTCAACAGAAGGCTTGTGTATATTGAAGGAAAAAAAAAACTGCCAGGGAAAACTCTGCCCGAGACCGGTTGGTGTGAAGCAGTTGGCTCAAAGCCCTCGCCTAGCTCAGAGGGTGAGCAATAGGAGGGCAATACCAGTCCCCACTAACATACGGTGCCAAGTAAGTTGTGCGTTGTTGAGGCGCGTTTTCAGCAACAGCACGGAGCGTTTAAGTTACCACAAAGCAGTATCCCACAAGATTGGCCTGCTGGGGACTAGAACGAATCCAGCTTTTCACATGGATGCTGCGCACACAGCTGCCGCTGAGGACGGGGTGGATTCACGGCTGCATTTTGCCAACCCACCTACCGCAGTACTTCTCTATACATTCGACTTCCTTGAGCATTTTAACGTAGATTTGTAGACCAAAGGTTAAATAAAAACATGCAGGTTCTTAGTTTCTTCTGGCAACACCATTCTAAATGCTAGCTATGCCTCTAGAAATACCTGGAAGAAATTATTTTTGCTTTGTTGAGCCTCCGTTTCGATGAATCGAAAGGATGTGGTTGGAAAGGGAGTGTTGCACTATAACCTCTATTGTTAGCAAGTCAAACTAGTTTCTGGAAAGAGCGGCCCTGTTGAAAATCAGGGAAAAGCAAGGGAGATGTGTAGAGATAGAAAGCTTAAGACTGCGCACCTGCATTCTGCGGAACTTTGACAGAATTAAAGGGTGCTGCAACTGAGTGTACAACTTTTATCATTAGCTGTCTTTGAAAAGATGGGCTTATAAAAATCTGGTAGGGATAGGATAGGATCTGATAGGATAGGGATCTGATAGGATCTGTTGGGATAGATGTTTGGGATGTTTCATGCACACACAGCATGTTACTTCTATCGATAGGAAATGCAAGTGCTAATCATCTGCTTCTCAACGGAGGCAGATTATCAATAGTCACTGTGGTAGAGATGAGAGCTTAAAAGAGTTGTACCCAGATGCAGGTGCACATGTACACATAACCCCGGTGAGTTACTCACGCTGCGTGACATTCTGGTGCCTGCTGCATCATCCCTTGACAGCTACAATTCCGTCCACCTGGGAGCCCGAGGTCCCGCTCCGTGGCCACGCGCGTACACAGCCATTGGCCCTACGCCGTGGTCTCAGTGTGCGACCGCCCTGTCAACTGGGTCTCAAGAGGGCAAGTGCTGCGTGGTGAATGTGTTAACACGGTGTAGTCAGACAGCATTTTGTCCTACCCCATCAGATCTTTACTGAGTTTGCCTTTATATACATCCTCATATATATGCACATCCTCAGGAAGGAGGGGTTTTTTTTGTCTCTCTCCTTTCCCCCACTGCCCTCTTAAACACCCATGCATCGCCTTCTTTATTTTTACAGCTGGTCCATGCGGAGACAGGGCAAGGAAGAGCCTGCTCACTGCAGCTACAGACCTGTGGTCTCTGCATCGTGAGACGGAGCTTACCAGAAACAGTAGGGCTTCAGCGCAAGAGGAGAGTTTGTCGGTGCTCTAAGCTAAAGACTCAGCAGCTGGAATC
Source organism: Chionis minor (assembly GCA_013398295.1). Classification (NCBI taxonomy): domain Eukaryota; kingdom Metazoa; phylum Chordata; class Aves; order Charadriiformes; family Chionidae; genus Chionis; species Chionis minor. The sequence goes on along the minus strand of VZSF01004738.1, from coordinate 255,321 downwards.
GCGTGTGCTGGCATCTTCAAAGGAGCATCAGGGTCCCGATCACTGGCTGGTTCCAGAAGCACATACGGTTCCCAGAAACGATGATTGGTACCAGTTATCAAGTCGTGTTTTAAAGGAAAGCTACATGTTAACCCCCCACATCCCGCCGAGAGAACAGATTGCAAAATTGGAAGCAGACAGAAACCCGCCTTGCTGTTAACGAGTGTCAAGAAGTTTCTGATTAGAGTTTAGCCATGCTTTTTACAGAACATAAGTCCAGCATTATTTGCGTGGATCAGCTTGGCTTCCTCTGCGGCTGACAAAGGTGCTTACGCAACGGAAATCAAAGCCTCTGGGTAACACAGGGGGTCACAGCTTAACGAAGCGATACAAAAATCACACAGCTGTGCACAGCACACACATACTTAGGAGGGCTTTACAGTAAAACATCTCACTCATCACAACTTCTGAAATGAGATAGTTTTAGCAGAGTTGTCATAGCTTTAAAAATCCTCACTCGGTGCTGAAAATTAATCCTCACTTTCAGGTGGGCAAATAAACGCTGGCAAGGGCTTTGTAGAAACAAACAAACAGCAAGATCCGAGAGTCCCTTTGGCCTTTTCCCTTTGCCAGAGGATTCCTCTGAAGCTCTGGGGTTCAACTCTAGCAAACTGTATACGGAGCTGTGCTGCAGCCCCCTCAGTAACTCGGGCTTTGGCTGAGCAACAGGCAGTTGCTGTGCAGAAAAAGGGTCACCTGCAAAGCTGGAAGCTGGGAATAAAAACAGGCACATGCCTTTTCCTCCTCCTTTTAGTCCTCTGCCTTAAAAATGGCTCATTTTTTAAAGATGAGTTGAACGAGGGGGTGGTAGATGTTTCACGTGAGTATCTTTAGCATTGTAGCACCCAAAAAGGCCAGGTAAATGGCTACACCTCATCAGCGTGTATGCTCTCTCTGACACCCACAGAAAAGCTTGATACAATCGGTCATGTTTGTAGGACTGAAGGACCACGAGGGATAAGTTTGTATGTCACTGCTAAATAGCTGAGAGTTGAGGAAAACAAGAGAGCTTCAGCAGAAAAGAGGTTTTTAAGTTTTTGTGAGATTTTTTCCTACCAGGAAGAAGGCTGCAGAGGCAGAAACGAAGCAAGAGTTCTGACTGACAGAGTACTTTCCCATAACCACATGTCAAAAACTTGTCTGCCATAAGACCTCTAAGCCAGGGTTGTGGGATGTGCGTGGTTATTTCTTGAATGTCAGACATTGACTTGGTTTGGTATAATATTTCCACACATTTAGCTCTCTGCTCTTTTTTTTTTTAAAGAAATCCCAGTGCACCTTTAAGGTAATAGAGGGCAAACTCACCCACTGATATGCTATCCCCGTCTCTGCAGACACCCTCTATCACACTCAGTGATGGGCACGAGAACACAACTGTTGTCCTAATGGCTAATGTCTCCAGCCACAAATGGGGCTAGCAGTGGCCCGAAGGACCCCAGCCAGCTTCCACTGCTCTGCTGTTTGGAGGCTTGCAAAGACAAAGGCTGCAAGACTGACCAGGCTTGCAAATGGCACCTCACTGGAAAACTAATGCCATGCTATTTGGGGAGAGAAAATACCAAATGCCAAACCCCTGCTCTGTGGAATTACGTGAGAAACCACTATGTGGAGCCAGCCACTAATTATTTGGCTGATGAGGAATCTGGATTCAAACAGGCTTGTTATCAAACTTTCAGGTGCGTGTGCTCCCCCATTGCCTTTCGCTTTGCCTCTCTCAAAAGTCTAGGCATGGGACAATTTGCTGCAATGTAAATCAGATGCATAAACCCACCGGTGGATTTAATAAAGCGATGCTCTGGAGACAGAAATCCCTTCCCTGTCTTTGGGAGAGGGCTCTCCTCCAGGTTTCCCCAGTCTGTGTGTGTAGCTTCTTCCTGCACTTCCATCCACCTTATTCCTTGATTTGCTCCCATCTAGTCTAAACTCTTGTGGCCTGTGAAAGAGTACTACAAGTTTCCCAGACTAAACAAGAGAACAGAGTATAGCTTGAATGTCATTACTATCAACATGCTGTGGTTTGTGTACCTCATCTGGTGGATGCAGAGCCTCTTCAGCCACTTGATTAGGGTGGAATTTGATTTAGAAAACAGAAGAGCTTCTAGATAATGTGTATGTTTGAAAGGCTGGGAAATATGATAAACTTCTCCAGTCTTAGGCATTGAAATGTTAAGGAAGGAGACGGTAAGTAATGCACACACCAAGCAAACCTTATCTGTTACACAAGACTTCCTCTACTGATGAGCCATAATGAGAATTTATGGACTAAAAGTTCAAACTCAGCTTTGCACTGGAAACTTTCCTCACCGTTTAGTCCATTACTGACTGTGAATGCTTCTCTGTGTTCCCAGCACTGAGTTTAGAGGGTTTTTTACAGGCAGGGAAGTGACTGGGATATAGCAAGATGGAAGCATTTTTTGTTGTGAAGAAACTCAAGGAAAGAAGACTCTCAAGAGTAACTCAGGTTTTTGTAGTGATATGAAATTTATCTGCCTTATTCCTCCACTGTCTCTAAGGAAAGAGAGAACTGAAATACAGAAGAAAAAAAAAATCTGACACCCTCAGTAACCACCTCAGGTGAATTTATTATTTGATCCATGCAGCAAGAAAGCACAGAGAAAAGATGCATGTTGTTGGTACTAGGAGCCACAGGCCATCTGCTCAGGAGTGTCACTTAAACACAGTAATCATTAGTAGAGCACCCAGTTGCTGAGGAAAGTCTTCTGTCCATACTGATGAGCAGCCAGGAAGAACAGTATTTGGCTCTATAAGCAGTATGAGGCACAGAGTCTCTATCCTGCAGGATATTCGTCTATACAGTCTGAGCCTTGAGCATAGCTTGTGCATGCTACGCTATGATGATGACAGAATTGCAGAATGTATATATATTCCATCCCCTAGCATCCGTTCTCTGGATTTCTCCGTCGATGGGAAGCAATACAACCTATCGACACAGAATCACCCACATATATTCTTCAAGTTAGCGAGCTCGGGTTGCTCATACAATTCACACCTGCAAATGGCATTCACTGAAGCTGGTAAAACACCCAAAGCAGCCAGTAAGACATCGGTAAAGTAAACTATCCCCAGAGAGCCTCAGGTTTTATAAATAAACAGCCCAACTGCCATTAACCTAGCTGTAAGAAGCATCTTGAAATTTGGGCATTCAGGATGACGCTTTGTCAGTATCTCCTATCATTCCCAAGGAAATAATTCAATGTTCATCCCGGACAAACAGCTTGAACACCAACTTGTCTCTTCCGTATCTGAGTGTGTCTCAATATTGCCAGGCTGCAGAGAGAATCTTACTTTTCCTTAGGCTCAGGGATTCTTCCCCCCTCCCGCCTTGAATACAAAAGGGAAGTCTTGGGAGTAGGAACTGGAAGAAATCCACTTGCAAGTCCACCGTGACTTGACAATGAGGCTGGACATGACACCGGGCTGTACACATGTTTTTTGCTGCCCAGCCTCTCAGCCAGTGGGCAGAGTCCACAGCCTGCAGTGGGAACCAGTCTCCCCTACATCAGCAAGGCCTGGCTTGAGCTAGACAAAAAAATCCGCTGTACTTTCATCCTAGTGGGAGCCCTGGGTCTCCTTGGGTTTGATAAGATACTTCCTGGCTTATCCAGGCTCTAGGGTTTTAAAAGCCCAGGTTTTGTGGCCTTATTTGGTGCAGCTCTGACCCTCCCGCTGCTACAGAGACAATAAGAATAAAATGAGAGTGTTGCGAGTGTAAATTGCATTAAGAAATTACATTGCTGCTTTGTTATAGAGACGCGAAAGTTTTTATGCGTCTTTGAGCCACTTCTGTGTTACAAACATCTGAAGGAACGTTGACAGTTCAGGAATCACCAAAGAACAACCCACTGTGCCTCGACTTAAGCCTTCAAGTGCTGTCCTTCAAAAAAGCAGAGTACTTTGTAAACACGTGACGTTGTAGATTAAATAACCAACAGCCTGGAGTGTTGGAAGGGTTATTTTTTATTTTAGCATTTCAAGTAGTTTTAGGAAGTGGTCATTCTGTCTTAACAAAGCTTGTCCTGCTCAGAGATGACGAAAGCCACTTGTCACGAGGTGGCAGGCTGTACCTGAGCTCTGCTTAGGCTGCAGGAGCCAAAAAAGGGCAGCGGAGCAGGGCGGGAGCTGGCAGGGCTGAGGACAGAGGGAAGGGAAAAGAAGGCAGACCGTAGCGGATGAGCAGAGATTTTAAATCAACAAACCCCAGTTCCTCCCAAAAAATCTTAGAGTGACCCAATCGCGGGATTCCTCTGGTTGCCCTCAGCAAGCAGCTCCGAGGCCCCTTTGCAAAAGAGTCGCTCCTCCTCGCCCCACCATCTCCTCCCAGTGGGTGACAGTGTCCTGATGCTACCAGCTCCTGCATTGATTCCGTGGCCTCAGGAGCGTAGCTAGGAGTCACTGCGATACTTTTTGTGGCTTTAATTAGGAGCGTTACAAAATTCTGTCAAAAGAGAATGTTACTGCTCTTCCAAGCCGAAATGCAGAGGAAGTAAAGGAACAGAGATTGCGTGTCCAACCTCTCCACCTTATTCCGTGTGTTTTGCTGCTCTTTCATTATATCATCACGTGCTTGTTTCCAAAGGAGCCTTGCCACAGCCAGAGTAGCGCAGGGAGATTTAGGCTTTTTTTCCTCCCAGAGGTTAGCATTAAATAATAGGTAAGGCAAAGGATTGCATAAACAATAATAAGATTAGACTGCTGGATGCAGAGTTAACATTTAAGGAGGGCAAGGCAGCATCAGACCCTTGCTTAGAAGAAAATAAAAAGAGCTCCTAGCAGCAGGAACAAACTTGAACAATGCTTAATGATGTGGAGACATGCTGTGAGTCCCAACACGTCTGCTTGTCTGTTCAGACAGTTAAGAAAGCTGAACACCAGCCTAGAGGTGCCTCCGCAGTCTGCCAAAACAAGTGAAGAAGTCTGAACTGATGAGACACCCCCCCCTAATCTTGCTTTGGGATTGCTCCTGTGGTGGGCACGTTGGCTGGACCAAACTGTTCGCAGCGGATCACTCCTTGTTTTCTGCTCCACAAGGGACACTTGGGAATAGCTCCGCAGATGGCGGAGCTCTCAGGCAGCAGCCTGGCTGCTGGGAGTGGGTGCGAGTTGCGTTTTTACCAGTTTGATGTTAAATTTTTCCCCCACTTCTTCAATATCCACCACGAAATGCTAGAACGGTGCGTTTACCATCATTTTCATTTAGCGTTGCTACGCTGTTCTTACAGCTGTATTTGAAGTCAATGGAAATGATGCTCTGAATGCGTGAAATGCCGCGTAACGCTAAGAACTCTTGACAAAAATCCACTACTTGATATTTACCAGACACTTTAATAGTTTTAGCCCGAGTCTCTTAGTTCTCCTCCTGCAGAAATGGTAACACGCGTAGCGCTGTTGCTGTGCTGCAAAAACGAATTAATTAATGTGTGAGGAAGCTGGGTACCGTGGAAGGAGAAGAGCAGAAGCTCTCAGAATTGTCAGCCTTGTATGCAGGGGAGGATAGTAAATAGAACAAGCAAGGCCTGAGGCTGTATGTGGAATGGACAGGGCAAAAGGCACAGCAGGGCACGGGCGCTCTGGACCAAGAGGATGCCGTTATGCAGTGAAAGGCAGGAGAAGAACTTCTGTACAGAGCAGGACACATGGCAGTTGGAAGGGTATTTCTTGTATTTTAACTTAACTTTACCTTATAACTTGTATATAACCTTAGCATTTTTACTGTGTGATTTTTTTTATGGTTTTTTGGTTTGGTTTTTTTTTTGGCAAAAGGCGCTTTTAGGATGAATGCTGCTACCCCACATCCTGATGAGCTTCTGCGGGTGAGCACACACCATGCTGCCACGTTTAAAGGTCCTGTTGATCTGCCCTTTCTTCGTTGTGTGTGTAGGTCACAGCAGTGCCCATTTCCTTGCTTTCTGTGGTACTTGCTGAACACTTGTTCTCTCTTCCTGAAAAGGGTTCCCACCACATATTCCAGCTCCCAGCCCACAGCCTCGTCTCCCGTCTGCTCACCAGGCATGCTAATAGCTTAAGCACATCACCTTTGATAACTCAACATTATGTACGTGCTGAGTATTAATTAATCTCTTCAGAGACCCACAGTTAGCGAAACAAAACAGATGATACACTGTACAGGGGTTCCTATTGTGCTAAAGCACAGCATTACTGTGCTGGAGCATAGCTAAGCCTGCAGATCTAAGGAAAACAACGACTATGCTTTGTTCTCATGCCTCAGTTTCCTTTGTGGTGGCTTGAGATCAGAATTGTTTTAGGTATCTGAGCTTTAAACCACAAATCCTCTCTCCTGAACAGCAAAACTGACTGTCCTTTAGTTAAATTAACCACCTACGACACAGAAGCAAGACCTTCTGTTCTGCTCAAGCTTTCTGTACGTCTCAATCCTCTCCAAAGCTCTTGAGATTAATATTTTATAAAGTTTTCATGTCAATTAGGTCAAACACTGACCTGATTATTCTCCTGTTTAAAGATTTCCTAACTCTCTTTCTGCAGACATATCTAATTATTTTGTTTTGCTAAGCTGTAGCTGTCCTGTTTTCCCGGTGTGACGTTGTCCCTGACTTCAGCAGCGCTGCCCTGGCAGCGCGTGGCTGACTCAGCCTAGACTCACCAAGTGCTCCAGGTGGGAAGGAACCCCAGGAGGTCTCTACTCCAATGTCCTGCTCACAGCAGAGTCAGCTCTGAGGCCAGATCAGGCTGCTTGGGGACTCCACCTGGTCAGTCTTTAAGTGCCCCCCAAGGATGGAGACTGCACAGCTTGGCTGTCCTCATCGGGAGCGAGTTTCTCCTGGCACGCCTGAACCTCTGTTGTTTTCAGGAATACCCGCAGCCTCTCGTCCTCCCGCCACTGGGAAGAGGTGTTTTCTCAGGAGCGCTGCCCTAAATGCCGGCGGGCTGCGGCTGGGTGTCCCTGAAGCCATCTCCTCTCCAGGCTGAACAAGCCATGTTCCATCAGCCTCACCTCGCAGAGGACGTCCTCCAGCCCCCGGCTGTCCGGCTCATCTCCGGTGGGGTGAAGGAGATACCTCCTGCGCTCCCAAGACTGGAGGCTGGAAGACCTAGAAACGCTCTTGACTTTCCTTTAAGGTGATCCCCGTGTGCCGTCAAGCCGTGGTGGAGCGCGAGGTCCCTGCAGTACTCCGAGGCGTGCGGTGACAGAGCACCAGCCTCGCGTCCCCCGGGCAAGAGCTCACAAATTGCACCCGCTGCTCGGCGTGCGGTTCCGGATAAACTGGAATCCAAGAGCCTCCGTGTTTTGGCAGTGCCCTGGTGTGAGTGACACAGCACTAGTTTCTCTTCCAACGCTCAGGAAAACTGCACTTTTAGAGGACTCTAGTCTCTGAATTTGTGAGAATATTTACTTTATAGCCAGCTATAGTGTGGGGGTTTCAAGGTTTCGGTGTTTTTGAGGGATGAGGAGGAGCGAGACCCGGGCACTTGGCCCAAGCTGGCCAACAGGATTATTTCATACCACAAACATTGCATTCAATATAAATCAGAAAGTTTGCTGAGGAGTTCTCTCGCTCCCTTAATGACAACGATTCAGAGAGCTTCTTGCCCCGGTGCCAGACCCCTGAGTCCATCCCTTCCTTCCAAAGCCATAGCGCGCCCAGTGTCCAACATTTGCTGCCCGCTGCTGGGAGTGCCCAGCTTCCTATGGAGAAAAGGGGCTGAGTATAATCCTGTATATTTTATACCGGTGTCAGGATCAATATCGGTTCTTTAGTGTTACTCATTATTTAGACTTAGCCTATTGAATCTCTTTATATTTCAGCCCTCAGGTTTCCTTGTTTCCCCCCCAATTCCCGGAGCAGGGAGGGGTCACCAGGTGACAGAATAATGGTCTAAACGGCGATAGATAGATTTTTGTGGGGTTTGAGGGGCACTCAGCTCCCTCAGGGAATGCCAGGAGCCGCGGGGAGGGCGGAGGGGCCGCCACGGCGCCCGGGGTGGGGGGGGCGCCGTTAGAAAGGCCCGGCGGTGGCGGCGCATTCCCCCACCGTCCCTCGCCGGCCGCCATCTTGCTGCGGGGCGGTGCCCGGGTGTGGCTGAGGCGCCCCCGCCCCGCCCCTTCCGGGCGCGCGCACTGAGAGTGGCGGGCGGGGCTACTGGGCGGCCCCGCCCCCAGAGGAGGCGGGGCAAAGGAGAGGGCCCGGCGGGGCGCGCGCGCGCCCGC
>VZSF01004738.1:222690-246684 GCA_013398295.1 Chionis minor | reverse complement strand
CTCCTCGGGAGAAGACTGTGAGCGCGGCGGCTCGTCCATGCCAGCTCCCGCTGGGATCGGGATTTACGGTGTGGATGTGCGGCAGCGGAGCCCCGGAGAAGCTTGGCCGTGTAAAACATGGTTGTGAGGGGAGCGGGGTTCTCCGGGGACAGGGTGCTGGGGGGGGACACAGGGTGCTGGGACGGTGTGTGCCCCCTGCCCCAGGAGATGTGTCTTTTCCCCTCCCTTTCCTCCCCGCTCCTCAAATCCATTTTTTTTTTTTTTACATACAACCGCCTGGTGGGCAAAGAGTCTGTCGTTTTGATCCTGGTGTCGCAGGCGAAGCGTTCTGCCATGTCGCGGAATTGCTCGAAGAAAGGAGTTTTTAAAGCCAGTGACGTTCAGCGGCGTGTACGAAAAAAACCTGTGTTTTTTCTGAGCGGTGTGGAAGCGGAGCCCGATTTGGGGGAGAATAGGGGGGGCTGGGTGGTTTTTGCGCTTACCTAAAGGGAATTGGAAATACGACGGAAATCAACAGGGTGGTTTTTTTCCTGAGGGGGGAGAGGTTGGTTTATGGCTTATTTGTTATTCCTAAAACATCCATCTGGCATCTGTCCGGCCAGAATCCTTTGCTGATGATGCGCGCTGTGTGTCTTCCGTTAAATAACGGTGATACTGACAGTAAAGCGCTTTTATTTTTGGTTTGGATACATCAGTGGTTTTGGTAAGTGCTGCATGGTGAACTAGCCCCTGTTAGTGTAATTCCTGTTCTTGGAAAGTTCGCGTTCTGCGTTTAAGCAGATATCTTGAGAGAGCCTTAAGGAAGTAGTAAAAGTGAGGTTTTTACAATGATTTAAAAATATGTTTAGGCATTTCAGGTTTGTTTTCACAAATGGACGAGAGAAGCGAGAAAGGGAAGTGGAACACTCTGCTTTGCTCCCAGTGAAATAATGAGGATTTTTTCCATTGACTTCATCGGGAACAGAATAAGAGCCTAAGGCCTCAGCCGTATAGGAAAAGTTGCATCTATAGAATTGAACTTGAAATTAGCTTTTTTCCCCTATTGACTAAGAGAGACTGAATGTCTCTTGTTCTTTGGGGGCATACTTTTATCTTTTTTCAATAGGGGAGAATCTCTAGCATTTTAGAAGAATTGGATGCTTTGTACTGTGGCTGAGATTAAGGTCTGTGTAGAGACCATCGAATCAAAGCCAACCATTTAAATCTCTGGGACAGCCTGGATCCAAGCGTGCAAAAGTCCTGGCATGCGTGCTGCGCGTAAGCATGGCAGCTTTTGTGTTGGGCTTTGCATTCCAGCAAAGTCTTGACAAAACTGGATAGTCACAGAGAACAAAGGTGCGAGTTTGGTTTGTTTGGTTTGTGTTCGGTTTTTTTAAATAGTATAATGTATGGATACTGGCAGTATATTTTTTTAAATCCAGGTGTGTTCATGAAAGTTTTGCTCCAATAGTGAGGGGAGAATTGGTGCTGTTTTGTTCAGGGTTTGTTAACTTAAAGTATACCTGTGTCATATTGATAAAACTGAAGCCTTTAATGTTGTTTTTGTTATAAAAGGAGTGTCTACATCAGAAATTGCCCTGATCTTTTAGTGAAATTGACATAACTGCTAAAACTTTTCCCTTCACTTCCTTTTCCTGCCTACAAAAAGGGGTGTCCTGACTGAACAGGAGGGAAAAAAGCCTTCTGTTTGGAGAGAGCGGCACAACGCCCTTTCTGTTTTAAAGGGTTCCTTTTCACGATTATTGATAGCCTTTAGTGATGTAGCTTTTTTCCCCCCTTACTTTTGCTCTCTCTTTTTACTCTGCTGCTTCTCTCAGGTTGGGCAGCAAGCAGTGTCTGATTGGTTTTATTCACTTTTATCTGTTTTCGATCTAGCTTGGACGGGGGACTTAAGAATGCGGTGATGTTTTAGTGAGGTGGCCGAACTGGAAGAAGCAACGTGGGTTGCTACCCCTGAGAGGGGCAGGTGGGCTCCCAGCCACCCAGTTCTGCTGTGGCGGTGGCGTGCAGGGACAGCCACCTAAACCAGCGACAAAACGACAGAGGGAAGAATTTTCTGCCAATTTAGGGGCTTGCACTACTTGCAGAGGGTGCTAGGCAAGTGCCAGAGCAGGTGTGAGAAAAATTTTGGGGAGCATGTGTGGGGTGGGTGGAGGAGGGAATCTTGGATGAGGTCAGATATCTCGCCATTATTATTCTCTCCTGTACACCTTCTTTGTAGGTGCATTTCCATAATTAATGTAACAAGTGCAGGAGATAGGTGATAAACCTGCACAGCCTTACTTGGTTACCTTGAGGAACATTCACTTGGCTCATTTTATCCCTTCCTCTATCTTTGTGTCTCTCTCTCTTCTTTCTTTTTTTTTTTTTTTTTTTTTTAAGTGAAACTTTACTTTGAGTTAGACAAAAGTTTGGAAATGTATCCTGACAAAGCATCCTGTGCTCTGTGACATCCTTCTGTCCATCATTGCGGCACGAAAAGCCTAGGGCAGGTCCTGTGCCTGGAGGGAGAGGACTTCTTAAGGAGATGCTGCCTCACATCCTTTCCATGCCCTGTCTGTGATGTCCCCGAGGGGCTGTGCAGCATCCTGAGGAAGCAGTAGCTTATGGCGATGTGAGAAGAACACGTGGGTGTGCGTGTGTCCTCTGGGTACCCTTGTCCCCACAAGAACCCTGTGGACCTGTTGCAATCGGGACAATGAACAGATGGACTTCCGAAGCCACATGGGTGGCTGGCTTTTCCCACTGCTGTCTGCACAGCTTGTTTTCTCTCTGGGCATTTGGTAATACTGAAATGCCTCTTGTTGCCTGCGTCAGCCTGGGCTGGAATCGCTCCCCCTCACACTGGAGTTTGTTTCTGCCTTTCCATGTGTGTGTTGAACCTTTCAGTTTAGGGCAAATTTGGTCAGGGAAGAGCTTGATCCAAAGCGTGTAGAAGTGGATGCATGTGCTGTCTCTCATCTCTACTAGGCTTTGTGTGCCTCACCAATAGATCAGGGAATCAGAGGGATGGGGTTATTTAGAAACGTGGAAGAACGTAAATGAACGCTAGCTTTTATTTATTCATCGGTTTTAATGCAAAATTTATACCTGCTAAAATGTCATGATGGGAGCTTGTTACACCTGCACCTGATATATCGCCGAGCTGAAAGCAGCCCTGCTGAGCTTGAGCAGCTTCATTCCATGGCCAGAGCAGCCTTCTGCCAACGCGGTGTTAGGGACTCCCAAGTTCACGCAGGTGAACTACACAATAACAATTGCTTAAAACGCTCTTCTTCCATTTTCTTCTGGCTTTGAAGACGCAGATGGGGATGCAATAGGGGCCTACTATGCTTTGACTTAAACAAAGTTGGCCAGTTGTGTTCTTTAGAATATAAACCCACGCAGATGAGGATCCAAGCGTGTTGTCCTTCCTTTTTCCCCCCACGTACAACAGCTGTAATGGGGAAAATTGATATGGCTAGGGAGGGGAATGGGATGGGAGGATGTAAAGTGAAGGCATCAGAAAGGCGTTGGAGAGTAGCATTTAAAATATGAAATAGCCGCTTGACCGACATATTGCAAGGGCATGGTATTAGAGATATTACATGCTTTTATTTCGTTAAATTCCTGTGGATATAGCTATGAGGTGGCACGCCCGCATTGTTGTAAGGCATGCATTTACCAAAGGAAAAAAACCAAACCTTTTCTTACTCAGTGGATTGAAGTCTGAATTTATTCTGTTCTCCCCAGCAAATACATATTTTAGATGAAAAATTATTATATTTTTGAAGACTTATATTAACACAAGTTTGAATAGCATGAACCTTGTTTCTTTTAGAAACATGTCCTTTTGCTTATTCTTCTCTCTCCTGTGTCTCATCCTTTTTCTTTTATCCTGACCCTTTTTATTTTTTATTTTAAGCAAAGTGCATTACACAAGTACGGATTTCAGTTGTACTGAGTCTCTGAGTCTCACTCTAACAGAAATGTTTTGATGCGGATTACTGTTTTGCACTAGGGAGCTACTGCATTTCAAGCATCTGCCTAATCAGAACAGGTTTACAATTTTATATAAGGTTTAATGTGTTCTTTTGCTCTTTGTCTGGATTTTGTTTCAGGGCATCTAGATGATGATGGGCTGCCACATGGATTCTGTACAGTCACCTACTCATCGACAGACAGATTTGAGGGAAACTTTGTGCATGGAGAAAAGAATGGCCGCGGCAAGTTCTTCTTTTTTGATGGAAGGTAGACACTGACTCTTCAATTTTTCTTCTATGTTCTGCCTCCTGCTTGCGGTGATGTCAAACTAATCTACATTGATTGTATGCTGCTGAGTTTCTGGATAAGCTTTCTCACTAAAAACTGTAACTGGAAAGTTTTTCTCCGCTGCTGCTGTAGCCACACCTCTGTGGGCATGGGGGCTTTGTATGGAGCTGGATGCCTGGAGTTGCTTCCTGGTGGGAGAATGCACCCGTGTGAGCTCATTTAGCACTGTAAAGTTAGGAACTAACTAGAGATGGTAAGAACTGGAAGGTGGTCAGAGCTTTTGGAAACCCTGCTGAGTTGTCTGTAGCTTGGACTACAAAGTTCAAGTCCATAACTGCAGATGGAATTCTTTCTTTGTCCTATAGCCCTGTACAGAGACTGGAGCTGGACTGGGAGCTCCCTGTGCCCTACGGATGTAGGATCTTAACCGAGAAGCGTACCCTCTGCTTGGTCTTGGAAATTGTTGAGCGGTTAGAGGACTGAGTTACATACGGGTTTGTTCCCAGCTCTACCTAATCCTCTACAGGTTGCTTATGGCCTGATCTATTTTCAGAAAAGCCCCTATAATTTCCCCTCTCTTCACTGGGAGTTGCGACAGTGAAATTGGGCTAGTCTGTGCCTAGGCATGCGTTTTCTTCTCGGGTCTTCATTATGAACACCTTGTACATCTTCCCCCAACCGCAGCATTGCTCTCTGCAGTTGCTCGGAACTTCCTCCAAAAGAGCAGCAGATGTATAGAATGACATGATTCTTCATGGTTTTGCAGCTGTCGGTGGCACTATGAATAGCAGCCGTTAAACTGACAGTCGTGCCGGGTCTACTCTCCTCTTGCTCAGCGAACTTGTGAGCAGGAGCAGAGGTATTGTGCTGTCTCAGTGAGTCAGCTCCTTGTCTGTACTTGCCTGCGCAGTCGCTTCATACTGGGGATTGTGGGGTTTTTTTCATGAGAAAGATAATATATTTATTCAGTTATGCGGGAACCGATCAGGCCTCTAAGCTGAGATGAAGAAAAATCCCCACTCTTGTTGGTAATGGGCTTATTAAATCTTGTGTGAGTAACTGAAAATCAGTACTGCCCAGCAGCTGACCCCTCTAAAATAGCCTTTTTTTTTTTTTTTAAGTTGGCAGACAGCGTCTCTATGGACACATGTACATAATGCTTCTGTGCTTGTTGATGATCTCAGCAGAGCAGTTGCTGATTGTACAGTCAGAGAAACTGACCTGCTATTTTGTTTGTAGGGCTGCTCCTCCAAGTAATCCAGGGTACAGGCAGTGCTCTGTGGGAAAACTCACGTTGCCGTTGAGCCTTTTCTGTACTGCTTCAGTGTTGCCAACTCTTCTTTTTTTTTTTTTTTTCCCTTTTCTCCTTTTTTAAAAAAATTTTTCAAGACCCTTAAAAAAAATGGAACAGGTGGCTACTGTGTGACTTCAGGAACTAGCAGAATGAAAATACACAAAAATAGTCTGTAATACGATTTTGGAAAACAGGGTATTTTTATAAACTTGCTCTGGGCTCATTTTAATTTAGCTAAAGCAGTCTTAACCAAGCAGTGACTCTGGTTGCTAGTTGCAGTTTCCCTAGCTGCATCCAGCTAGCACGGGTAAGTTGTTCTCCGAACTGGATGGTTCAGGTGTCGTGACATATTGCAAGAAGAATGATCTGGCATAAAACAGGACGTGCTGTTTCCATTAACTGTGCCATGGCAAGGCTGAGTGTTTATCAGTAGGAGAAACAAATCCCCAAAATTTCTCAAAACACCTCTCCCCTTACAGTATGGCATGCTTCACTGCAGAAAATTAGCTGTTTTCGGCATTCCTGGATCTGTTTCCCTCACAGGCTGCTGGTAAAGGCTGATGGCTGAACTGCTGTAGCTCTGTTGTTCCGGAGCAGTTGAGTCCTGTCACACACTGGACTGGCAGCAGCGTTAAGCGTTCTCATTTTTTGAGTGGTAGGAAATAGGATTGGCCGCCGGGCTGCCGTGTTTGCCTCGGTGAAAACTCTTCCCTTTTACTGGAATAGCTGTCCCCTTCCTGTTGCTTGTATAAGGGCGTGGAAACCTGGAATGAAATACCAGTTGTTTTTTCCTCCCCCTACAAAAATGCAACAAAACCCTGTGTATTTTTTCAGGCAGAGCAGTTTCACCTCTGACATACTCCCTGTTTTGGATCGAGTCCTTGAGCGTTCGTCGGTGCTGAGGCTTGCTGGAGTGCACTCCACAAAACACTTTGCTGTGTTTGGCACAGAGCTACCCCTGCTGTTCTGCCTTAACTAGAAACCCTTGTAGGCTGACATATCCCAGAACACGGTAGAGAATGGATGGTGTTATTTTTTAAGAAAGTTTTCAATGTTCCCGTGTAGAGGGAGAGAGGAGAGCGGAGATCAGGGAGTGAGGGATGAATGGATCAGGGTCTGTCCATGCAACTTAATACCTGGAAGCGTGTTGCACTATTGCTCCCCTCTCCCCAGTTGTTGTCACTGGTTTACTCTCGAGGTACTGGATACCCTAAATCCCCTCTAGGCCTGGTAGATAATAGGAAGGCAGTACATCTGATCAATCTTGGCTTTAGTAAAACTTTACATTATCTGCAATGTGATAATCTGAGAAGCAAATGGGGAAAAATATGGGCTAGCTCAGGGCTTGTATTAACAAGATGTTGTTTATGCAAGACACAGGAGCTTTTTATTCCTCTTTGTGCTGATCAGGTCTTGGCTGCAAGTATTGTGTCTGGCTGCAGACACCATATTTTGAGCCCTTAAAAGAAGAGGAAAAAAAGAGGGGGGGGGAATAGAACTCCAAAAACTGCAAGAAGTATAGAAGTTTTAGAGAACCTGACTTTTTAGGCAAGGTTGGAAGACATGAAAATTTTTCTTTAGGTATCTTTCTGTTCATTTCCGTAGATGATATGAGAGTAGAAAGAGATGGATCTTTTGGTCATTGTTTGAAGCTTAATACAAAGAACGAAAACTTTGAGTTACAGTAAAAAAAAGAGATACTTTTTCCAGTGCTGAAGCACTCTTGTAATTTAGCAAGTTGTTAACTTCAACTAATACCATTAAAGGTAGCAAGAAGGTTTTTTGGTCTGTTTCAGTACATAAACTGGGGGTGAGTGAGTGCTGCTTTTAAAGAGTAATCCTACATATGTACTCTGTGTGGTGACAGCCACAACGAAATTCAAATCTGGTGGTCTGTGATAAACTAAAGGAGAAAGCAGTGCTGTGTATAGTCGTGTAAGTGCAGAGATTTACGGTGGTTGCCTCATCTGCTCTGCTTCTTCCCTGTGCTGTGGTGCCGTAGCTGTCTGTGCAGCTCTGTAGCAACCTGGATCATGAAATTAATCCCACTGAAAAGTAAAACGGCTTTCCTGCCTCTCCCGGCTCTGCATCTGGTTTGCACTGAGGCTGTGTGAGCGTTGCTGCGGGGCCGTGCAGGACGTGAGGAAAGGAGCTGTTCAAAACGGCATTGCTATGAAGGGAGCTGTGAAAAACCAAAGCTGAAGCCTTGTTTCTAAACACACTGTCTGTCATGGATAACATACCTTCACTTACTGTCGTGTATTTTCCCATGGAAACCTCAGCCAGCTCGCCAAAGTCATGTAAAAACAGAGAGTGAAGCTCTAGAAACCAGAAAGTTAATTCTGAGAAAACCTTCCTCCCGCAACTCCTGAAAATATGTTTTGTAAAGTTTTGTAAAAAATGTGCTTCCAGAC
The DNA here is from genome assembly GCA_013398295.1 of Chionis minor. Lineage (NCBI taxonomy): Eukaryota > Metazoa > Chordata > Aves > Charadriiformes > Chionidae > Chionis > Chionis minor. The sequence goes on along the minus strand of VZSF01004738.1, from coordinate 238,725 downwards.
ACTGTTTGGGCTTATACCTTAGAAGTCTGCATCAGAAAAAGGATTATGCAGTGAAAGTATGTGTACTGCAGCTGGCGGTTAGCTAAGTATGCTGGCGTAAAAGCTAAACAGTTTATCTTTCCTTATGCTAGTTCTAACCTGAGAAAGAAATAACCGAGTAGATCCTCTTTTACTGTTATGCTTTAATTCTTTGTAGTTTCTCTCAGCAGCCTTTGTTTAAGAAAGAAAGGGAGGCAGATTGCAAGATATTCTTGTGCCCCTTCTGAAGGGTTTGCAAGACATACTGAAGTGAAACGTTTCTTTGTTCGAAGCCAAGCGCAGCGCTAGTTCTGTTTGACAGGCTGCGTTCCATTTTAATAGAAATACATGAAAAATGCCAGTACTTCTAGCAAATGTGGTACAGATTGCTGCGAAGCGTGTCGCCAGGGAGCTAACGCCGCGCTGGTAGCAGGTTGCAGTTTGTGCCCTTCTGCGGTCCACCTGTAGGGCAGTTCAGTTTCACCTCACCGGGGAGATGTCAGTAGAGATCCAAACGTAGGAGGTAGATAATCCTAACGTGAGAGTAGCCTGCTCGAGCAATAATTTCTTCTTTGACCATGAGCGTCCACTTGCTGCTGTAATTTGCTAACTGCAGCCTGTAAACAAAGCTCAGCGATGTAATTTAGATGAATAATGCCATGCCCATGCAGCGCACCCTGGTGAAAGGACAGCGTAAGTTGTTCTCTGCCTTTGAAGGTCCGTAGAGAAAAATTTCTGTTTTTTCATCTTTGCTTTCCGGAGAATTCAGGTTTACCTTCCTACTCCCCTTCCTCTGCACCCCCTCGAATTTGGTTGAAACTAGCGAGCCCATCAGAGTTTCAGACATGGGGGATGCCTGGCAGGGGATGGAGGAGAGATGCTCTCCGAGAGAGGCCGCCCAGAAAATGAAGAAAAGCTGTGATGGTTGCAGCGGCGCTGTGCGTTTTGGCAAGGGTTGGAGAGTACCCAGCAGTAGCAAACCAGGCACCAGGAGTTGCTTCCTCCTAGGACCTGGCTTTCCGTAAGGTTTCCCCTCAGCCTCTCTGTACCAGTAATATGTAGAATAGCGAGCAGAGGAATGAGGTTCTGCTGTGCCTCGTGTGGAGGCTTTGGGTTCGATTCTTAGGTGAATAGTCTTCCACTGCTGTTTTCTTTCTCTCTTTGCCAGCACCCTGGAAGGGTACTATGTTGATGATGCCCTTCAAGGCCAGGGAATCTACACTTACGAGGATGGAGTGGTCCTTCATGGCACGTATGTGGATGGAGAGCTGAATGGACCAGCCCAGGAGTATGACAGTGACGGGCGGCTGATATTCAAAGGGCAGTATAAAGACAACATTCGTCATGGAGTTTGTTGGATTTATTACCCGGTAAGCCTGACCACCTGCTCTCTTTGTTGCAGAATAGTACCATTATGTAGCTTTCTTTTCTCCCTAGCTGAAACAAATATCCACCGTGACGCAGCTATCCGAAAGTCAACACACAAAAATCTGGGTGGAAGATCTGTGCGTTCTCATTTTGGATAATCCAACGCGCAGTTAAACCTTTTCAGGGTTGAATGTTTGCGCAGTAGGCAGGATTCAGGAGGGCTGCGAGATGGCCTCCACTATTTTCATCTTTCAGGGAACTCAGCCCCTTGGAAGCGAGTGCATTTATGTGTTGCCCCCAACAAATCAGATGTAACTTCTTTTTTTTAAATTCCTATTCAGCTTTACACAACACTGTAGACTTCAACCTTTCAGTTCTTTACCTTGTGCTGAGGAGGGGGAGACATCGGCATGTAATTAAGCTGCTGGTCAAAACCCAGTCTATTTCTGTGCTACATATTACACATACTTTAGTTGCAGATTCATTTCAAATGCTCGCCATTGGCTGTTCATTTTATTTACTGTTTTTCGCTATTGCCATTAAGCATGCCTGTTGAAAATCAACAAATGCTTGGTGTATGCTGCCAAACAAGTAGCATTTTTCCTGTACTAGTGTATAAAATACACACAGCTGATCCTTCAGGTCATATGTCTCCTGTTTCATCTTCCAGCTGACGAAGTGTTGCTGTACCTTCTGGAAATGTGGGTATTTAGAGGTGGTTTGTCATTATCATCTTGCCAGACTAAAGGATACAAGGTGTTTCAAAAAAAACCCTTTGCCACTTGTTTACGCATGGTTCAGTGCATGAAGCTATGTGCACAAATTTTTGCCCAAACTTAGGGTTCACTCTTCCTTACTATGGTATGTTTGAACCACTTTCATCCTTGGAGTTGAACAAAATGGTGCCACTCTTAAATAGAGTGTGTGCGCAGCAATCTTGATCTAAATCAGTCTGTTTCCACATCACACCTGCTGGTTTTGCTCCAGGCCATTATTTGAAGATGTTTCCTTGTCCCTTTTTGAAATAAACACCTGAAGTCATTAGACCTGTGCTGATCTATCCATCTCATCCTGAAGTTTTGTAAGTAGACCTAACTGGAGTTGCAGGCAAATCACACGTGGCAAAGCCCAGGGCTAAAATGTGTAAACCTTAGAGAGGAAAAGTGTTGCTGATGATGGCTTTCAGCAAACAGTTGTTCTCCTGGAGTACCACCTGACATCGTGGGGGGATGCTGAGGACGGAGAAAGTCTCCAGTCATCCAGCACTTTTTTTTAATAGGCTCAAGTCTTTTGATGTAGCATGAATTAGCAGTGAGCAAGACAGCAGTTTATTTTTTTTCTTTCCTCCAGCACAATATCATGCTAAAAACCCTCAAAGTTTGTGTGTGGCTTTGGGCCTTTGTTCGCAGACTGTTGGCATAAAAATTTTGCCAATTGGAACTCAGTATTTGTGTCTCGTGGAAGGAAGGACCGTGGGTTTTGCCTGTTTCAAACAAAGTAGAAAACCCCATTTGTGTCTTTTATCAGTTTTACCCTGACTGGAATGACTTCACCCACCTTCTTCATGTGTCTGTTTCTCACTCTTTTTCATGATCTCACATCTGGACTTAATGTAGCTTAGATTGCTTCTTTAAAAAGTGGGAAAAATCTTTTTCATTTACTGAAGAGAGTGAAATATAACTATGTTTTGCCTTTTCTTTCTTGCCTGTGCTTTCCAGGATGGAGGCAGCCTCGTGGGAGAAGTGAATGAAGAAGGGGAGATGACTGGAGAGAAAATAGCCTATGTGTACCCTGATGGAAAGACTGCATATTCTGGAAGGTTCATAGATGGAGAAATGATAGAAGCAAAACTCGCGACTCTGACATCTCTAGAGGATGGGAAACCTCAGTTTGAAGTAGTACTGGGCAGTAAGTTCAGCTAACACAGAAACTTGTATTTTCACTACTGGTTCTTCGCTGCAAACAGCTTGGTTTCTGTAATGTTCCCCATGAGAAACTCTAAAGGCTGGCTCCGATCAGTCTGTTAGTGAGAGTTGGACAGAAAGGCGTGTTCCCTTTGCTCTGGGAACAAACTGGAAGTGACCCAGGTGGTGGTGCTGCTGAACTGCGTTCCATAACCCTTCTCTCATGTGCAGTCCTGCTCCTGGCACACACCGGTGCTAGCAAGAGAACCAGCTTAACCATGGTAATGCTGGCACAGTTACAGGCTTTGTTTTGTTAGTAAAATGACTCAAAGTGGAGAAGGAGGCCATGGTTTTGTTGTAGCTCTGTCAGTTCAGAATGTTAGGGGTTGGAAAGGACCTCTAGAGATCATCTGGTCCAACCCCCCTGCCAGAGCAGGGCCACCTACAGCAGGCTGCACAGGATGATGTCCAGGCGGGTTTGGAATGTCTCCAGAGATGGTGACTCCAGTACCTCTCTGGGCAGCCTGTTCCAGTGCTCTGCCACCCTCAAAGGAAAGAAGTTCCTCCTCATGTTGAGATGGAACTCCCTATGGTCAAGTTTGTACCCATTACCTCTTGTCCTATTGCTGGGCGCCACTGAAAAAAGCCTGGCCCCCTCCTCCTGGCACCCTCCCTTTAAGTATTTGTAGACATTTATGAGATCCTCCCTCAGCCTTCTCTCCTCTAAAGACCCAACTCCCTCAGCCTTTCCTCATCAGAAAGATGCTCCAACCCCCTAATCATCTTTGTGGCCCTTTGCTGCATCATCTGCAGCAGTTCCCTGTCCTTAAACTGGGGAGCCCAGAACTGGACACAGGACTCGAGTTCTGGTCTCACCAGGGCAGAGTGAAGGGGGAGGATGACCTCCCTCCACCTGCTGGCCGCACTCCTCTTGATGCACCCCAGGATGGCGTTGGCCGCCTTGGCTACAAGGGCACATTGCCGGCTTTGTGCAAGTGAGTGTTTAGCACCGTGAATATTCTGGCATCTGCATTAGGGGACTGAAAGGACACGGGGACTGGAATTAGTGAACTAGATTCAGTTGTTGTGTAACAGTGTGATTCACCGGCTCCCTTCAGTCTGTCTGGTTCTGCTGATAGAAAGCGGCTGTGAAATAGTTGGGGTCGGGGTGGTGACTTCAACCCATGTAGCTGGTGCTCCTTCTGCAGGGCACCGATGCCTTGAGCCTGTAGTTCTGGGGTAGTTTTTTTTGCTCTGATGTGTATGTGATGTTTTGGGAGCGAGTGGGTTAAGGTGCAGGTGGGGCCGTGAGTAATAAACAGGGACTATGCTAATGCACTTACTGTTTTGCCAGCAAAGATTGTCTCACCTGATACCAAATAAGAACATAAAACTCAGTGAAAAGGGATTGAGAAGCAAAAGCGTATGATTTTTTTTTATTTTTTTTTTTTTTAAATCTCTCAGTTGTAATAGCGAATCAAAATGTAACTTAAAAGATAGATTCTGAGAAGGTACAGTTGTGCTTTGTAAACAGGATTGAATTACACTCCGGAGGAAGCTGCCTTCAGCCAGAATAATTCTTGGACACCAGGGACAATAACCTTTTCTCAAACTTTGTAATACTGTGTTTTGGCTTTTTTTTCCCCCCCCGTCTTATTTCCAACTGCATCTTCACCTGTCTCCCAGATAGTGCTCTGGCAGTTGATTGGAGAGGGATGTAAGGATATAATTAGAGCTGTACCACTGAGTTGCTTATTAATGGCAGGAAATAAATGACTGTAGCAAGTGTACTTTGTGATTACTGAACATTATCTTCTGGCTGAAGTATCTTCAGGATTTGTACTAGAAAACATTTTGTATTTGAAATTTTTTTGTAACTGAAATGATTTTTTATAAATCGTGTGTTACTGAATATATCCTTTTAAATTTTGCTTTGCTTTTAAGTTGTAATTAGAGACTCTGGGAGAGTCAGTTTTGAAAGACTGTCCAGTCTTCCTGTAAAAGTTAGTAGTCTGAAGGATATACATACCACCTTTTTGTGATAATACTGCTACTTTAGTGTGTTGAGGGGAAAAAATAATCAGGAAACTTTCACAGGTGCAGTTCTATTGAATACCTTTTTTTGGAGGCATGACATTTATTTCTTGCAGTCATTAAAATGTAATTCTTGAATGCCTTGTTAAAGTTGAAGTTTGGATGCTTTCAGTACTGCTGATTAGTTTATTTCCTTTGTTGATTTCTGGTTCCTTTTTAGGCCCAGTATACAGTTTTGACAAATCTACTTCATCCTGCATTTCTACAAATGCACTTCTTCCTGATCCTTACGAGTCAGAGAGGTAGGCTTTTTTCTTCTCCCCTCTTTCAATATTGACCATTTTTCTTTGCTGTTACAGATTTAGGGCCTAATTTTTACAAACCTTTTCTCATTTCAATTTCTTTTTTTAAAAGTGTGTAAAGGTTTGTGAAATGAAACCCATTACTGCACATCAGCAGTCAGCGTTTGACTTAATTGATTTTCTTCTCCACACAATAAAATTGCACTGTAGTGGATGGAACACATCGATACTTTTTAAGAGATTAAACTGGGAGAATTTCTTAATATTTCAAAGACATGTTCAGTCACGTCCTGGACTCCGCTAATAGCCCACATTTACAATATTCTGCACAAAAAAGTATGCTATTCCCTATTTTCTAGATGTGTAACTAGCTCCAGGTTGCAGTGTGCTGCATTCAGGGCGTCTCGCTGAACGGCACACATTGTACAAAGTTTTCTGTCCTCCCTACAGATGTCGCAAAGTGGCAAGAGTAAATCATCAAGCTGGAGGAAAGTGAGATACTGGTTGTGGCAACCCTGTAATGTCAAAACATGTTCCTCAGCAATTGTCTCATGGTAGTCAGTCAGTGATATCTCTTCCATGGCTGTGCCGTTACACTCTTTACTTAGACTTTTAAGAGGCATTGGTCTGTATATACCTCGATTGTAGTCCTTTTCTGATATTCTGAAATATGTAAACGAGTGATTAGTAAAAATCTGGCGTTAATTTGCATCGGGTGCTTAAAGATCTAGGGCTTCACCTTGAAAACTCTTGCTTGACTGTGCGTGCACACATCAGCAACCTCAATTTAGTGGGGACCTCTGGGATTCTGGTATGTTATTGAGGGTGTTCCTGAGTTGGAGCCATCATCGAGGAGTAACAGTTGATTGACGCTTAAAAAAAATTAATTTTGAACTAATAGATAAAGTCAACTCCCACTTCCCACAAAATCTCTATTTTGCCAAAATAGAGCGAATGTACGGAGGAGAGGAAGGAGGAGGAGTTGCTTTTGGAGGTTTTGAAGAATTATGGTGGTTGTTGTTGTTATATTGAAGCATTACTCTTTATGCCATTAGTGTTGTGATAATACTTCTTGAAAACGAAAACCGTAGCCAATCGCTAATTCCATGTCCTTTTCCCCTTGTAGGGTGTATGTTGATGTCTCTCTAATTTCCAGTGCTGGAGAAGGATTATTTTCGAAAATAGCAGCAGAAGCCAGTACAGTTATGTCCTTTTACAACGGAGTGCGAATTACACACCAGGAGGTAAAGGGGAGATAAAAAGTCAGTCTGAATTTTCATTGCTCCTTCTGAAATCTTCTCATAGTAGGATTTTACACACACCCCCCCTTCCCACCCTTCAGATGTAACGTGGTGGAGTTTATTGAAAGAAAGTGCATGTTCACCTGTGTATAAATAAAAAAAGTGGTTGTTTTTTTAATGACGTAGACACAGGAAAAGCTTTAGTTGCATGTATTTGAATGTTTGCTTTCAAACTGCTGGCAAAGTTGACCCTTCCGCATGCACACACTGGATTTTTGCCTTGCAAACCAGGTAGACAGCAGAGACTGGGCCCTCAATGGAAATACAATATCCCTGGATGACGAAACGGTCATAGACGTGCCAGAGCCCTACAACCACGCCGCCAAGTACTGTGCCTCGCTGGGGCATAAGGCCAATCATTCTTTCACTCCAAACTGCATCTATGACCCGTAAGTAGAGCCCCGTGTTTCGGGGCGGAAGCTGTAGCCTGGTGGACTGGGCTCACGGGGTGTTTTTGGGCAGCTGAATGGGGCTGGGAGGGAGTGGTGGGTCCAGGCACTGGGAGGAGATCCTGCTTGCTTGGGCCGAGTTGGAAGCTGGCTGGCATTGTGGCTGCTTGATGTGTTTTTGGGGCTTACGCCATGGAATACCTTGAGGCTTGCAGCTGTGGTAATTTTGCCATGAACTTTAGGAGCTGCCTCTTGATTCTAAAAAACGCATAAGCACAGCTTTCTAAATCCACGCGCCGTGTCTGCGGAACTACTTGACAGCGCTGTCAAATACGCTGTCATTTCTGAAACTCAAGAAATAAGCATCTTGCTGCTCTGGCGTTGGTGCAGAGCACTAGGAAACTTTTGATGTGTACATGTGCTCCAGGGTATAAATATTTTCATACCAATGCGTGAACTAACAGACCTGTGGAGATACATACCTAGGAAATAGTTTTCCTTCGTTAAATAAGCCGGTTCCCTTCACAGTGGGACCTTGGGAGAAGACGCACAGAAGTATGTTACGATTGTTTAGTAGATCACCTGTACTGAGGAAATTAGTTAATTAATTAACAAGAGCAATTTCCATGCTGTCCCGTCTCTCATAATCTATACTGTTTTCCTGTCGTGCGGATGTGTACCCCTGCAAGCCTAAGACATGTGGCAGTGATTAACTTTGTTTTAATTTACCTGTTACAAACAAGCAAAGTTCCAGGACTGTTGAAAAATTTCAAGTAACAGGACTACACAAAGCTGTTGTAATATATTGACTGTTTTGCCCTTAAGTCTTCATAAGATTGATTCAAAGCAATCTTGCCTGATCCCAGATTGTGTGATATTACTCTGAACTGTGAGTGACTTCTGAAACTGTGAATGGGGCTAACAGAGCCTGTGACTTGACAGCTAAGCCTAGCAAAGGTGTTTTATTCTCTGTCTAGGTTTGTTCATCCTCGTTTTGGGCCTATCAAGTGTATCCGTACCATCAGGGCCGTGGAGAAGGATGAAGAATTAACAGTGGCTTACGGATACGATCACAACCCCGTTGGGCAAAACGGGCCAGAAGCACCGGAGTGGTACCAGCTGGAACTGAAAGCTTTCCAGGCTGCCCAGCAAAAGTGAAATGGGAGCTCCTTCACCGTTCAGCAAACTGAAACAGAAACTTGGATCTATGCACTACCTTTATACTGAAAACTGGACAACCAGGGATTGTTCATGCTGTTGCATCATAACTTTGCATTCTGTGTTAAGAGATAAGTTTCTTGCATACTAACTAGGTTTGACTATGTTACTCATAGCAGATTTAAAATTAGCTAGTGTTGCACCAGTCTTATCTGGAGAAATTATTTAATATTCTATACGAGACGTGATATTCTTTGGTAGCTTCTGCTTTTGCACCATATGCAAAGATGCCAAAAGACTAGACAGAAAACTAAAATGGGTATATCGTTCACTTTTAGTCGGCAGACTTAGTGTTGCTCTCTATCTGCCTAGGCATTATTGTGCAACTGCATTTTGCATATATGCCACTTGTGATGATAACAGTAATATTTTGATATTCTCTAATAGTAGCATAATTTTGCCTTTTTAAACCTTTGATCTGAATCTTGCAATAGAGCAGTTTATTTATTAGCATATAGGAGGCTGGGTTTTAACTCCCCTTTCCTCTTGTCTGAACGTTGTTCTTTCTAAAAATCCTCTTTTGCAGGAGAAAATCCTTTCTAACTAGTGGAAAGGCTTGTGTGTGTATGTGAGAGTGCTGTGTGTTGGTCTCTGTGGCTCTCTAAATAGTATAGCGACATGTCCGAACCTAATATTTATCTAGCCTTTACGGCTGGCTTATTTTATTTAATTTATGATTATGACAGGCAAATGAAGCTGTTCTTTGCATGAAGATTTTCTGAAAGGAGAAAACGGATTCCCGTTTGGAAGGACTTTCAGAAGTACGTGTGCTGGAAGGCAAGCGTTACTTGCGTTCGTGTCCACGAGCTGGTTTGTGTATTTCACCTGTTAAAAGTGGCCAGTTCTCAAGGCAAAAATTCTAGCAAGGAGATGCTCATGTCTCGCACGGATTCTCTTAAAGGAGGTGTATGTATTTGAGGGCAGGCTGTAGTACTTGGTTAAGGAGAAGCTGTAGCTTTTGTATGTGTTCAGTTGACAAAGAATATAGCCTTGTAGCCATCTTTTAGTAGTACTGGTTTAAGACGCAGTAAATTAATATAGTATGAGATATCAAAATAAGATTTCAAAAAAAAAAAAGATGTGAAAAGATTGTTTTTGAAAGACAAACAATGAATGTAAAAACATCACTCTGCTCATATTTAGAAACAGCAGTCAATCCATAGCTTTGTTGCAGCCAGCAGCGGGGGGTGGGGGGGGGGGGGGGTTGTGGAAATTCATCTGCAGGGCTGTGTTCTGGGGTTTTTCAGGGGTAGGGAAATTGTTGTGCATTTTTTTCAGGTACTGTACTGGTTTTGCCTAATGCTGTATAAGAGAGGAATAATGTATCATCTCGGTCTGGATACAGGAGCCCTTCTGGGACTCCGGTGCTCTCTTTTGGGTTTAGCAGCTTGGGGGAAAAAAAAAAAAAAAACAACTCAAATGCATTTGCAACACTTTATTTAAATGCTTGTAGTTTTAAAAAGAAGTTTGTATATATGTAACATAAACGATTTGGAAATCAGACCTACCTTTCTATTGCAACACGTTTTGGTTGGTTGCTTGAACAGCTGGAGGTGTCTGGCCGTTTGGGGAGCTGGACGTGGCGAATGCGCTGGGTTGGTACCTGCAAGTGGAAGGATGAGGTTGCTGTTTCGTGCAGTCTGAGAATCCTCGCTTTGGTACCTGTACAGAGTCAGTAATTATTAATTAATAAGAACCCCTGTAACCTGGGGCTCTGTTTAATCTCCGGGACTGATCGCAAACCTTTCCCAGCGCCCCACCATTTCAGCTTGCACAAAAGCCGCTCTGTGCTTGTGCTGGGGAGGGACGGACGAGACGCGAGTAGGCTCAGGGCTTTTTGACACTCTTCCAGCGGTGATCTGAATGTGAGCTTTGACGCCACCCATCTCCTCGCGCGGGAGGCTCGGGCCACAGCTCCGCGTCCCCTCCGAGGCAGGTGGCCGGCAGAGGTGACAGCTCAGGGACTCGGCTGAGCGTGCGGAGACGCGACTGAGCCTCGCAGGTGAGGGAGAGTTGTCAGAGGCTGATTGGCAGCGCGGCTTCGGCAAATCGACCTCAAAAAGGAATGTGCATGCCTTGATCTTTCCCTGCCTGCCCGCAGGTCGTTATTTTGGACCATCGCCGTTTCAGCCATTGGCGGAAAAGCGTGCCTCTCTGGTAGTAAGCAGTGGAAGTGTGTACCTTGTGGATTATTTCTGCCAGGACGATAAAATTGGCGAAGCTGAGGCTTGTGTTTAAGTGCAGGGAAGAGGAGAGGGAAGATACGAGACCAAACCCTGCTGTGAATGGATGCCGATTCCTTCCATAGTCTTGATAACCTGCTTTGGACTGCTGGCCTCTTCCTGCCCACCAGAGAATCGTGCTTAAAATGTTCTGATCTCTAAAGCTCCTTTGGCTTCATTCCTGATCAGTCTCCGATTCCTCTGCTATCTCCTTTTTGTGTGGAGTTGCTTATGTTTTGATAGATTTGTCAGTCTTCGTATTGCCTGATTTTTTGAGATAAATACAGATAGCTGCTCTTTGCACATCAGGTTTGAAGGTTGCATCCTAAAATAGGGAAATGCTAGGGGGGAGGAAAAAAAAAAGGCACTGAGGTATCCTCTGTGTGTTCTCAAAAGCCGTTAATTTGGTGACAGTCAAGCAGATTCTCTTGCTCTTGCATATGCTTGTAGCCTGGTAGTATGCCACAGCTGTAGCTGTTGTCTCTGTTAGCTCTACTGTCCTTTTTCTCTCTGATCTGTTAAAATCTATTGGTCCTCCTATAGATCCCTTCTTCAGTGACCAACCTTCCATAGAAGTTGTGATTATAAAGCTGCTTTGGCTTGACTCGGGACCAAGCCTTTTAATTCTCCTTTTGTTTGCTTTTTCTTTGTGATCTGTTGGAGTGGAGATGGTTGGGATGGTTTTTTACCACTGGGTAGCGAAAGGGCTCAGGGCTTAGTGTGTCCTTCAGAGGTTTTTGAGAGGTATGCGTTGGCAACCCCAGGTTCACACATAGGTTAGTTACAGAACTCCAAATAATGCCTTAACTTGGTCAACGTATTGCAGCTCAGCTTCTGGGGCTCACTTGACAGCGAGACCAGCTTAGCAAAATTATTTATCAGTAGTAACACCAAGACCCACACCAAAACGTGGTTTTAATTTGGAGCAAGGCAATCCATTTGAGGTTGTTGAACGCAGCTGACTATTGATGAATGTGCAGTAAGTAAGGAAGCTCCACTTCGCAGTCTGGCCAAAGACCTGTTGGCACAGAAACTGGAAGAGCTGATGCCTGTCAGCTGAGCCTGGGCGAGCAGCTGGCTCTCGGAATAACCGTTGTGACTCAAGAATGGCACGAGAGAACCTGGAGTTGCTGCTTTTTTCAGGTACAGATCAGTTCCCAACATCTGCCTTTGTTCTGCAGAGCTGCATGTGGCTCCTCTGTGATGTGGGAGGGTTGTTACCTGAGCTCCTTTATGAGAAGGAGCCTATATCAGCCTGTAGTAGAGGCTGCTGATTGTCTCTTTAAAAAAAAAAGAAAAATCTCAAATGGATTTTAGCACTCTGGTTTGTCACCAAGAAGAGAGAAGCTTAGTTTTCTGCAGAGTTAATCTTGGAGGCAAAGAGAGCATGAGAAGTTACAGCTGAGAGCTACCTGCTGCAGGGTCACTCCTCGGGATAAGAGGGGAAAAGGGGGGGTCTCAAGTTGAGTCTCGGGCTATAATTTTACTTTTGGGGAATCTACGAAAATACCTGGTTTTCCTTCACAAATCTGAAAAAGCGTTTTTCTTTGGGTGGGGGGTTTTTTCTGGTAGTAATTAAAAAGACCTTTACCTACATAAATACATAGAAGTCTTAACTCTTGTAAAAGCAAAAGGGAGTACGTGGGTATGGCTCTTCGGTGATCAGAGTGAGAGCTGTGATGGCATTTTGACTTTTTGCAGCAATACCCGCGAGGTTGGCCCGTGTTTTTGCCCAGACACAGCCCCTGGGCGACTCGTGCAGGTGTTGAGACCTTTGGGAAGGCCGGTTGCTCGTCCCCGCGAGGCCACGTGTTTCGGGAGCGACGGGGTAGCCTTCTCCTTAGCCCGGCCTTTTTGGCTGCGGAGCTTTCGCTGCTGCGTGGTTGGCAGTGGCTGTTGCGGCACGTCGCTGGCGTGGAAGCAAGAGCGCCGTCGGGGATTTCTCACCATCCGCCAGGCCCTGGGGGAGCAGAGTAGCCAACATACCCTGTCCGGCATGAGAAACTGAGAAATGGTGGAAATCGCCACTTTTCTGTCTCCTTCCCAGTTGGGCGCCCGCGTCCTTCAGTCAAAACCGGCGCTCACCGCTTTGGTGGCACTGGGAAACTGGGCGGTGTCGCCTCTGTTTTGGAGATCTCGGCGATTTCTATCATTTCACTCCCATTTTGACAGCCTTTTTGGAAAACGCCGCCGTTGCGATGAGGTAAGGGATGTGTACAGAGCCGGTTACCTGCTGCTTTGTTTTCCTCTGGCGCAGCAGAATTGCTGGAGCTGTGGGTGCCTGAGGAATTCACCTCCAAGCACTTAAAAAAAAAAAAACAACAAAACAACACCACAAAAAAACAAAAAAGCAAACCCAATTGCTTTGAAAACAGCGTTGCTGAAGTGTCTCCTTATATGCTGGGGTGCTACATTAGACGCCTCTTCCTCACGTCAGCTGCACTGTCGGATGCTGAGAGTTTTTGGGTGAGGAACGCAGGTGTGGGAGCAGCTTTACCTGCAGGCGTAAATGGGCTTCGCGCTCACCTGCGCCCCGGGGAGAACTTGTTCCTTTTGCTTTGTGTACGGGAAACATGACAACTATATTTTTTTGGACAAAGTATTTCTAAGCTGTCTTATAAGAGATTTTTTTTTTTTAAAGAAAAAAAAAAAAAGGTGCAAGATTGAGTGCATGTTTACTTGCCCCAGATCAAAGGTTTTTGAACACTAAGGTCACTATCTGTTGAATGGACCCTCCTCTTGGCGCTCTTCTGTCTTCAGGCAATTGAAGCTCCCGCCCTCTTTCTCTACCAGTTTTACTGTAACTACTCTTTTTTTTCCAGAAGAAATACATATATATACAAAAACAAAAAATCTAAGCAATTAAATGTTTAAGCCATAAAATCATGAGTGTGGGAAGACCCTCTTCACAAGTTTTAACATATTTGTATGTAAAATGATGTTTGTATGAAATATTTTCATGGTAGAATGAATATTTAAAAAAACAAAAAAAAGTTCCAGTAAGATCTAAACCAAATTTAAAAGGATGTCTTTTTGTAAGATGCAAGTGTAATTGATTACCAATAAGTAGATTTTTTTTTTTTTCAAAGGGAGATGCAACAAATGATCTTTACAATTAGAAATGGTCGTTTCTGCTATTTGGGAAAGTATTTATGCAGCGTTACGGATGGCTGTCATAAATAATTGCAATAGCAAGGCCAGTCACATCTTCAGGACATACCTCTCAGCTTGTCCCTCTGCGATATTGTACAAACGGACCCATCCCTCCTTTCTGCAGACTTCCTCCCAGAAAACCTTTCCTACTGTAACTGTACTGAATTTAACTCTTGAGCTAAGATCCAGACTAAAATGGTGTATTACCTAAGAGTTTCTGCTGGGCCTTCTGCTATTTTAATACTCTTTAGCCCATAATTTCTGGGTGTCTCTGTTCTGAAGAACTAAGTGCTAAAGAATAATCCTTGGGGTAAGCTTGTACGTGTGTTAACAGTTAACCCCGGAGTACTTAACTTGTATACAGTACTTGATAGGTGTTTTATGACATTTGTACTCGAACTATGAGCCTTACTGAACATCTGTAGGTTTATTCATGACTTTTAAAAAATGGATAACTCTAAGAAAGATGTTTACATGAATGGTGATTGCCCTTCCTTTGATGTTATGAATGAGGTTTTTATAGTGTGTTTGGGTGTATGTGCAAGGAAGTAAGAAAAACGTTTCTGGGGAAAAATAGACTTGACAAACAATTTGTAATAAGTGAATTTTAAAGATTGCTTTAATTGCGCTATGAAGGCAATGCAGATATTAAAATATTCAACAGAACTGCCATCTCTCCTTGTTATTTGTCTTGTTTGTCTTGTCTCCTTGTTATTGTCGTGGTTTTGGGCACCCTCTGAGCTCTCCCACTTGCTTGTGTAGCGTGCGGTTGTTTTTTTAGCCGCGGCTGTTGCTGATGCGCGGGCAAAGGGACAGCGGAACGCTGGTGACGCCACTGCCTTGGGGCTTTTTTCCAGCACCTCTGGGCTGGTATGTCATGGTACAGAACAACATCCTGCCCACGTATGCCAAAACATCTTCAGCAGCCGCATTTTAAAACACGTGAGTGTGCACCGAGGGGTTTTTTTCTCTCGCCACTGCTGGCTCGGAGGCAGAGGGGAGACCCGGCACCAAGCAACCGGTAACCTGCTGCTCTGTCTCCGAATTTGCTGCGTGAGTGGGGAGGGAAGGGGCAGCGCTTCCTGGCTGCATGGGGTTTGCTATAGGGGTGGCTTCTGGGAGAAGCTGCTAGAAGCTTCCCCTATGTCCGACAGAGCCAATGCCTGCTGGCTCCAAGATGGACCCACCGCTGGCCGAGGCTGAGCCCATCGGCAAGAGTGGTAGCATCTCTGGGATAACATATTTAAGATCACAGAATGTTAAGGGTGGGAAGGGACCTCTGGAGATCAGCTGGTCCAACCCCCCTGGCCAGAGCAGGGCCACCTACAGCAGGTTGCACAGGATGGCATCCAAGATGAAGAAGAAAAAAAACTGTGGAACAGCAACCGGGGGGGAGGACTGAGAGCAACAACTCTGCAAACTCCAAGATCAGTGAAGGAGAAGGCGGAGAAGGTGCTCCAGGCTCCTGAGAGAGATTCCCTTGCAGCCCGTGGTGAAGACCGTGGTGAAGGAGGTTGTCCTTCTGCAGCCCATGGGGAGGACCCAACACTGGAGCGAGCAGGTGGGTGCCCGAAGGAGTCTGTGACCCCGTGGGAAGCCTGTGCTGGAGCAGGCTCCGGGCAGGTCCTGTGGAGAGGGGAGCCCACGGCGGAGCAGGTTTGCTGGCAGGACTTGTGACCCTGCGGAAGGGACCCACTCTGGAGCAGTTCATGAAGAACTGCAGCCTGTGGGAAGGACTCATGTTGGAGAATTTTGTGGAGGACTGTCTCCCGTGGGAAGGACCCCAGGCTGGAGCAGGGGAAGCGTGTGTGAAGTCCTCCCCCTGAGGAGGAAGAGAGACAACACGGGATGAACCGACCGCAACCCCCATTCCCTGTCCCTGCGCGCCGCTGGGGTAGGAGGTAGGGAATTCAGGAGGGAAGTTGAGCCTGGGAAGAAGGGAGGGGTGGGGGGAAGGCGTTTTAGTGTTTATTTCTCATTATCCTGCTCTGATTGGATCGGTAATGAATTAACTTTCCCCGAGCCCAGTCTCTTGCCCGTGAGGACAACTGCTGGGTGGTGTCCCTGTCCTTAGCTCAACCTGCCACTCTGCTGTTGTATGGGGGGGGGGGGGGGGTGGGGCAGGG
>VZSF01004738.1:198447-222683 GCA_013398295.1 Chionis minor | reverse complement strand
AGGGTGGCTTTGGTGGGCACCGGGTGTCCATCAGCGCTCCGACATGGACCGGGCTCTCCCTTGGGATCTGGGCAATTGCCAGGGTAAGGCCTGGCCGCTGGTGCCCGTGCATGAAGGCTGTGCCCCCCCTCACCACGAGGGTGGAGAAGGGACCCCTTTGGCCTTGGCGTTGCCCGTGGGACCTTCCCAGTCCGACCCGAGTGGCATGGATGAGGGTCTCCCAGGCGGAGCGGGGGGGAAGATGGCGGTAGGCACTGCCCTGGGCTGGTGTCACCCCCAGCCCACATTCTTCCCCCTCGAGGGGTGGGATGACACCCCCCTGCCCGCGGCACGGAGCGGCTCTGGCTTTATGGGAATAAACACAAATGAATCGATGAATAAACACCGCTAAACTGTTAATTGGCTCCTTAAAAAAGCCTTCCAAGGGTGGGCGTGCTTTAACGCAGCGCCTGCGGGGGGGGGGGGGGGGCCTGCGCCCCCGGAGGCCCCCCCCCCCACCCGCGGGACGGAGCCGGGACGAGCCCGGTAGCGCCGTCCCCAGCCCTTTCGCTTGCTTTTTCGCACCGACCGGGAACTTTTCCACCCCCGCCCCGGGAGGCGGAGCCGCAGCCACAGCTTTTCCCGTACCTGCCCCGCCGCCGGTCCGGCTTCCCCCGGGCGGGGCGCCCGCAGCCGCCGCCGAGCAGCGCCGGTGAGTGCCGGGCCGGCTGTCGCAGCCGGGGGCGGGGGGGGGGACGACGACGACGACGACACACACACGGGACATGGTTTGTGCCCCGCCGGTGTCCTGGGGTGCCTCCGGGGGGCGACGGGCCCGGCCGGCTGTAGCAGCCTCCCCCGGGGGTGCTCAGCGCTCGCTCCCGGGGCGCAGGGAGCGGGGAGAACCCGGTTTGGGGGGCCGGTAGCCCCGGAGAGGCCATCCCGCCGCTCCACCGGCTGCATCCCACCCGGGAGCGTGTCCCGGGCACCGCGTACGGGGGGCTTCTCCCAGCGCCGCCAGCCCCAAGGGAAGCCTTCCTGCCTTTCGGGGCGTCGGAAACCCCGAAGGAGACGGGTTGTCGGCGCGTCTCCTCTGCGCCGAAACATCTCGGAAGAGCGCTCACCTTTGCTCGCTGGCCTTCCGCCGCTGGCGGGGATGAACCCTGTCCTCCCGGCCAGCGCCCGTGGCCCTGCCCTGCCACGGCTCCCCGGGCTCCGGCCGGCGCTCGCGGCGCGCTGATGCTCTCGCCCCTTCTTTCTCCTGCCCAGGAAAAAAAACACCTCTCCTCCCCTCGGCTGGCCACGGCGCTGCTTTCCAAGCCTCTCCGCCTTTCGGGATTGATGCGTGGATCAAAGCAGGATGGATCGCTATCGGTATTTCATCTTTAACCAGAGGAACATGGTGGTGCTGGGTCTGTTCCAGATCGCCTTCAGCACGGTGTGCGTCGTCAGCGGGCTCATGGACGGTGTTTTCCGAACGGAGTCTCAGCTGGGCAAAACCAGGGCTCCAATTTGGGCTGGGATGGTAAAGTGGCACTATGTTTTCTAGGCTTTGTTTTGTGTTGGGTTGGTTGGTTGGTTTGTTTGTTTGTTTTTCCCCCGCTGCTGCCTACTGGTGCTCAGGCTGGGGCTGGGAGGGAGGCCAGGATTTCTTGCCAGCTTTCACCTGGTTTCCTGCTTTGAACCCGGATAATGAAAGTTTCCTTATTGTGGTACAGGCAGGAGAGCGCAAGCAGGCTTCCCTCTGAAGGAGCTAAATCAAATACAATACAAAATGGATAATGTAGAAAACAGGATGCAGCGGTAACCGGCCGGGCTTTTTGCAGAGGCAGGGTGAGCACAGAGAGGCCACCGAAGATTCGGTGGGGAGCGCTTCATCCTCACGTCAGGCAGATGAAGGTCAGGGTGGTGCTCTGCGTCCCGCAGCACGGTGCCGCTAATTCCCCGTATGGGAGCGGGCAGCCGCGCTCCCTGGCCTTCGGAACCCTGATGCTGCTCTTCATACCCTGATTATTACTTGCCTCACCCTGGCTCCTACTGAAGCTCCCTCTTCCATCCGGAGGCGGCCCGTCTCCTTGCAGCCGTGGCTTTCTTCCCTCCACGAGATGCGTAAGGGCTTGGGAAAGCAGTGCGCCTTTTCAGCGCTTTAATCGGACTGACTTAATCAGTTTTGTTATTCGGCCAGAGCCATAAAGCCAGCGGGAATGCTGCTGCCATGGGCGGTAGCGAGTGGGCAAGATGCGTTTCACGCAGCGTCCTGCCCCCAGGAGATGCTTCAGAGGAAAAAATTGGCAATTCTCTTTCCATTTCTGCCCCGATTTACTCCGATCCAAGCCTCGAGGGCCTTTCATCCGCTCCGTAGAAGTTTACCCTCGGAACCTGATACTTGTCTCCCAATTACCAGCTCCCTTTGTGCTCTGCAGGTGATGGGAGTCCCAGGCGTCCTGGCTTTATTTTCCTCTCAGAGGAAGAATCCAATTCTCGTAAGCCGGGGATGGGGGGGTGAAGGTGGGAGGAGGGGGATAGTGTGTGTATGGGGTGGGGGCAAAATGTTGTCGGGGCAATCGAAAATGGTTTTAGTAGGGAGTGGGCTGGCTGGTCCTTCTGGGGGATTGAAAGCTTGTTTCCTTGAGTTACCTTCATAAAAGCTGCTGCATTCCTAAGCAAAAGGAGGATGCAGCGTTTCCTCGCTTTCAGGTGCATTAGATGAGCACTGGCTTTAATAACAAGCAAAAAACCTGTAAAAACGCTTGCTTTTGAATGCACTGCTTGTGTCGTTCCTTCCTGTTATTAAGAATGGCGTACGCTGAAATAGGAAACAAGTTAATTGACTTGCATTTCCTCGGCAGGTCTCTCCAACCATGTAAACTCCAAGGGGGGGGTAGTGGTGGGGGTGGGGGTGTTTTTAAGTAAGAAACCTCTAAGAACAAAGCCTTTGGGTGCAACTAGCACCCGTGGTTAAGTTTTGGCATTCGTCTGTAGCTCAGAAATTCAGTATCATGGAAACCCTTACTGCACTGTGTTTGGCTTCCAAGTGACTGTTGCTACTTTTTAGCGTGACGGGACATCAAAAGCTAGTACCTACAATGCTTCTGAGTACATTTTGTCTGTACTAGTTGCATTGATTTGTCAGAAGATAGTTCCAATTCCTGCTCCCCCTCTTTTTATCCTTTAATTTCTCTGTCTAGGTGAACGTGCTTATAGTTGCGTCCATAATCTCTTGTGTTGCCATCCTCATCGTAATAGTTTATAGCTCTCTCACGCTGAACTATGGTGAAGAGGAGGAGCCGAATTCTGTCCCACTCCACGTTATCCATACAGTAAGTATCGACACTGTGCTTATTACCAGGGAACATGACTGTCAAACTGCAGACATTACTGGGCATGACTGGGAAATAGAACCAGGCTTCCAGGATGCCTAAATTAGCATTTGACGTCGTGTCTGCAGGAGGGTGGCAAGTTTTTAAAAAAAATAAAATTGAGTAAGTCTACAGTTAAGTATCAAGTTAGGTACTGAAAGCCACAAAACCCACGTAGGGCTGGATAGATGTTTTCCAGCTAAAACTGGGTATTATTCAGGTGTATCCACTGCAGTAAAGCTGAAAAAGAAGGAATGCGTTAGCCCTTTTGTACCGCGGACCTGGTATAAGCTATGGCTCCCTGGGGGGATGAAGCTGTTCCAGGTAGATGAAGCTGTTTGTTAGTTTATTGCAGGACAAGTGGAAATTCAGGCTGCTAAGGGGCGGTACAGCCACAGGACATTTCTCATATTCAGTGTGGAGAGGAGCAGCCATTCCCTGGGTTTCTACTCGTTGTTAAAGCTATTTCCAAGCCTGACGCTGTTGCATAGTGTCTTACATTTAATCAGAAGCCTTATTTTACTGCTTGCTGTTTGCCTGTGTGAGGTGCACACTTGGCCTGTTCCTCAGAGCTCGGGAAGAAAAGCCTTCAATAACACTGACTCTGAATCAATCCCATGATGCGACCGCAGCATTCTTGCAGTCATCAGAATATTTTTTTTTTGGTGGAGAACGTCACGTTTTGAGTATGGCTTTAACGTTATTTATTTTTCTGCTTGCAGAGGTTCGTCCTTAATAAAGTAGTCAAGGGTGCTAACATAGCCATGCTGGCTGCATCCATCTGCAGCGCCTTTGTTGTGCTGGTGATGGCTTACTTGGGATGCCGGAGTCTTCCACGCTGCTCGTGCTACGATAGCGAAACTGGGATGGTGAGTGAGGAGCCCGGTGCACCCATTCATTTGTTCTGAGTGTGGGTAGGAGCGGGACAAACTGGGGAGAACCTGTGGGTTTCTTCTACAAACCTAACCTCAGCTCTACCTCAGTCACCCAGGGCTAGTCCTAAGAAATTAAGTAGATGTCAGAAGGGTTTTATACTTTTTGTGTTTTTCCTTTTACTACTTCCCTCTTTGTCATGGTTTGGGCTGGGCTGACCACTAAAAGGAGCAACTGTCTTATTTACAGTCTTCTGTAAGACCTAGCATAAGTTATCTCCGTTTTCCAAACCATTAGTGCTCAAGCTACCATGGTCCTCTTTCCTATGAAGTCCTGCTGCCCTCAAAAACTGCTCCTTCTTCTCTCACCTCTAAACCAATGGTTGCTCCTGGGACAGCATTTCAAAGCCTTACTGGTACTTGCACACCCAGATGCCTTGTCCCTAGAACTAAAAATTCAATAATGAAAGTATGGCCGGTACCATGTGTGAAGTGTGGGAGGGATGGTGCACCACATTTTACTGCTAATTTATGAGGACTCTGCCTCAAGTGACGGGCCACATGCTGGGTGTTTCCACTGAGTGAACTTAGGAAATACCAGCTGCTTCTCTACTGGAGTAATTCCGATGCTGCCTTAAACACATACGTCCGACCATCTTGTTCGGTAAGGAATTAATGGGTACAGGTTACAAGGCAACTGCTCTCAGCTGAAGATACCAAGTGTGTAGTGTGAGGCTGCTTTGAACTTCCAAATGAAAACCTGTTGGGACGAGGGGACTACACAGACTTTTTACATGAGTTCAAGTATATCTTCTTGACCAAGCTCACAGACGAGTGTTTTGATGGCGTTGTTTCATTCATAGGAATGGTTGCAACCTAGTGAGGACCAAAATCAGGCTGTGGAGTTGGTTTGCGCTGTACAAAGTGAGTAACTCCTTCCCTCCATGTATTTGGATACTCACCAGGGTCATGGAAGGAACATCCTGAATAAGCGTTACATCCCAGGCCAAAATCCTGATAACCAAAATACGCTGAGCCAAAAGGAACTCAGGATTTTGTGCAAGTGCCTACAACGGGTTTAATAGTTTCCTCTTTTCTTCCCCGTGCAGGTCCTGGGGGTAGTATTTTTAACTTCCCAGATCGGTTTCCAGCCCAGGATTTAGACGCAGAGGAAGACGCATCCAAACCTCCACCGTATATCAGAATGGCTTGAAAAACTGGCCGAACATTTTTAAGCTGCTAGTCTAAAAAATGTGGCAAGGCAGATGTAAGAAGTTCTTCATCTTTAAAGATGGTTAAGCACTTTTCCTTGGCCTTTTGAAAAACACACGCAGAAATAGAGGACTGTTGAATGCCCAGCATTGAGCAAAGATGACAGTGCAAAAGGGAAGATCTGCAGGTGTTTTTGGACGTTCAGACTTTGTACAGTTAAAATACCTCATTGCCTCTGGAAAGCGTGAGCATTTTTTTCCTCCATCTTTTGTACTTAAAGCGTGTTTTATTCCACTAGAATTCATCATGCGGTTTGTCTAGCAGTGCTAGCCTTAGACATTCAAATATTAAATACAATTAATTTTTAAAGGAAACTGGTTGTGGCGTATTTCCCCCCACCGACTGTTGTCTCGATTTCTCCCCCTCGCCCATTGAATTATCTGGATGGTATGATAATGGCTGAAGGCTAATGAGGGACCCACTTCATTACTGAGCTTCAGAGTGCTTTCCCGCTTCCTCTTGGGAGGGATGGGGGCAGGTGAAGTTTGTGATACAAAGCCTTGCCCGTGCTATCCAGGTACCTCTGTCAAAACGTGGATTCTGTGGGATGTATGTCTGCAGGTACAGTTAGTTTCAGTGCTGTAATGCTGGAGTTGCGGTAGCTCCTCTTAGAGAGTAACTCAGGTACTCTGAATGCTGTTCAGGGTTTTCTATTTCAACTTTGGGGACCGAGAGTTTAAAAAATGCTTATTCTGGGGCCCGTTCTAGTAACTTTATTACAGATCTAGACCAAGGTCCTCTGTCGGAGGTTCTCTAGAGGAGAGAAGTTGGTCAAGTTCCTCTTGACCAAGGAACTACAACTTCCAGACAGCTTCCATCGTCTCCTGAGATGTGTAAAATTCCACTATGTACTTTATGATTCACTTCCAGGTAGGCTTAGAGGTGTCTGTCGAGCGACTATCTTGCCTGCAGGCCTTGGGCATGAAGTGGTAGATTTCTTATCCCTCGATGCAGATTAACACAGCACGTTCGTTTGAACAAGGCTTGGAAAGGAAGTTCCCATCTTGAGAAAGTGCTGTGAGTAGTAGGGTAAGTCATGTCCACCATGAGGCAGATAACACCAGGGAAGATTTATCTTGTTGCAGCATATAAGGTGCCTTTCCCGTTCCCAAGGGAAGAGGGAATTAAAATGTTCTTGGTGATTTATTTTTTTTTCTAGAGACTGAAGTCTTTTTCATAGCACTAGTAAAGGGACTCTGACACCTAAATGAAGACCTTCACCTGATAAAAGCACTGTACAGACAGCCTGGCAGTCCTCTGAGTCCATGCTTATACGTGCGCTTAAAATGCCCTTGGTTCCAAAAGAGCTTGGCACAGCTACATCAAAAATTAGCATCACAGTATGGAATTAATCCTGGCATGTGCAAGTTAGCAAATCTGGTCCAACTTCGTAGTCTCTTGGGGTTGGTGAGGTGCAGAGATGGACGGTTAGTTAGTTATATTAAATTATTTGTAAAATTCCTAGGGCTAAACATCTGCAAATTTTGAAGAGTTTGTATTTGGAGGTGTTTTACAGCTTTTGTTGTCACCTCAAACAGAAAAACACCTTAAGGTGCATGTTGAAGAAGTCCCAGTGGACTCTTGCAGCCCTTCATACGTAAGGTGCTTGCCAAGTGTCTCCGTTACTGAATTTAACCGTTAAGATTATTCATGCTGGGGCTATAAAGAAAGCTCCTCGGATCAAGAGAGCAGCCCTAACCACCGGCCTCGCTCCACAGCCCTTCACTGGTCCTACATCTCTTCCTCTGCTGCCCGGCTCCCGCTGGGGGAACTGCCCCCATCCCTCGATGCTCGGGCCAGCAGCTCAACTCGGGGCTGCAGGTCCTCGTCTGGCAACTGGAAGTTTGACTACATGCTGCCGTAGCCAAATTCTGACTTTGACTCTAAATACCTCCACGTGTTTGCCTACACCAACCAGAACGCAGCTGGTGTCGCTGCAGAGGCCAGCTTGAAGGTATTGATGTTTGAATTACTATATTAAAGTATATATAATAAAATAATGCTGTATTACAGTAATTCAAACATTGTAATTCCAAACGCGATGCTGCGCCTCTTCCTCTGGTATAGTGCCTGTCAGCGAGCGTGACTACTTTCCCCATCCTCAGATGCTTCCAAACAGTCTGCAATGAAAAGTCGGGGGGTTTCTCCTTGATTAACATAAACTGCTATTCTTGTCCATGAAAAAAAAAAAAGTAAGACTTCCTGCAAGGTTGTTACGATTGCTGCTAGCTAAAACCAGCGTGGCTTTGATTCCCATTTAGCCTAAAACAGATTTTGCCTTCGAAAGGAGAAACTTGCCAGAAGTAGCGTGTTGCTGAAATGCACTGCTGAGCCACTGCCCCCTTTCTGGGTGGACGTTGCGGTCCCACCCGGAAATACTATTCTGCAGCTCGTCATTCCGTATGGGAATGGCGCACCCGGAGTGCAATTGGGCTGCACCAAGTCCTTCCTGCAGAAGGGAAGCGTCTGGAAAAGAAACAGCTACACTATGGAAATTGGTGGAGAGTGAATACCAATTTAATGTCACGCCCTCTAATTGGTTGGCATTGCAGGAAATACATTCCTGATTGCAGCTCCCAGTGCTATATTTAGTAGCCCGTTCCACATGCTCGTTACGGTGCCTTCCCAGAGCTCGCCTGTATCTCCAGGGACATTCCGGGGTTTGCATCACCCCCGCTTTCACTGGTGGCAATCAGATGGAATATTTTTTTTGGTTTTTATTATGCAAACAGCCATCCATAGCACCTCCAGTAGAAATGGCCTCGGCATTTGTTCCCCACAGACTTTTCCTCATTGGCAAGATCCCAGGAACCGAGCCCACTTCCCTGTTCCTGCCCAGCACCGCCAGGTTGCCCCTTTGGGGTGGGCAGAGGCTCGTGGCTGCCGGAGGGAGGCACGGTCACGCAGGGCAGCGTGGGCGCAGCACCAGGTAGCCCTCAGCGCAGCACCTGTGGGATAATAAACCCCAAAAGGGGGGGAAAAAAATAGCAAATTCCAGGTTCTGCCTGACCCCAGAGCTTGTTCTGCACCCGAAACACAGGGGTGCTGCACCTCAGTCACACACGCCTTGGGCTTCACCGCTAAGAAATGGAAATAACTTGGCCGTTTCGAAGAGGAGTGATGGATGCAAACATGCCTCAGTCGTCCTTGAGGCCAAACATCCAGCTCTTTTCTTGGGTGTGTTAGGAATCGGCGATGTAACCCAAGCAGCAGGCGGGCAGGACGGCAGCACCTCGCTTCTGCCGTGGGTTGCGCACCCTGGTTGTGGTGGCCCCACACTGCAAAATTACACGGACACCAAGTGCTTCTCGCTCGCCTCGGGAGTTGTGTTAAGTCAAAGACAAGGCGTTTATGTCCAAAAACTTTTTTTTTTTTCCTACCTGGAGTCAGCTTAGCCAAGCGTCACCCTATTCCCTGACGCGCAGAACAAGGCGCGCAAAATCCCCGTGCTGTGAAAGCGAAGGCTCCTGCCGGCCTCTCCGTCACTGGCGCCCGGGGCCGGTCACAGCGCGCAATCAGAGGGTTGATCAGGGAAGCTGGTTCCCTGAGTTAACGTTCAACTCGGGGCAAAGTGTTTGCTGACGCCGTGGCTGGAAGGTGCTGGGGGAGGAGGGGACTTCACCACGGCGAGGACCAGAGAACCGTTTCAGGTACGTTTTTGACAACTAGCTCGTGTGGTTTTGGGGAATTTTTTTTTTGGTTTTTGGTTTGTTTTGGGGTTTGGTGGGGTTTTTTTTGTAATTTCACTTCCAGTCTTGTAATCCAACAATCACATCGTGCTCGCTGACAGGAACATTTTCCGTGTTTTCTTGGCCTGTTGAGTAATACAAATGGTTTCAGACTGACGTGGCGTCCGCTGGACACTCTTTGCTACCAACGTGCGGGTATGGGGGCATAATCTCACCGCCCCCTCACCCCTCAAAGCAGTTTTCAAGCTCCAGATCTATATGGCCGGTGGAAAGCAGTCAGCTTTGCTGGACATAAATCTCTTTTCCCTTTGCTGGCAAAAGGCAGTGAGAAGCCAGAGTTTTAAAAAAAATAAAATAAAATAAAAAAAAAAAAATCACAGCTCTGTGTGCTCTGTAGCTCTGCCTGTTCTAGCGTGAAGTAGGTAAAAATTTAAGCCAAATTTCACTATAGGTAGATAAACTGCCCTGAAACCATTTTTGTGCAGAATGGCTCCAGGAATACACAGGTCTTGCTCATTAAAGACAAATACATCAGCCGTTTCCTACACAAGGTTACTAGCGTATAGCAGAAGAATTAGCTGGCTTGATGAATCAAGAGTTTGTCCCCAAAGCCTTTGCTCGGTCTCGGTGGTAGCAGTTTCTTGCGTCAGCCTGCCTGGCTGCCAGGTAAAAGCAGGCAGAGCTGGGAAAGGCCGGTGGAAGTAGCAGTAATCAACCCAAATAGAGGTATGTTCTGAAAACAGAAAGGGGAATTGGCTTGCTGCTGAAAGGAGGAAGGCTTTCTTTCTTTCTTTTTTTTTTTTTTTTTTAATAGTCAGCAGAAACCCCACCTAACATAACCAGAGCACTGCATGCACTTTTTGGAGTCAGGCTGTGTGATTTCTTGATCCTTACGGGTCTCTTCCTGCTTGAGATTTTCTATGATTCTATGATTCTCCAGCACTAACAGTGTATAAGGATGGGGAAAAGTCCTTGGACTTCCCTCTAACTTGAGGAGGGAAAGCTCATCAAAGCAAACAGCGTTTCCCGGCCTTCCCTAGCAGCTTTTCTGTAAAGACAGCAACTGCTGTGTCCTGCACCTCTTCGGGTCAACCTGACTCAAGCACACCACGAAAGTACATGGTTTCACTTGTACTTTCGAAGTTGTTGCAGTAAAGTCTTTATTTTATTTTTTTTTGGTAGTTACAGCTTTAGTACTCCCAGAAACACATGCGTTCTCTTTAATTGACATGGTATTTATCATAGAATCATAGAATCACTTGGGTTGGAAGACACCTTCAAGATCATCAAGCCCAACCATAAACCTATGCCAAAACCACCCCTAAACCATGTCCCTCAGCACCACGTCTACCCGTCTTTTAAATCCCTCCAGGGATGGCGATTCCACCACCTCCCTGGGCAGCCTGTTCCAATGCTTGAGACCCCTTTCGGTAAAGAAGTTTTTCCTAATATCCAACCTAACCCTCCCCTGGCACAACTTGAGGCCATTTCCTCTTGTATGTTGTCTTAATTTAAAAAAAAGTTACTTCTGTTTATATTTCACGTTTCATCCTCAGACTGCTGTCTATTACATGTTTTTAAATACACTGATCACATTTTTTTTTAATCAGTATTAGTCTCTGTACTGGAACAGCACATGCAAATATTGGTAAACCCTTGCCCCCCTGGCCACTGACCATCAGACTGATTTAGGATTATGGCTGGTGTTTGCATTTGCCAGGTTCTTTGCCCAAACTGTATCCCACAGGAGTCACTTCTGTGTCTCCTATTTCGCCCCACGACGGCAGCCTGGCAACCCTGACTGACCCAAGTCTTTGCTCCATCAAAGAGTCTGTCGCACGTAAAGCCTGAGAGCTGGAGCTTTAAAGCAGATGCTGGCGCCGGGAC
Source organism: Chionis minor (assembly GCA_013398295.1). Classification (NCBI taxonomy): domain Eukaryota; kingdom Metazoa; phylum Chordata; class Aves; order Charadriiformes; family Chionidae; genus Chionis; species Chionis minor. Next base: position 211,625 of record VZSF01004738.1, on the reverse strand, counting down.
CCCCACGTGTGTCACGTACCACACGGTCACCTCAGTGCTGTAACAAAAATTTGTAACTGCGTACCACCCACCCCCTCTCCTGCAAAGTGTTGCTTGACATTCCCGAAGTATGCATATGCTGATGACACCAAAAACACTATATATGTCAGTAGACATATTTTCTGCTCATCATTTTATATATATAGACACATAAAAATAGATATTTATATATCGTCACCTAGCACCATGCATAAAAATGAACTATACCTATTTAATGAAGGCTGAAACTTTTGAAACGAATTATTTGCTTCAGCTGCAACTTGAGAAAAGCACAACTCTTGCGAGTCCGAGGAGCCGCTCACAGCGGCTGCCAGTGTTGTGCTTTTTAACAGCAGCATCACAGTGACTCAGATATTTGCTTGGTGTTGAAGTTAGTACTTTGTGGTCGTGATGAGGATGAATAATCACAAACAGGAACTTGAAAAACCCCCTCTGATTAGCAAATGGGGGGTTTTTTTATCTGCAGCTGAACCTGTAGTTGCTGAAGCCAGGAGCCCTTCATTGCCTCTGATTTATGAGTGGGTTAAAAAATACCTTGAAGTAAATGGAAAAGCTGTTGTGTGTGTTTTAGGGTCAGTTTAATCGCTCTTCTCATTGCCTGCCCTTCCTGGAACAAGCAAAGGTTTTTTAACCCTTCAGAAAATCCTAGCAGTTCCACGGCCAAGACTTCCAGCTTAACTTTGGTGGGTAAAAGGCAACATAATTTTGCTTGAACTTGTCATTTGCCAGCTCCCCCCCCCGCCCCCATTTAGGAAGGCTGAAGATGTAGATTCAGCAGCCTCCCGGTGACCGTCATGCCGAGGTGAGCCTGCTGCCACACAGGGAGGGGGGCAAAAAAGAGAAATAAGGCTCTCCAGCTGCGGAGGGCTGCACTCAGAGTGACAACGCCGGCTCAGATGGGCCACTTGGCTACCGGAGAGGAAAAAGAATGGTCTTGGAACACGGCTTCTGTTTTACAATGCTTGATTTAGATGCACAGTTTGGTGTTTTTAAAAGTAAATAATGAAAAATTAAGAGGGAGTTTATGGTATTGCCTCACAACAGAGCCTTTTTTCTGCCTGTGACCTTCTCAAAGGGGCAATGCAAACAGTAAGAAATAATAAAAAAGGAAGTACTGAGCTGAGATCATGGTCTTATGACTCTTACTTTTCATACACTCACACACTAGTTGTCTCTTCCCTTTTATTTAATATCTTTGTGTGTGTGTGTGCGCACACGTGTGTATGAAAAATATAGGCTGTAATCATGCAGGCTCTATGTTATTGTGCTTTTCCAACTGTGATTTTGCGTGGCCATGGCTATGCAGCACTTCTCTGCCTTTTAGGGGTTTGAGGCCATCTGAAACAGAAAGGCTGTTTGAAAAGGTGCTTATAAGCTGTTAGAATGACAATGTTTACCCTCTTTTTTTTTATTTTTTTTTTAAATTTGACACTGTATACCTCCTACTGAAAAATGTTAGTATTTGGAGAAAGAAAAATCCACCCCCCCTCCAAAATGAAGATCTGACTGTCTAATGCGCTGCTTTTACGCTCAAGCAGAGAGGCAGGGCTGCTGCTGTCAGCTTGTCCCGCAAAGCTCCAGCGCAATATTTCGGAGAGAGCGACTGGTTTTAAACCAGGAACTGGTGAGAACCGACCATACGGAAAGCTGGGCGATGACGGGCAGATACAAGCAGAGAGGAGCCACTTGAGCTCTTTGGTGTTGTCAAATCTAGTCGCTTTTCCTCGGTTCCCTGGGAGCAAGTAACTACCCGGAGATTGTGACGGGGGTTTTGCTGTGGATGCTGTTAAAGGTGTGAGCGAAGCCTGGTTTCAAACTCCACCTCTTAACGGGAATGCAGATGTGCGACCCAAGTGCACCCCACAGGTTTCAAAATAAGACTCAAGCAGACAGGAATCCCAAAACATGCGCCCCTCCTCACTTTTTTTTTTTCTTTTAAGACGGCCTGTTTATTTCCAAGCCAATCTTATTAATTTGAGAGGGAGAGAGAACAGGCTGCCTCTTTCCGAATGTCTGACGCCAGCAATACCAGCTCTCTCACACCTGATGGTAAAAAGCGAGTTGTAAGTTCTGCTGCCCCAAAAAATAACCAAAAAAAAAAAAGAAAAAAAAAGAAAAAAAGGTGGGGGGTGAGAGAAGGGAAGAAGGGGAGCACAGCGTATTTGTTAAACGCCATCTCCCACTCAACCTGCTTCCCCCACTGACTCTGCCTGACATTCCGGCTCCCAAGCTCTGCGTCGCAGCTGGAAGGCATGGCTCGGTGATCACCACCTGGACATCACGTCATCCCCAGGCCCGGGTCCCATTACAGCAATTCCAGGTTGTTCTGCAGGGGAGAGAAGAGCAGGATGGGGAGAGGATCATGAATTTCTGGAAACGCTCATCGACATTGCTGGGAAATTCACTTTTTGTTCATTTTAAACGATTCTACCATTAACCGGAGGTGATTGAGCAAAGGCAGAAAACGATAGGTGTCACTAATACCTGCACGGGGCAGGACGATGTCCCTCGGCGAGTGTCCCTGGACAGCCTGCCTTTGGGCTCTGGAAATGTCTTCCAGGGGGAGCTGCCTGCGGCGAGTGCTTCAATGGGCGTCAGCCTCCATGATGCTGGTTGAGCAGCTGCAGAGAGGCCAGCAAGGCCCAGGGCGTCACTGGAAACCAGCAGCAATTATTCCCTTCTCAGTGCCCGCGCTGCCGCCGGGATGGATGGGAGGCCTCCTTCCTGTGTCCAGTGTCAGCTGAGCAGGAAAAAATCCCAACCCACAAACCCAAACCAGCAGGGAGGGTTTTTTGTGAGTCCTAGAATAATGGCGATTTCTGATGTTATCTGCAACTTGAAATTCAAGGTTACGTGTCAGGTTTCCGTTGATTTGCACACAAAACAATTTAAAAAGCCATTTAAAAAGTAACATCATTATTACTGGTTTTTACCTGCCAATCCAGATGTTATGAAACATCACTAGCCCTGAAAGCAGCGCTCCGCAAACAGAAGACCATTAGAATTATACATTCTGGTGGAAGTGAAAGTATTCACCAGGAGGGGACAAGGACTATGACTACCAGCGACTTTATAAAAGCAGCATGGTGATGATCAGGGAAAATGCAAGCGCAGGGTTCCGGCTAAACGATGACAGGATGAACCAGGTACCAAGAGTCTGTGACCAGCTGCAAAACAGAGGTGCTGCCCTCCCAGCACGTGAGCAAATGTTACGGGAGACAAAGACAAAAACAACCATTTTTTGGTCCATGAGTGACCAAAGCCATAGGCAAGTATGAAATGGAGCAGTTTTGTCTTCATGCAAAGCTGCGGTTTTTGAGGGAAAACTGCTACTGTAGTTTTTACGCCTGATTTATCATGGCAGTTTTTTGCAGATTCCGGGTGGGAAAGCCCCTGGGAGTCCCAGACAAAGGTGGCAAAGGTTAAAGGCAGATTAGGAGGCAGGATTGCCTCTACCTTAATTCTTGTATAGACTCCGACATTACTGCCTTCCATCGAAGTCAGAGCTTAACGAATTTTTTGATCATTAAGCCTTATTTTAGAGCTGAAACAAGAATAAAGTGAAAGATGTTACTTTCATTAGGGGTCCTCATCTATTCTCACGACATTTGGAAAGCTGTCTTTTAAAATTGTTTAAAACGCTGGAAAAAATGACAACGGTGGAGCTATTTCATCTTTCAAATTCTTTAACGACTATATACTTCAAACTCTTTATTGGATCAGCAGTTTTTTTGCTCTAGGGAGATCAAAGTACATGTAAAAATCCCAGGTATTTTGATGCTTCTTATCTCTAGCGTCATGATGAAGACATGAGATGAGACATAAAATTTCCCCAAGAAAACCCTAATGCACAGCAAGCATACGCACAAATACTAGGACACACCTGGAATTTGTATGCAGCCTCCTGCCTTCCTAAGTTGAGAGTCGCTTCCTTCCTTCCCAAGCAGGTGGATGAAATCGCTAGCGTCCCTCCGGGACAAAGGCTCACAACAGCCTCGCACTGTTGGTACCGAGGTCCCTTCTGGTCATTCCCAGTGTGCAAAAGCTGTTCACATTCAATAAACACATTCTTTTAATTACTCAGTAGAATTAACAGCCTGTGGGGGCAGCGATGACTGCAATCCTGTTTCAAGACAAAGATGATCTATAAAAGTTGGTTTACCTTCTTGCTTTTAATACGCCACTAAGTGTGGAACTAGAAGAGGAGCACAGTAGTGCAACAGTCTAGAACACAAGTTATTTGAGTTTCTTTGTGGGGAAAGAACTGTCAGATTTACCAAAAAGCCAGCTTAATTGGAATTGAAGCCTTGCACACACACGGGGAAACCTGCAAGACACTGTTTTGAGATAACGAAGAAGTCCCACCTGCAGGAGTTTTTCTTTCTAACCATGAGGTAAGACTAAGAGAAGGGTGATGGAGGACTCCTTTAGGGTCTTGATACTCCTTCAACAGTCAGTAATTCCTAGTTTTATAACTCTTGTATCACTTCCCCTTCTTCTGGAATCTGAAATAAAATCCAAACATGCCTCTGAATCATCAGGTGGGTGCACGAGATGCTTCAAAACAACCCAGAGCCATCACAAGAAGGCGCTGGCAGCAGTCCACGTATTGTGACAGTTTCTCACAAAATTGTCACCCACACATACAGAAACTAGAAACTCTTTTTCCTCCCTTCAAGTTTTTTTATGCATTTTACCGTAAGAAATGACAGCGTCATTCTTAGTGTAATTATTGAAAACGAGCAATAATAGTTTGTGGCAAAGCCAGTTTATTAGGTTTCTGGGATTGTGTCTTGCCCTCCCCCCAACACATACAAAATAACCCAAATTTACAATTTGGTAAAGTGAAAATACATATACAAAGTATTCAGTACTTTTGACATCCATTTTGTGGGCAGAACATCACCACTGAAGCATACTGAATCCTGCGTTAATGACCACAGTACCTTTATGGCAGAACCATTAAAACATGCTTTGTGCTGAAGACGAAATTACATACAGAAACACTGCTTCCACGTTAATTGTAATGACATGAGGGCCCTTATTTACAGGTTGTGATTAACTAAAACAAAGCTTAACAGATCTGTAGATGTTTGGTATCAAATTTAACAGTAACACTGTAGCTACATAATTTGCTTACCTCAAACCCCAACCTGACTGACTGACTGACTTTGGAATTCTTCATTCTCAGGTTTTTTTAATTTAAAAAAAAAAAAAAAAAGAACATTTGCTGACATACTTATTATACAAATAGTTACGGTGGATCCCTTTCAGAAAAAGGATTAAGGACATGAGTGAAAAACAAATTGTCCGAGAGGACTGTAAACCATATTTATTTACAATAGTATACACATAAATTTAAGATCAATCCTTTTCTTAAAAAAATCATTAAGGACACTAGTGTTAAAAAGCTGATTGTTTCTGTAAGGACTGTAAACCAAATTCTAGTCATGTAAGGTTCAGAGTGAATACAAAAGTTCCCTTTTACAAATGTTTCCTAAACAAAATTACTGTCACAGTTGTAGCAGCTTTATACACGAAAAAAAACATTACCTTTAGATTTTTTTGAACACCTTAATCATATTAGACCAAACTGAATGCTCTTTCTAAATCCAGAAAAAAGTCAACGCATTTTTCTTTTGTCAGTAGAACTTGCAATAGAATTGCATCTTGTTAACGGTAATAGTTTAAATCATATTATTTGTTTCAATAATTTGTTTCTAATGTGATCACTAGGGTGGCAGCTTCCGAACCGGCCGTCCTGTTTAGTTTCCAGTCAGCATCACACGCTTCACATTGCAAATCAAAACTCTTCATTTTTACTTCAATTCCTTTAAAAACTAAGTCATAAAACATTGTTTGACGTGGCATATGAATGAAGTCATAGATTGCATTCTATGGCTGACATTTCACTTTGTGTAATTACGTGCAACCTAGCACCATTTTTATTATGAAACTTGACCTTCAGACAGAACTGAAACAAAATGGTTGCAATTACAAGAAGAGAAGAGACAACGGTTCTAGAGGAGTAATTTCCCTCACCTGACCCAACACGTTACTAACTCACATCAGTAATGCCAAGGAAGCCCAACATACAGCCATGACATTACACAAGCAGGTTTTAGCTCAAAAATCTGTAACAGATGATGTATTTGGCAGACTTTCACCACATTCCAAGATCTAATTTATTCTGTATTCAGAAGTATTTTAAGGAAGTCCCATATCCCTAACATTTTGTCCTAAGCATTTCCACCCCTAAGATATGTTAGCAAGGTAATTGTATAAAGCTTTTTTCAAGCTATTTCAAGAAGCATTCATGATCACTAAAATCCTCTGAAACCCCAGTCTTTGAAAACCAGCATGCTTTTGCCAACTTCACTCGATCTTTTTACTTCACTGCTTTTACTTACCCTGGGACACTCAACTGAAATACAGTGTCTTTAGAAGCAAGTCCTCATTGAAGTTTTAGTAAGGTCAGAGAAGTTATGGGCAGTTAATAGCCCCAAATTCACCCCAGATCCTGTGTTACAGTACTTTCCATGAGTAGGAATGCATAGTTTAGATTAACATGCTAATTATGAAAAATTAATAAGCTTTTAAGTATCAAGTAATTGTCTAGAGGTAGGGACAAGTTTGTCAATTCTCTTACCGTTGCCATGAAGGAACAGACGAAGTTTACAGTGGAATGACAGGCCAAAAGCTAGCAGTTTGCACCTACACTGACAGCCCAAGCTTCATCTGACAGTCCTAGTTTTTGTTTTGAAAATAAAAAGGTACTTGCTCAGCAATTTGCTAGCAGGCACCAAACATTCCTTCATATACCAAAAACCTCCATGCTTGCTGACCCAAGAATCAAGCTATCTGGCTGTCACACAGCACTTTTTCTCCTCCATTACTGCAATGCAAGTAGCAACCAAAAATGTTAGTAAACTGGCTTACTATTTACAACCTTACCATAAGTGATGAAAACAAATCCCAGGCAGCAAGAGCTCAAGTAGAATTGCTTTGCCAAAACTTCGCTTGAAAGTTTACTTTCCCCTATATTTATAGTGAAACTTCGGTATTTCAGAAAGTACAATTACAAAGTGCAAGAACATGAGATGGGCACATGTACACCAGAAAAGAAACCAACACATTAATGTGCCAAAGAGATTCACTATAACTGCTACCAAAACCTGGAACTTTGCCAAGATCGTTAATTTTGAAGCATCTGCAAACAAGACAAGGTGATAGCTGATTTAACACCAGCAGGTCATGGCAGGTTTTGGTTCAGGCTTTATACGTATTTCATCGCGATCTGGGGGTTGACTAAGCATTAATGGCTTGTGACTTTTAAGCTTGTGAGCCAGTGTCATAAATATGGCCTCCACGTGGTCATTGTCATTGGGGTTTTTGGCAGAGGTTTCGAATAACGGCATACTGTGAGTATCGGCAAACTTCTGGGCCAAGTCCGTAGGTACCTGAATAGCGCTTCTCAGGTCACATTTATTTCCGACAAGAATCCGTGGTATATCATTGGCAAGAAGGTGTTGTTTGCATTCCTCTATCCACGATGGCAGACTGTGAAAACTGGCAATGTTTGTCATATCATACACAAACACAACAGCATGTACATTCCTGTAGTAGTGCTGCACCATGCTCTTTCTGAAGCGCTCCTGGCCTGCCGTATCCCAGAGCTGGATCTGAAAAGGGAAAGACAACAAGAGGAAAAAAAAATGTTTTATTACTCATGTTGGAAAATAATACAAATCACCTGTAGCTAGGGGAGTCACACCATCACAGAAATCCACTCCTCTGGATAAATCGCACTTAAAAGACTGTGCTGGAGAAAACTGCTGCTTTTACACAATTTCAGAAACTTTTGCTTTCAAAGCTGCTCACATTTGAAGACAGGGAGAAATGATGATGCAACTTGAGGACAAATAGAATTGCTGAAAGTTAACTGGAGCATGTATTTTGTAAGGTTTTTACAAAAACAAATCCTGAAGTCTTGGCAATTGCACCTTTATTTGAAAAAACAACATGTATTTCACAGCACAACTCTCACCTGACATGACTTTTTTATTGCCAAAAATAATGGCACCTTCCTCAAAGTTTTGGTTTTAGCATGAAGTTAACTGCCTACTGTGGTACTACATAAAAATAGGAAGAAATCAAACCACGCATGAATAACACCACCACCACCAAAAACAGGACAAAGAAATCTTCCTCTGCAGTGTAGCTATTAGAATAAAATCCTCCTGTGATGAACCTCTAACTTAAGCTTATTTAATGCTTGAACTAGGACCATACTGTGGTTTGCAGTATCAAAGCATGCACAAAAGGGGAAAAAAAAATTAAAAAATGCACCCACAACACTAGAGTAACTACACTGTAAGAAACAAACTAGCATGTGGCTCTATGGCACATGCCTTAGTCATGGTGTTAACACTGAAAGACAACATTCAATTTCTTGGGTCAAAGCTTCCTGTCTGTAGAGTTCATCCCCAATGGCTGAGGCAGTTTGGTTAGTACTTCAGCTTTTAACTTTTGAGCAGGAAATGTCAGAAAGAAACACTTCTCCCCTGTGAATGAGACAGTTTCTTTTCAGATCCAGCATTCTAAGAATACTAGGTGTTCCGTAAATGATGAAGGTAAATTTAAAATTCAATCTGTTCTCACGAAAGGTACAGCCGATATCTTCCCTTGATGAAACTGTTCTCCCACTACCATAGTTCTACATTCCTTTGATCCAAATGTTTCAGCAAAACTTATTTAGAAATTGCAAGTGTCTTGAAAGTTGCCTTGTTTACCATTTTTACCAGTGACTTTGACATTATAAAAAAGGAAACTGCAGTGCCAGAGAAATTTGCTGATGGCAAGAAGCTAAGATGCAGCACTGACAGAGAGGAGAATTACAGTATCGCAGAAATTTTTTTTGAAAGCTGGAACAGTAGAAATAGGGTGAAACTGAGCAGAAGCAGATGCAAAGTCTTGGTAACAGTGACTAAAGACTTCTGCGAGTGCAGGATTCATCAGTTTGGAAATCATTAAAATGGATGACAATCCGTATACCCAAGTCAATCCCAGGATGTTATGAATCACTAGTGTGATAAAGTGAAGGAAAAAAAAAAGGATTAAGCAATGTTTCAGGATGGTGTGACTTTTTCTGCAACATTGTGTTCAACGCTGGTCACCCATCCTGGAGGAATACTCAGATTGGAGCAGGTAGAAATGGCAGTTACTGGTTTGATCAGGGGAATTGAGAATTTACGTGAGAACATCAGAACAGCTTGGCTTCTGTAGTCTAGTCCAGTTCGCTGCAGCTTCTGATCTACAGACTAATAAAGATCCATGCACAGCTTCTAAAATGCTCGTTAAGATTATTAAGAAAAGCAAGGCAAGTTGCTCTAGCCTCTGATCACACAAAACAGTGGTCAGTTGCAATCCATCTCATTTTAGAGCAAATACCCACTTTTTGCCAATGGTATTACACTCTAATTGACTGCATATCCATGATGTATTAAGGGCTAGACAACCAAATTAAATGCAGGCACCTATGTTTGGGTAGGATTCATTCACCGACCCAGGTGAGAGATTCTTCTTGTTCTGTGCACTTACAAAACACGATAAAGTCGGGAGACTTATGGAAAACATTCATTAATTTGGAATTTGACAAATTAGAGAGAGAAGAAAGAAGCACAGACTGAGATAATCCTTACGTAATGTTAAGGAATCACTATGTATCATCCTGGAAAACGCTGCATCAAATTAATTTAAAGAGGGAGGGAGCTCATTTTCACAGGTAGCTGTGAGCTTCCACTTCTATCTCCACCTCGCTCAGAGAACCGGAATCAGTCATGCTTCACCCAAGCACAGATCTGCAAGTGTATCGCCAGCCTTTGGTAGAGAAGGGGAAATTAAAGATTTACATATCTTCCAAGTTAAGCTTAAACCACCGTTCCTCTTAAATTTTGTTTACGTGTAACACTGAAGCTCGAAGGGTATTATCTCAAATTAAAAATGTTACTATTATTGGCATGGAATCATTTGTACTGAGAGGCAAATCCTTCCCCAAGACTGAAAATTTCACACTATAGAAGATTTTTTTTCCTCTTACCAGGTGCACTTGAGAAGGCCATTCCATTTCTCCCCCCTCCCCCAACATCTACTCCACTGAAAAACAACAGTGAAAATGTTCACATTAACAGATGTGCATTGATGAAGTAACATTAGGATTACTGTTGCATTATTAGTTCAATACCATCCATCTTCAAGGGAGCACATTTTTTATAACAGCCCTTTAAAACGTGTGATTTGAAAATTTGCTTTAACGGCGTAATTCAGCTAATAATACTGTGGACAGAATCACTTTGTCACGCTGCCTAGGAAAGACAAATGGTTCTTAAACATATCCACCGAGCTCTCACCTCCCACCTTCTGACTCCTTTTTGTGGATCCAGAAAGGCTGTTTTCTAAACAAGGACTCCCTTAGCATGCACTGGTTTATAACACGCTGGTGAAGACATAACTGGCCTTTAATAGAGATAAAACGGTAAAAGGAAAAAAAAAAAACCTGAAGAGGCCAAAGGTATAGAACGTGATGTTTGGACTTTCTTCTTTGAATTTCATTTGCATTCTTTGCCCTTTTCATTTAGGTCAGTAAAGAGTGACATCATTGTTTCCTTCGATTTTCAATGCTTAGGTCAATTTAGGAAAAGCAAAATTTAGAATGCAAAAAATCAGCGTGTTGAAAATTTCAATTTATTCATCACATTTAGGCATCAGTGTTTCATACGAAGCTGTTAGCCAACCATACAGGCTACAAAGGAATACACTTGTCCCTATGTCTTGGAATCCTACACAATTCCTGTGTGGAAGACCCCAGGCGAGAAGAACTGCGCTTGTGTTCCTGCCAATGACATAGCATTTTTCCAGCTGCGAGTGAAATGCTCGGTACTGTAGCAGCACAAGAATGACCATCCAGCTGGCTGGGGGAAGGGAGAAGGGAGAAAGAGAAAACACCATTTTATAATCTCCTTTGCAAGAGGAAAAATTTCTCTGCTCAGCAAACCCTTCAGGGTACAGCAAGAACAGCGGTAATTCAGTTCATCTGAGCTTCTCTCTTTCCTGGCTCAACAGGCATTGCTGGAGCTGACTGCTACAAGCAAGAACAATAAGGATGAGTGAGAGAAAGTGGCAAAACCCCCAAATTGGTGCATGTTGACGACACACAGCATCCTCCTAAGAGCTATAGTCCTGGTCACAATGATAAAGTTCACTCCTTTTAAAGCTGAAACTGAACTTTCCAGAAAACGACGTGTCTCAAAAGAGCCTCCTTCAGTTCTCCACCTCCCTCAACCTGGACTGGTATATTCACCGGGTAATATTCCCAAGAATGCAGCAAAACAACCTACCATAACATATATAACAAAATGGCACATTGACTGATGTGGAGCATCTCAGAACTGTGGATTAGGCTGTATTCTTCATTTCCCTCTGACAATGGCCGGGCATAATCCAGAGGTGATGAAAATACCAGTCAATAAGATATACTGGCAAGAAGATATCCCTCAGGAGGTTCTCTCCTCCGTCATGGACAGCAACAGACCAGGGAGTACAGAATCTCAGCTATCAACCAAAAAAGTGCTATTCTGTGGTTTTATAAAGAAAAACAGTAACACAGACTCTTACTTGTTCTTCTTTTTTAGTTAAAAGAAAGATATGAGGTGAAAAAAAACCCACAAAAGAAGGAAAGCAAATGGACTTACATGCCCTCCGCAATTTCTTTAATTGGTAAGTAAGCAAAGAAAAACTACAGCTTTCAGCTACGTGACTGTAAGCTGTAATTACAAACCCTGGTGCTAATAAATGCAAAAGTACAATTGCAAGAATACTGTTTCTCCCTTTTTCTACACTTTATTCTACTGGGCAGACTAGGTATATTTCATACACTTTTAAAATCTGCATTACAGTGCAAAGAAGGCAAAGGATCGGTTTTTTGTCCCATCCAATTTTTCACTAGATTTAGTTTTGTAGGTCTAAGCTTTAACTAAACCTATAATCACAGTAAAAACCAACAGTCAAACGTGAGCTAGGTATCCAACCTGTGACTGCCCAGTTCTGTTACCACACTTGCCTAAACATGCATCAATCTTAACAGAATCCTACAAAATAAAATTAAAAGTTGTTACACATTGCTATCACTGATGTAGCAGTTCACTCCTGAACCATGTTCAGTTTCTTAACGGGACATCTTTAAAGCAAAATGTTCTTAACAGTGGTATCTGCATAGCTTTGTGGGCTTGAAGGTTAAGCCAATTAAGTGTGATTCTTGGTAAATACAGAAGCAGAATTTCTGAGAGGCAACAAGCAGCTGAAAGCAGGCACAGCCAAAACTAAAATAGTGGTAAGAGACCTACCTAGAAGTGCCTTTTAAGGAGAAAGTATTGATTAACACCTGCCAAAAGCTGTGCAAAGGTTTGGCCTGTGGCAGGAATTTTTCATCATCGCAGAAATCACATAGTAATTGCACATCCAATAGCAGCAAGGCAAAATAATTTTAAACAAAGCTGCAAAGCAAATACAGCTGAGGCCGCCGGCTGTGTGACAACCGCGTCGAACTTCGGGGCTGTGACACCAGAGCCTACGAACCCCACCGTGCAGCACCACACCTGCCAGCAGCATGGAAGCAGGGAAAGCTGGGATGTCCAGTCCTCACGCTGACTTGTGCACAAGTCCCACCGGCTGCACGGGCCTTCGGAGGCAGCTGAAACAAGCTGCCCAGGGAAGCTGCCGATGCCCCATCCCTGGAAGTGTTCAAGGCCAGGTTGGATGGGGCTCTGAGCAACCAGATGTAGTGGAAGGTGTTCCTGCCCATGGCAGGGGGTTGGAACTAGATGATCTTTAAGGTCCCTTCCAAGCTGAACCATTCCAGGATTCAGGCGCCGGCAGAGGCCCGCCGGCCCCAGCCTGTCAGCACCTCGCTGCTGCCTGCAGCGACCTCCCTGGAGGGAGCCCCGTCCCGGCCGCCGGCTGCTCCCTCCTGCCAGCCGCCGGGTCGGGGCGCGGCAAGGCCCGAAGCGGGGCCAGCACCAGGCCGCGGCGGGCAGCGCTGCCGGCGGCCCGGCGGGCCCGAGCCCGGGGGGGGGGGGGCGGGG
>VZSF01004738.1:142668-198036 GCA_013398295.1 Chionis minor | reverse complement strand
TCCTCCTCCCTCTTCCCGCCCTCCCGCCCGGTCCGTTAACGGCCGCCGCGGGGGAGAACCGGCCGCCCACGGCGCGCGCCGCCACGCGTCACCGGCGCCTCACCCGCTCCCCCCCTCCTGGGAGCGGCCGGGCGGGCAGATCTCGCGAGAGCGGGGGGCTTCGCGCTACCCGTCCCCCTCTTCGGCCTGGGTGCTGAGGCGGCGGGAAGGGACGGGATGGGAAGGGGAAGGGAAGGGAATGGCGGCGGCGTCACGGCTCCTGCGGCGGTGACTCGGGCGCCGGGTTGCCGTGGGCGGTCTGCCGAGGCGGCGGCTGTGCTGTGGGGGCGGCGAGGGGCAGGCCGGCCGCGGGCGGCCATTTGCCGGGCTCCCGCATCACCCCTCCCGCACCTCACGGGCTGTGCTCCGTTTTGGGCCGGTTTTTGCNTTAAGGTCCCTTCCAAGCTGAACCATTCCAGGATTCAGGCGCCGGCAGAGGCCCGCCGGCCCCAGCCTGTCAGCACCTCGCTGCTGCCTGCAGCGACCTCCCTGGAGGGAGCCCCGTCCCGGCCGCCGGCTGCTCCCTCCTGCCAGCCGCCGGGTCGGGGCGCGGCAAGGCCCGAAGCGGGGCCAGCACCAGGCCGCGGCGGGCAGCGCTGCCGGCGGCCCGGCGGGCCCGAGCCCGGGGGGGGGGGGGCGGGGNACGGCTCCTGCGGCGGTGACTCGGGCGCCGGGTTGCCGTGGGCGGTCTGCCGAGGCGGCGGCTGTGCTGTGGGGGCGGCGAGGGGCAGGCCGGCCGCGGGCGGCCATTTGCCGGGCTCCCGCATCACCCCTCCCGCACCTCACGGGCTGTGCTCCGTTTTGGGCCGGTTTTTGCAGGACACTGAGGTGCTGGAGCGTGTCCAGAGAAGGGCAGCGGAGCTGGTGAGGGGTCTGGAGAACAAGTGCTGTGAGAAGCAGCTGAGGTTGTTCAGCCTGGAGAAAAGGAGGCTGAGGGGAGATCTTATCGCTCTCTACAACTACCTGAGAGGAGGTTGTAGCCAGGTGGGGGTCATCTCCCAGGTAACAGGCAATATGACCACAGGAAACGCCTCAAGTTATGCCAGGGGAGGTTTAGGATGGGTATTGGGAACAATTTATTCACTGAAAGGGTTGTCAAGCATTGGAACAGTCTGCCCAGCGAAGTGGTGGAATCGCCGTCCCTGGAGGTATTTAAAAGCCGTGCAGATGTGGAGCAGAGGGACATGGTTTCATGGAGATTTTGGCAGTGTTAGGTTGATGGTTGGACTCGATGATCTTAAAGGTCCCTTCCAGCCTAGACGAATCTATGCTTTCTCCTGTCATTGACAGGAATGAGACGGCAGCAAGTTCGTCCCTCTCAGAGAGACACTGGGACCAAAAGTGATGGACACATCTCATAGTAAGAAGGGGAGCACGGTGTTACCTTAAGAATCCCAGTAAACTCTCCAAGGGCATCAAAGTAGGTGAGAGGTGGGATGTAGACATGAAGCAATATCCACCACCAAAAATTATTTAAAGGATTTAACCCCTACACTGACAAGTAAATGTAGATTGCAGTAACTGAGAGAACCGTTACCCAAGTGGTGGCTCTCTGGCCTGCAAACTGATAGCTCAGCCAGGATTCCTCAGGGCTGGATCAGATACCGAATAATAGCATTGGGAGACCTCTTCTTCATCCTGTTAATACATGCTCCCGAGCACTCAGGGCTTCTGCCTGCGCAAATAAGAAATGGTCCTTGGATCGTTGCTCCTTATGAAGCAACTATCATGTGGTTGACGAACAGTGCTTTGAGCAGCCCTGCCATTGCTCATACATGAAAATGAAAGGCCAGAGTATCCCCCTCCCTTGGACCAACCTAATGGAAGATTTAACTAACCCGAAGTGCCTCCACCCTGTGGTCCTCTTCTGAGATACTATGCCTTCATTTATGCTGTCAAATAATTTATTCTCTCAAGGAAGAGAAGTAGTTTTGTTCTGGTGTGAAGGTGACATTAAAGGAAGGCGAGGAGGTTGTGCCACCCTTGCGTTCTTACTGTCCCTTCTACAGGATTGCTCCTTTTTGCAGCCAGAATGCAAAATGCGTTTGGCTGAGGGGAGGGAGCACAAGCAAAGCGTTTCTCTATAGCGTATCGGTTAAAGAAGTAGAGAAATCCAGCTGCTAGTGGGGGATGCTCTGGTTTGGGCTTTGGCTGGCATGCTAAAAGGAGAGTTTAAGCAGCTGTTTGGCAGGGTCTGCCAACAGCTCATTTAACAGGAGGTTCATCTCGGTTATGCCAAGAGGGCCGCGGTGAGTTATAATTAGATCTGAGCTGTTCAGCAGCTCTTAACATCTTTTATTTCAACAACTAAGACTCTTCAAATTGCAGAATCTATACACCATCTAGTGGCCGAAGGCGTTCTTTGTAGATTTTTATATTTGGCTAATTTTACGCCTTGCCCTTGAATTTGCTTCTTAATACTGTCAACAGCCACCGCAGTTTCTGTTTGGTACCAGCTTCGTGGGGGTGCTCTGGAACACAGCCGCCCCCCTGCAAGGCTGGACTCGAAGTAAATACCTTCTGAGAGTGTAAGTATTGTCCCAGATGTGGACAAGATGTAAAGATTTTGCTCGGGGCGTCTGGGTACAGAAAGTAAAGTACTCTTTACTGAAAGTATGTTTTATTTAAAAGAATGCACAGTTCTTCCAGGGGTCAAAATAAAATCCTGAGTGCAGCTAATGAAGCTCCTCATTTGCTTAAGGTTTCTTGGTGGTACTCAGTATTTGCCCGCTCTTCTTGCAGCGGCTTGCCTTAGCTTGAGCTAATGAAAGCACACATGGGAGTTTTAACTGTCCTTTTTGAACTTCCCTGTTACTCCAGTCATGAGACTTCCTGATCGGCCTTAACACATCAGTAAGAAAACAGTGATTTGGCACGAGGCGACTTCACCTGTCCCACCCACTGTGCCTTTTTCCAGTAAAGCTGTCCCTCCAGCTGCAGGAGTTTTGGGGGAAGTTTCCCATTGAGAGGACAGCAGTCACTGCCTCTCTTCTGCGCTTGACAGCCAGATGCCACTGCCCCTCTGAATCGTGTAAGATGGAGATGGAAAGGTCAGCCGATGTATATGGGCAGACATGTGCAAACTCCGTCATTTCAACCAGAATTCTGAAGCTGTGTAGAGATAGCTTAAATCTCCAAATTGTGTACATGCCAAAATTCCAGTTTGTCAAAATTGAATTTTTTCATGGGAATGTATTTTCAGTGACTAAACTCTTCCCAGGAGAGTGTTCTGTGGTTCAAAATGTCAGACCTAGAGCAGAGAAGTAGGAATAAGTGATGGCTAAAAGGTATCAGATCCAGAAAATCTAATTTTGGTTTTCAGACCCATCACAGGGACTTGCCCCAGGGTCTCACATACTGGGTGAATGCCCCAAAGACAGGGCGGCTGACAGTTAGGGCAGTCCTCCCTCTGTCTGTCTCCTCACGGAACTGCTCTGCTCCGTGTACTCTGCCAGCTGGACCAGAAATCCCAAGAGCCTGTTTGGCGGAACAGCAGGCGGAACACACACCCACCGTTTCCAAATCCAGTTGAGGCTGAGAGATACCTGTCCTACAGCGAGCAACAATTAATTGCTGGGCACACAGCTGCAGGGTAACACAAAATACACGTGTGCTGGGCATGCTACACATCTGTTCATGGTAAAGGTCAAAACTTTCCCTTTTCCAGGCTGGAGAAGGACCTTCAGCATGCAGCATTTAGTCCACCTGGCAGCGGCTCACCAGGAGGACAAACTTTGTTTCTATCAGGTACAGCCTTAGCAGCGTGAAATTACGTTACGTTATTCAAGTTTGTGGCCTGCTGAATTTTGGGTACGTAAACCTAGGCAAAACCGATGCAGCGTTGTTTTGGTGTGACAACTAGAACTGTTCCAGCTTGGCAGGAGCAAAAAATCCAGCTAGTCTGCTCTCCTGCCTGCTATATGGGAAGAGGAAGCTTGAGGGAAGACTATAAGAACAAGGGGAGGAGAGAGCCTGTTTTTACACCCTCACGACTTCTGCTGATCCATGGCGAGGGATTTCACAAACAGAAACTGCATCAAAACCGTTCTGTTGAAATTCTGCCTTTGTGTAAGAACAAATGTTCCTGATACGCTTCACCTGTAAATTAAAAGTTATCTTAAAACTTATGTTCGAGTTGATCCTCGAACTGATTTAAAGTTCTCTGCCAGCAGCTGTAAAGTAGAAAATCTATTTCTTTTTAAAGCACATTTTTGAACTTAAAAGTTTATCACAGCATTATAGAGTTCTCTTTTTTGAATGCTTATTATTTTGCAGTGCCTATGTAAGAGCGGCTTACAAATACACTGAATAGCTTGAAGGATTTTTAGATCAATCCATGCAGCTCTTACACAGAAATGCTCACTATGGTTAGGTCAGAAGTACAATGAACTAGGTCATTCTCGCTTTTGAAGTGTAAAAAAAAATTTAACTCGTATGACATTGAACTCCGAAGAGCAGTGAAAAGTCAATAAACAGTGAAAGTTATCGGTACTTAGTAAAATTTCTTTCCAGATTTCTTTGCAGGGCACGTTCACGCTAGTATTTGAGTGGGAATCGGGCATCTTCTGTTATGGGCTCTTCTCCCTGTGAAAGGCCTTTTCTTAGAGCAACAAGCGCGCAGGAGTTATTCTGAAGTTAAAAAAACCCCAAACATCAGTAAAACCCTGTTTAATTCTACAGCAAGGTGAAGTGTCCAAATTGCTGTCTCGTAACTGGTGCCTCAGCAGCTCTGATCCACGGTGACTTGAGGTATTCTGTGGTTTTTCCACCTCAGGATATTTTATGCCACTTGATTGTCCTGAGGTTGCCCTTTTTCAGGAGGGAAAGCCAATCCTGAATAAAATAAACTCGCTTACAATGTTTTCCAAATATGAGCCAGAACAGCACTTTCCAAAATCTTGAGAGATGTTTTCAATGCTACAGGAAAAAGGTTGGTTAACATCTTCCAAATTGCTCTCCCATTTCCCCTTGTTAGGGGCATGGCTTGCAGTGGGCAGAACAGCATCCCTGGAGATCCCCTGCCAACCAAAGCTCCTCGCTCTGGCAAATACAGGGATGTGGCCAAAGTTGGAGGTACAGTATTTCTTTGCAAATTCTCTGTAAAGAGGAGGAGGATGCTACAATTCCTTGGAGGTCCTCAGCCGTGAAACAGTAGCTACGCAGCCAGATCTTGTTAATTAGGGACAGGTTAAAAAAATTATGGCTAATGTGGTAACTCCCATGCAGGGAGATCTCAGGAGAATCTTGTGGATATAAGTCACTTCTATATGAGCTACTTGAGTGTAGCACTGGAAATTTCATCGCTTCTAATATATATGTAGGGATGAAGGTGTTGATTAGATCATTACATTTCATCCAGCACAGACTATTTCTGGATGTTCCTTTCTAATATATTTGGGGACTAGCAAATCTAGTTGGATTTATTTATAGTAACAGAATAAATTAAGAGTACTTCTTGATATATAAGCATTTGAGAAAGCTTTCTTTTGCAAGGACAAGTACTTTTAATATGCTATTCGGGTGTGCTCAGTGAATGAATGTACAAGAGCCCAAGTTCACAGTTATTTTTATTTAGCAGATGTAGGAGTTTCTGAGGAAGGGGATTCTGAAAATAGTTGCAAGTCTCTGGACTTGCTCAGCGTTTCAAGAATAGTTATTTCTGTCTTCCCTTGAAGACATATTTTAACTCATCGGTGCCATGAAAATGCAAACTGTTCAATATCTAAAAGTTAATGTCTACTGGGTTTTAAGTTAAGAAACAAATTAGGAAAACAGCGTAAGTCTAAGACTGTCTCATGTTGCTTGCTGTTCTCTGAAGGGATCAGAGAGTTTCCAAGCGTGTCCTTTTGATCCTGGTAGTTTCCTGACAGGCAGTTTTAAAATGTCTTTCATGTTTCTGCAGAGATACTGTACCTCTGACTTCTGAATTCCTCTGGGGGCTTTGTCCTTTTGTGCGAGGCCTCGCGTCCTCCATTTTTGCAGGGAAAAGTCCCGTGGTTTTGCAAGGAAAAGTTCTGCTATTGCAAGACCTGACTCTGCAAGCCAAAGAAGAGTTTGACCTTCCATTAACATACTCCTTTATGATAAAATACAGATGGCAGAAGCCTTGCAGCAACAAAGGACAGCCTTTTAGGAGACAGACTATTAGGCCCCTGTACGTCAGGTTCTTAAAGCTGACTGGAAAAGCGAGTATTAACACACCCCGTTGAAATCACAAAGCCAAATGTCTCATCTGTCTTTGCATTGAAATAGAGTTTTGGCGCAGCTGCTTTTACTGCCAGTTACTGGAATGTGACCTTCTCATTCACTTCCCTGCCCTTGTGCTTGTCCAAACTGTAAAAGTAAAAGCTTTAAGGAAATTGAAAGAAAGAAGAGTTTTTCCATTTCTGGCTTGTGCTTGGTTTTTATTCTCATTGTGTGCCTGATGAGCGACGGGGGCTTTAACGTTCAGATCGGTGCATGTTTTAGGTTGTCTGGAGGATAATAACGGGCCTCGTCCACCGGACGTAACATCCCCTGCCGAACACAGGCAGAGAAAAACGTCCTTCAGTGCTCAAGGCGGCTTCTGCAGCTTCACGAGTGACAGTTTAACAGGAGCACCCACTTGACGTCCCGACTGATGGAACTGGAATGGCTGCGGGATTGCATCTTCAGTGCTTGGGACACTGCTTGGCCGTTTGGGTCTGTACGGAAACACAACGTCGCGCAGCTCGTGGGTGACAGCGCCTGGCACAAGGAGCTATTTGGCCTATCGAGGTAGTTGAGGTGATAACCGAATCACTTCTGCGTCGGAAGGTTCCCAAACCTGTACCAGAGCTGCCCACGCATCCCCACTCCGGTGCCGGGCATGCCCGCTGCCTCGTTGGGCTGACTCAGCCTGGGGGGATCAGAAAACCTAACAGGGAGCGTCTTGACAGCAGGGGCGCGGGCAGCACCCGCGGCCAGCAAACTATCCCAAAGCGTTTAGCTCCACCGAGCCTGTGTTAAACCAAAATCCGTGTCCCTGCTTTCTCCCCCCCTGCAGCTGTACATGCTGTGCTCAAGGGCCTGCTGCGTGTCCCAAAGCCGCGCTGCAGGAAAGTTCATCAAATGTCACGAAGCTTCTATATTTACCTGTCTGCACGGCAGCCGCTGATAAATCATTCCCGGGCAGCAAACAAATCCAGTTGTACTGTGCTCTGCCAACCATTTGCCCGCATGTGTGAGCTCCAGGCTGAAACCCTTGAGCCCCGGGACTTTGTGTGGTGTGAGGACATATTTTGCGTTTTATTTTCTGGCAACAGGGTTTTCTTCAAGTAGTACGATATCAGGGTGTGGTTTTGTTACTTATTTCTGCAAGAATAAGCTTGCTTCTTTCTTTTCCCAGGCTCTCATTTGTTATCAAGGAGTATAGTCCTACTCCTGTTTTAATTAAAACATCGAATAAAAAAATCCCACCTGTGAACAAAAGCGGGAGCTGTCCCCACTTCCGTCCCTTTTTGGTAAAATCCCACTTAACGTCAGCAACATCGGTTTTGTTTCCAGCAAGAATAAGATTGGGGGCTCCAATAAAATCAACGTTACCTTTATAAATAGCAAACCCTTTCTCTGCTCCCCTCTCCCCCCCAAGACCCCCCCAAACCTTGCAGCTAGCGCCGGTCGCGGGTTTTCGTGCAGAGGCTGGTGAGACCTAAACAGGCTGCCATGCCTTTGCCGGCACCGTGGTTCAGCAGCTGCGCTGAAATGCTGCTCCAAGGCCATCTCCTCCGAAGGAACAGCAGCCTACACGGTGTCAGCCACAAAGATCTGCTTTTGAAGAGGGCTACATACGAAAGGCTATTAAAAAGCAAATACTGGAACGCTTTTCTGCTGTCGGAAAAGCTGTGATCTCACCAGGAAGGATAATTTGTAGCATACGTAGAAAAAGCAAAAAAAAAACCACCACCCAACCCAAACAGATGGAGCCCTGATAATAGTGTTACCGGAGGAATGAGGCGAAAGCTGCGTTTTCCCAGTGGTTTGCTAAGCTGTCCCTTCTGCGATCAGATTATTAAGTTTCTCACTCTGTTGTATTTATTCCAGTGGCACCGGTTTTTCTTTTGCCCTTTCTTGACATTCCGCAACAGCCCATGCCTGCGGACGCAGGGCTCGCAGCCCCACGCTCGGATCACTTCGCTCCCTCAGTTTTAACCTACCTGCGGCACGAGGCTTTTCCATCCTTCCCTTCTCTTCCAGCGTTTTACCTAAGGGTCAGTCCAGGTCGCCAGACGTTATTCATGTAGTACGCACGCGTTTTGGGTACCTGTCAAAAACTGATAAAAGGCAGGATGGCTTCACTCTCACTTGTCCTTTCTGATGCCACCAAGCCGGAAGATTTGGTACGTGCTGAAGTTGTTGACATTTTTGTCTGAAAACCAACGCCTCCCATCCTTTTGTGCTCTCCGCAGGTGGAGGTTTTCCCTTACCCACGTGTGCTGCCTTGTGCCGTCATTCCAGCTCACCTCCGCCAAGGGCATCACCCCCTGGGAGGCAGATCTCCAGCAACCCCAGCGGCAGAGGGAGCTGGAGGGATAGGAGATCAGCTGCCTGATGGTCCCCACCTCCTCCAGCCTGCGTGGCATGCCCGGCTCCCTCTCCCTCCGCGGCTTTGATTGCGGTAGAAAACACAGAATAAAACCATAAGGAAAGACCAGCCACCAGAGAGCGGATCAGGACTTGGGACAAACCCCCAGTTTGAAAGTGCTTTGGGGTCACTGGGATGGGGGGGAAAAAGCTAAACAAAGCGACTGCCTGAAAAGGGAAATTTGTTTGCCTGAGAGCGACAGGACCTAAAAATCACGTTTTCTTTATCTGCTTCCTGTATTTTCGCTCGGAGCGTGGGGGAATTGGGGAAAGAGGCGATGGAGTGAGGCCCGCTGCGTTTGAAAAGCGTAGCTAGAGACGGGGCTGCTCCGCGTGGCGTGCAGCAGTACAAAGAAGTCTCAGCCCAGCTGCGCCAAAGGATTTGGAAATGTAGTCGAAGGGAATAACCACCCTCCAGCATCAGGGGCCTGCAAAATTGAAGAGAAGGTGAAGGGCACATGGTGGAAAGATGCTCATGGGGGCAGCAAAATAGGAATTCAAAAGCACCAAGACATTGACTGTGCAGTAAAGCAGTGATTGTTCTCCCAGCTCCCATGCATAAACAGGATTTTCCCTGTTACGTTTCATTAAGACATTTATTAATATCTCCGTAAAGTGAGATGCAGAATTATGAACGTTTAGTGATTCCTATGAGAGAAAAAAAAAGAATAATGCTTGAAACGCATCACGTAAACAGCCAGAAACCAAGATTTTCCAGAAACTTTATAAAAATGCTTCCAGGTGAAGAAGAAAACTGCAAGAAAAATTAGCAGGTGATTCATAAAAGCACTTTAACACAGTATGAGGAGTGTCTGGGTTTAAGTTTTCTTTTTTATTTTTGTGATAGAATCGTACAAAGCATGTGCAGGGCAACAGAGCTGTTCCTGCTCTGGGGGGCTGATCTCTGTGGAGCTCTTGGTGTTAAGAAGTTCGGGAGAAAATGCCAAACACTGCAAAGTCCTGAAAAAACCCTTGGAAAGCCAGGACTTGCACTAACTCACCATGGAAGCGCCAGCCTCACTGCACCAACTGCTCAACAGCCCCATTTTTACTCACCCTTTACTTTGCCCCTAAACAAAGGATATTTACACATCCCTTTAGCTGCACGGAGGCAGGATGGGAATAGCGTAGCAGCTGGGTCCAGTTTCGGAGTCCGGCTGACGTCTTCGTCTGCAGCACAGCGAAGTCGTAGACCAAGCGGGATTCCTCCTTCCCCTGCAGTATAGGCGGTGTGGAAGCCATGCGATCCAAATGAGAACCTTACTTTCTTACGTATTATTGTTATAAAAGAAATTAAAATAAAGAGTGCAGAACCCTGCCACTGCTTTGCCAACTGTACCATGAGTCGCCTGGTTGGTTTTTCCATGGTTTTAGAAGAGTGTTAATTCACCTCCAGTGGCATTCCGGTGAGCTTGGACAGCTGCAGGAAGGGGACTGGCTAGGGAATCAGCACGCATCCCAGCAGTATTTTGAGGGAGAGAGTGACCACGGAGAGCTGTTGCCTTTACCACTGCTGCATGTAGGACCTTCGGAATGGTTTCCGGAGGCAGAATGACAAGGTAGGAGGATCCTTCCTGCCTGGCGGAATGGAGAGGTACCGACAAAAAGTCCGCCCGGACAGATTTATGCAGATAAAATAAAGTATGAGCTGCCAGGCTTCCTTGGCTCCACATAAATCGTCCTGCGCTTTAAGTCTGCTTGTAGGCAACTCTGAGGTGCTCTTCCCTGGAATGGAAGGGCAGAGTTTGGAAGTATGAAGAGTATGAAGAGGCAGGCAGTCACCCAGTTACCCCGCATGAACCCCTCCTCTCTCACAAAAGAAAAAAAGTTGCTGAGGATGTTGGCAAGGAAGGGATGCCAATTTTTTAGGGGATGCTGTTTTTTCATAGGGTTCTACCTGTGCAAAGCAACCCTCACTGCAACAACCTGCCCTTTCCCGTCCAAAGGGGTAAATATGAGGACGTTGCCGTAAGAAACTGCAGTATCCTCCCTCCCCCTGGGCATTTATAGCACAACACAGACCCTACAAGTTGCTGGAGCCCTTTGCACTCGCTGTAAATCCCAGCTGTTACCTGTTACGCACCATACTTAACAGACCAATTTTTTTGCCAGCTGATCTTCACCGTCAAGTTCACAACACCCCACAGGTTGTCATTACGCTGCATCAGCTGCTGGCTGGTTGCTTTTTGCTCCACTTTGTCAGCATGACCACATTATTCAGTCTGCTGACTGGTTAAAACCGCAAGACATCCGGGGATGCAGGGTCAGGAAAACTTTGCGGGCCTAGGGGCAGGGAAGAGACGGCTACTGAAATGTAATTTTTGCCCCCAAACCAGCTCTGAAGAAAACAGCAAACGCTTCTTCACTCAGGTTGCCTCTCACAGTCCTTTTAGTCAATCCTTCAGTAAGAGCGTTTCCCAAATCCCCGTATTTGGTCTTGGTAGGCTGAAAGAGCAAAGGATCTTTTTATACGTACACACAATTAGCTTGCAGGGTCGGAAAGGCAGCTCCCTGCCGAGGCGGTTCTTTTCCAGCCCGACTCCAAAGGGAGCCACAGCCTTTCCCAACTGACCTTTCTCCCTTTCGCAGGACCTGCGCCCCAGTTTACAACCCGTCGGCGTGGAAGGAGACGGTCAGGAATTACGGGAACTGGTCAAGGGATCGTTTCTTACCAAGCCGGTAGGCATCTAAGGAGGACGCTGAACCCTACAAGGAAACACCGGCACTCATTTACAAACAGAACTCAGCATTTTTATTCATTGATTGACTTCCTGCCAGTTTTGATATCTGCTACCACCAGAGAAGAGCGTAAAAACACAGTACAACATTGTTAACCAGTTAGGAAGGCTGGAAGGGAAAGCAAATCCCAGTACAATTGCAAGTAACTTGGTGGAGTTTATAATTAAGATTTTTTTCGAACGGATCAGCAATGAAGCAATAAATATGCTGCTGCACTGAACCAACAGGACTTTCACTAAGTTTGTGGTTTATTGCATTACAGTTTAAAACTAAACGTTATCCATCATCATACATTTGTTCACCGACCAGGCAAATGACATTTTTTCATGTTATATGCTTAAATGGCTAAAATTATGCAGTAGCTGAACTAGACTAGGACTAGTAGAGGTAGATATTGAATGGGCAGTGCCAGGCAGAAATATTTAGTAAAAGTACTTTTTGTCTTTTGTTATGAACAGTTAGCAGGTGTAACATTTTCAATTAAAACAACCAACATCTTAGGAGAGCTGTTCTAAGATGCTTTGGATTTTCTAGTAATATTTCTCTTGCGATATTCTTACAAACCCTTTGATATGGTCCCTGGTAAACTGGACAACCTCTGTCCTCCGAGTTTTCTGCCACAATTTACTTGAAGACCAACATACAAAGCTAGAATCTTTGTGAACATACTACTATTTGCTTGTACCACTCTAAAAGCAATACACATATTACAGCTTCCTTGGCATGGGAAGACTGCATTTATAGTATTTACAGCTTCAGTAATCTTTCTAGTAATAATAAAAAAAAGCTATTTTATACTTAATCTAAAATGGAATTTCGATTATGCCACCTCCTTGTAACTCACTTCAGTCTCCTCCTGCTGAGCTGCTCTATCGGTTGCTCCTTGCCATTCCCACTGCCGGCTGTACGCTCTTGGGAAGAAGAATCTCTGCCCAAAACAGGCATTAAAACTGGTGTTTGCAGACTGCAGCTTTAATTTCCAGGAAATATAATCACGATGACGTGACCAGGAGTTTTGTTTAAGTGTATGCCCTTTGCTCCTTACAACATCCAAGAGCAGTTCACAACCGGAACGCTGCTGGAAGTTAAGTCTTTCCCCAAGCTCAGCAACCATCTTCCTCCACCTGGAACTTTTAACTTTCATTAATGAGCTTACAGATTGCTCGGTTCCTTACTGATACAACTGTTTAATTATACTCAATTTGCATCGTTTTCCTCCACAGAATCCCAACGCAGTATGTCATCAGAGACGAGTAACTCTTAACTTCCACACAGCCGGAGCTATTTTACATCACCTCTTGGGTACAAACAGCATTCTTGGAGCAAACTTTCTTAGGGGGAAAGACCAGGGGAAGATGTCAAAGTTAGCTGGCTACCCAGGGCGATGTACCCCGCTACAGAACGCTTACAAACACACTTAAAGCGATGATGAAAAGATGAAAAAAATAAAATAAACCCATGCTAATTCAGATGGATTATTCTGCCAAGTGGTTTCGTTCGCATTAGTGGCACACGTTCATAGCGCAGCGGTGGCGTACGGGGTGCCAGCACTGCGGGAACGATGGCACCGTTGCTCCAGCCCTCAAAGGCATCGTGTTTGACAAAGATCGTTACGTTTTCTTATCTGAACTCACTCGCGTGATACTGAAACGGTATTCGCACCTCTGGTTTCTCAGGCCTGACCTCACCCTACTCTCACCAGTGTTTTCTTTCTATGAAGACAAGGCCAATTCAATCTGGCCGAAGAGTAAGGCGCCACACCAGCTTCCGGGGCCAACCGTACAGCTGGAGCACCTCCAGACCTGGGAAAACAAACCAAAGCAAACACTAAAGGAAGATTTAGTAGGCTAGTTATACATCCCTCATCTGGCCCTAGAGAGCTCCCTGGGAAACTTGCAATTTTCTCCCTACGCCAAGAGAAAAACTGACCAACAAAACTCATTCCATATTCTGGCTGCCACACCACACACCAGGACACCATTCCTCCCCTACAAACATGGAAGCATTAAGACCTCTACTGACAAAACAAGGTAACTGTAGGAGAATATAGAGGCTTTTAAGGCATTTAAGATGCAAAGAAATAACATTAGTAACCGAGTAGATCATTTTGAGACTATTTTACCTCTTTGTTCACCCGTACCGCACAGTTTGAATGCTCTGCTCTCCAAACGGATAAAGGGAGCAGCTCACCTATCATCTCGGGGCAAAAAACCACTTTCAGTTACTTAAAACTTAAGTCCACTTCTGATTCTGGCATTGCTTCATGCAATGTGCGTTCACACCACCTACAGTCTCTATCTAGAGAAAAAGCTGCTGTTTGAACTTTGTTTTCCCCCAGGAAGGATATCCATAGCATATACCATCACCAGTGGGGCTCCACTGATGGTGAAAACTTCTTTCTCCGGTGAAAATCATGAGGAATTGAACCAATTCACGCCATGACTGACGTTCTCGGTCACTCCAACCCCGACTGCAATCCCTGCTCGCCTGCTTTGGCAGCCGAGCACCAACGATGACCATTTTGGATCTCGGCAGGCCAAGGGAAGTTTGCACTGTAGCATGACACACTGTGCTACTACCGAGCAAGTCCCATGGCACCGGATTGCCACTTCATTTCCAGCTCTTAAAAACTCTTCCTCAGGAGTTAGCATTGTGTCCAACGGGAGAGATGCGAAGATGAAGGAATAACAAATCCTTTGCCAATTAAAGAACCTTCTTCTTCAGGTAAACTTAGTTTCATTTCCTGGGACTGCCATCTTCTGGAAGGGGACGAGGAACCTCTTTAATCCGAAGGCATCCTCTCTGAAGCACTAGGGATGCCTTTCAGGAAGGTTAGGAAGAAGCGTCCTTGGGGAAATCACAATAGATGCGTAGATGGAGGCTTCTGGAAGGCCCACAGAAATATCCTTTCCCACTTGCATAATGAAAGAGAACAAGTAACTTCTTGCTTTTAGTTCGTCTATTTCAATGCAAGAACAGGCGGTGAAAAAGGAAATAATCCCATTTATAGGCAGCACCCAAGAACCAGAATTTGGGGAGAAAAAGAAAAAAAAATAATTGCTTGATGCAAATCACAATCTGTTAAAAAAGAGTGAAGGAGCACTCATCTGCCTCCAGCTAAGCATCAGAAGCCAAGGAAACGGCAGCAATACTCAGAGGCAAGGCCAAAAGCTCATAGCTTGAGCAGGCAAGATTGAACCATCTTCAGTAGTTGCAGAAGACATGCAGTCCAGGCATCTCAGGCTGCAGAGAAGACCGAGATCTAGACATTAATACCAGAGTCAATTAAAGGCTCCATAGGTATTCTAGTCCCTAAAAGCCCAGCAGATTAAATATACAAATATAGCAACACAACTTACATTTCCGACATTAACTACACTGGAAAACGTACACGACGATAGTCTAACCACGGAAAGAAAGTGGTGCTGAATATACAAGAAACAAAAACCTGCTCTTCTGACAGTTAGAAAACTACAAACGCCAGTAAGTCTTCGTGGATTTCTTAACTGTACATGTCAACCACCGAATTCCATGCCGTGGAAGAGGAAGGCTGTGTATCCACACAACAGATACTCTGTAACTGAACTCCTGCAGCAAAGAAGGCACTCACTTTATAAGCTGTAGTTTATTTTCTGCTCCGTTTTATACGATGAGCCTATAAAAAAAACCCATTTGAGCACTTATCTCTATTATTAACACAGTAGACTTGTAGACTGAAGCTTGACTTGGAAAAGAGGATTCAACGTAACACTGGTGGAACTTAAAAGCCAAGTAGTAAAGCATCCTGTGTTATAGGACTTCCCAGACATTCAGTATTTACATATAATGCATTTGCACTTTATAACTCAACAACCACCCATCAGCAGTGACATTATTAGCGTAACCGGACAGCACAGTAAGCCTACCCTGAGCTGCACTCTAGTGAACCCATTCATTTGCGAAGTACAACAGAGATTGGTTTAAATATTCACACAATTGTTTTTCAAAACGTTTTATTGCATTATATTTGGTACCTTATGTTTGACAAAGGAAATTACATCTGTAACTGCAGGAATAAGAAGCTGGTCTGTTATTGAAAAAAAATCTTGGGCCCCTTAAAAGTTACAAAGTCTTGGGCTTGCCTGAAACAACTGAGCAAGAAATATATTCTTAGAAATGTAGGGCTTCAAGTATTACAAACCTGTGACACTGTGGAAAAGTTCCAGAGGTATCTAAACTGCAGCACTTTTTTTTTTTTTTTTTCTGCATAACGTGAACAAGGCCTGCTGAGGTTTTAAACTATTAGTCTCTTGATCAGTCAAAATGGTAGTCAGGAGTTCTCCTCTTTGCAACTTCAAGCCATAGTATGTTCTCATTTTGTTTTCACTCTATGTGAAAAAAATGCATGCTATCTTTCTAATTAGTTGGTGCCACATCACAGTGCATAATTTTATTTGGTTCTTGCAATACAGTTTTAAAAAGTTTGGCCAACCTATGCCGATAGGTTCATCTCGAGAACAGCAACGTTGATTCTCCCCACCCCCCAAGTTTGAATTCAAAGAGAGAGATCGTTTTAACTGGTTCCTTCCGTTAAAAACTGTGGTGCAAGAACACCAAACTGATCGTGTACAGTGAATTTCAGAGACACAACAAGCTTATTGAACACACTATGTTTCTTAATTCAGCCTGATCTCCGTATGTCCCAGCATCTGCAACATAACGCGTATGTTGCGGGTTTCTCTGTATGTTCTGATTCACATTGCATACTTCCTATGGACAGAATCATCCCCGTATCAAAATCAGTCAGATGCTAAAGCCCCAACAACTCTTTGTGCTCAGTGAAAGAATCCAGTGCTAAAACAGCAGTTTTGCTGTCTGAGATAACAGTAATCTCACAAGACAAATTTAAAGTAATATTTCTGCCACACACCTGCTCTGAGGGCTATATGCCTCCAGATTTCATATAAATTAGTTTAAAAACATGGGTAGGTAGGTAAGGAGAAGGGGGTTTTTTTCTTCAATTTTAGCAGCTTTTAATTTTTAAGAAACCGAACAACCTATATCCAGTAATATGTTAGATATTTTATATATATACTTTGTCAGCAGGATAAAAAAAAAAAGTAAAACTATTTGAAGGCAACATTTTTTTTTTCTTCTGTTCTCTCTGTGTAAGTTAGAACAATTCAGCAGGTGCGTGACAAAAATATTATACACTAGATATGGTCCAATGTCATTTTTTTCCAATAAAGTTGTTCATATTTCATTGGCCAGTTCTTCAGGTTCTGCAGAACTATCTCCATTAACTGTGATCTTCATATCCTCTTCATATCCAGGGGGCATGAAAGCCAAAGCATAAGGGAAAAGCTTATGACAATTTGCTCTGTAAGTTTCAGATGCTTCTTTACAGTCTCCAAGGCTACCGTCACATAAAGCTTCTAATACCTCCATACAAGTCTAATTAAAGAGAAAAATAAAAGAAGTGTTACGGTTTCTTGAACATTCACCTGAACGCTCACAAACCAGAAATACAATACTACAAAGAAAACAAACTCCAAGTATTGTTTTCAGGTTTCTATCAATATCAAGTGACTTTTTTTTTTTAACCAGACACAGCATGAAATGCCAGTGTAGTCCGATTTGAGATAATGCAGTTTAAAGAGAGATTTAAAAACCAGCTAGAAATCGCGACTGAAAATGAAAATACTCATTTGTCACCCATTTCTTATTTTCCAAAAAAAAAAAAAAAAAAATTAATTCTCACAAGTGGGCAACCAAGAACTAGGCTTACGTACAACTAAATGTGTTTTGGGGGTTTGTGGTGTACCCCCACGCCCCCCAACCTTGGGATACACTGAACACATCAGCAATATATAACACGCAGTTGAATTTTAGTGTTCCCAAATAAAAGCAATGAATCCAACACATATACTATGATTTCCTAATAACGACTTTCACGAACGCGCTTTCAGATAGAATTGGAAGAATTGTGGAATATCATTAAAATGTAAAAATAGCATCAGCTGAATAACCATAATTAGAGGTGGAAACCTTTCTGGTAGGGGAAGCCCCTTTCCCCCCCATTTTTCACATTTAAGGATATGTGACTTCAACTGAAGTGTGTCGCTAAGTATGAATAAAACCAAATTCCTCAGATATTATCACATCCTGCAGCTTCACATCCATTTTTGTCAGTGATTTAGAAGAGAAAAAGGAGATTTCCTGGGGTTTTGGTGGTTTTTTTTCTTTCCCAACTTGCATTCCAAACATGAGAAGCCGACCTACCGAGCTCCCCTAAAGCCTGGCAGCATTTAACATCCATCCCTGCGGTGTCTGCTAGCGTTAGCATAGTAAGCTACTCTTTTTCCACTTCTCTGACATTTCCTATAGCTTTTATTTGTTCTGTGCATTGAGATTAACCGCTGTGTCCTCCTGCTGCGGGGTTACGAGGTTCCCTTCGACAGCCCCTCTTCCTCACGTTAGCTCTTTGTGACACTGGCATCCGCAGAAGATCAAATATATCCAGATCTATGCCTGCAATGTGCCCTGAGACAGCTGGTCTTTACCGAAGTGAAACACAGTAAATGCGATCTCTGCACGCGAGAACGCCTTTCAACAGATGCCTAGACTCCTTCAGATTCTCATTTTTTTTAAGGTACTTTCAATTTCCCATCTAAAAGTTCAGTAGAACTCCAACCCTTACTTAACATTGGCAGCAAGAATGCTTAAATTGAACTTTTTCAGTTATATCACAGCACTGCGTATATCATCTTTACACACTGCCAAGTAAGTGGTAGACTTGTAGTCCTACTGAGGTAACACCTCTAAAACAAACAAGCATTTTTGGATAATTTAAATTTAATCTTTCCCCAGTCCAAGTCGCAGAATCCCACTCTTGAGCAAAAAACCACAGCTACAAGGCAAAAAGAACGCTGCTGAAGGCAATTTCATTTTTGTTTTCTAAATCTATTCATAATCTATCTTAAGCTTTTTGAGACTGCTCTATCAGTAACACACAAAAAAAGAACAGTTTATGTTCAAGAAACAAGTTTATGTTGTGAAACAAGAAAACAGTTTATGAAAACGGCCAAATACGTACTGAGGTTATAAAAGACATGAGTTTGCGTCCCATAACCAGATCAGCTAGAGAAAGGATCTGAATCTTTAACATCCTAAGCAGGTTTATAAATCACGGCAAATTGTCTTTTCTTGCCTCTTTTCCCCCCCTTCCCCGTTTTGGCCAAAAATTCTGTTGTGAATTAAATTCTTCCCAATTACACTTCTGTTGAACCCAGTACATTTCCAAAGGGATGTTTTTTGGAAAATGCTGATATTTGCTCACAAAAGAATAATTTTACTAGAAAGTTCACTGATTTTACTTGCAATAGGATCTAAAAAATTCTTGATGAGAGCACAATAATGAAATAAAGTGACGGGGAACTGCGAGAAACGAAATGTCCTAGAGTTTGCACAGCCTGCCAAGGAATCTCTCCAATAATTAAATGTGCTGGATACTCTCACAGCATTTGGGACAGGAAAGTGGTTTGACCAGGATACAGAAGTAGTTTACGAAAGACTAGAAAAAGAAAGGACATTTTGTTCCTTCTCCGCTTTGTCAGGTAGGGTTCTGCCAGTGGGCAGTCACAGGAAAGAAAAAAAAAAGTTTAATATTTTTTTCCTAAGAAACATTTGAAGATATTTTAAAAAAAATTACCTTCTCTTGAACACTTTGAACCCCATGTCAGAACTGACGGCCTTCCCAGAGGAAGGTGGGGGAGTAGGGGAAAGGTGGCAGTGGCACAGGGATATTATTCCATGACCATTAGAATGGAGCAGAATTTCAAAATTTGGTAAGCGTTTTCCTTAACTACATACCAAGGCCAAAACGTATGTATGCGCCTTTTACTAAAACTAAGGTAACTCATATGGAAAGCTTTCACGGAGTCTCAGCCACTCCCAAGCCAACCTTTTTCTCGTGATTGCCCGTGTGACAGCTAAAGCTTGGACAAACTACAATCCCTTCTTACTGGGGACCTCCAGCATCTTCTGCCATCTGAATTCTCTTGTGTTTAATAAGCTTTCCCGCTACCTGCGGCAATAATGTGGTTTCTGCTGCTAGCTAGCTATTTTCCCTATTATGACAAAACTAAATTAATTTAAACGTGCTAAAAGGACGCTAAACATTTCACTTCACATGAACCCGATGCCCCTTTTCCCCTCACGTGACAACCCAACCTCCTTACCGTAAGTCTCAGCGATCGTTTCAGCTTCCTCTTACCTCTGTAATTTGCATAAAGCTTCCACAGATATACCAGAAAGCTGTTTACAATTTATAAAATATTTGTTACCTGAAGATTTCTGTTAATGAGGGATTCATCCAGGGTCATTGCCAGCTCCACTGCCCTTTTCTGACTGGAAGGATCTAAATAGTACATCATTTTGGCAGCTAGAGGAGGAAAAACAAGCTCCGTCACTCAGTGGATGACCAAAACCATTTTATATATGACAACAGAAAACAGAGAAAATACGACAGACTGAGCCACACCAGCAATGCCACCCCGCTGGGGTGGTTTACATCCTGGTTTTCCACGTGGTCGCTACCGACAGACAGCCTTTTCCAACAGGTAACCGGCACCATGGAAGCTCCTCTTGTCAGGCATGCCGATGGCTCCGGGTGTTACCTGGCTTGCCGAGCACTCGGCACGTGTGTTTTGGCCATCGGCCTCTTCCAATACAGGTATCAAACCCAGACTTTGCACCTCGGAAATCCGACTGCGCCTACCACAGCTCACACACAGCTCTTTCACACACCCATTAATACACTTACACTCTGATGGCACATTCAGCACCCATCAGAAATGGGAACAGGGCAGAGAGGGCCAAAAATGTGTATTTTAGCAGCATATAGAAAAAAATAGAATGTAGAAAAAAATATAGGCAATTATAAATAAAATATATGAAAAACATGGAAAAGTGTAAAAACACAGAAAAAAAATCTATAAAACCACAGAAAAAAAATCTATAAAACCACAGAAAAAAAGAAAACCACGGACAACCTGGTGGTCGTGTTGTCACCAAAACTGGAACTGAGAGAAGAGAAGCATTCCTGGTGCAAAGAGTGATTCTTACATCACCAGTGCTAATACTGAGACGCCACCACTAAATAAGCACAGAAAATACAGGAGCAGGGCAGAACAAGGATAAAGGCAAAATACCTGATAATCTATGTGGTAGTGAGTCATAGTTCTTTTTAAGGAAAGCTTCATTGAAGTTCTTTGGATTAGTTGCTCCAAAAAGCCGATTCATTTCTTGGTTTAACACTGTTCTAACCGCATCAGGCAGATCCTTACTTTCAGATACTATTGAAATGGAAAAAAGAGATTAACAGAGATGAGCACAAGTAATCACAGTCAAGTCTACTTTATGCATTTATTTTGGTATTTTTCATGTTTACAGTATTAATTTAACTGGAAAAAAAAAAATCTCAAAAGAAGATACATGGAGTTTGAAAGGGTAAATAGCTGGATCTGGTTGGAAAAAGCTTAACTGTGACACTTTTCTGGTGCTTAGAAAAAGCCAAAGCCTTTTTACTCCAATACACTCTCCTCCTTACCGATTAAAATCTATTACGGTCAAAAATTAAGGTCATACAAGTCTGTTCTTAAACATATCCAGTCTGTGGCCATCAAAAGAAAGGGTGAGAATCCTTCCACCCTTCCAAGCCTCTCCTTGCACACTGATACAGGCTGCCAGCGGAAAAGCCAGATCCCTCACTCCGCAGTTCCAGCTTCTTCACTCCCTCTTTCAGGGGTTCACCATACTACTCACAGTCTTAGAGAGACTTACTAATACTTGGAGTAACTACTAAATCCAGCTGCAGTCATCAAAAAACACACTCGATTTTAGTACGAATCAGTTGTTTAAAAAGCCTACTAAGAGGTGTATTAAGTATTTAGCATTCATTGTGCTAGCGGTCTGTAAAAATCAACGACTGCTCGTGGGCCAGGCGTAAGGTGGAAGGATGTAGAGGTGAAGGCGTATGGAACAGACGCGTACCGCTGCTGAAGAGATGAATCATGCACTCATGAAGCCAAGGGTGACTAGAATCAATAGCAAAGGCTCTCTTCACAGACTGGAGCATCAGCAGGAACTTCTCTGGAAAAGAAAGCGTTGGCAAATGGTCAAAAACCTGCTGCTGGAACCCACCACATTATATTGCTGGAGTATTCAATGCTTGAAATTAGAACAATCAGAAGAAATTAAAGCTGAGCACACCGCAACAGCCATTTTTAATAACGTGCGTTTATTTAACCAGTGAATTAAGCCTGTTAGACTATTTGAACATAATCAAATAAGGTTTAACTGATCAAAGAGTTCACAAGTGTTTCAACAGACCGGTTCTCATTAGCAACCGAGCAGCACTTTTTTAGAGCGTGAAGTTCTGCAAACTACAGATAAACAAATAACTAGGGCAAATGCAAGCTGGGACAATTAACTAGTCTCACCACTTACAGATTTAAACACAGCAAAGGAAGTGGATGACCACCAAATGTTCAAACTTTGGGTTTCACGCACTGCTCCTGGCTGGGGTGTCAGCCCAATGAAGTCGTGTGTCTCAGCAGGGACTGACTCCTCACACCTCATCAATAATTTTTGCTTAAATCCCAATATACATCTTTAAGAACCGCAAATTGCTTTCATTGGTTTTTCTCACCTACCTTTTCGAAAATAAATCTCGAAGGCAAAAAGATGCGTCTCTATTTTATTCTTCACTAAATTCTTCAGGGGTGTTAAAAATTTAATGGCTTCTTCCAAAGGTGCTTCAACCTACAGATTGAAGGAAGTGACACGCAACTAAGTCACAACGTTTAAACCTAGTAACTCTACAACAGCAGAATTAGCTATTTCTGAGTCCCATCAGAGTTACTTGCAAAAGGCAATGCGCAAGATGCTCAGAACCTCTTATGTTACAAATTCTACATCTTTCACTCAAGAGCAGTGTCTAAACACAGACTGCCAAGTCTAAAAAAAACTGCTTTGTGATGGTTATAAATCATATTTTCCTACAGAAATATGAGTCTTTTGCCTTCTGTCGTACATCAGTAGCAAACCCAAAGGCAGCTGAAGCTGCACTGTGATGGGCAGCGTGGCTCCCCGTGCCAGTCTGCACACATGGGACTGGAGATGTTGGCAAACGACTACTTTATGCCCGTGACGGTCTGTTGGTGTGAGCTTCAGACAGGTTCTGAAAGCTGCCAGGCCATGGCGACGTTCCCAGCCAAGATATTAACAGGAAGCTTGAAGTAACTCGATACTGATCGTGGTCTCCGGGTCTTAGCTAGCGCAATCCAGTAAACGGACAGCTTTAACACAAATTAATTCTGTGCAAGGATTCTTTACAGACAGATCTCTTGCATCTAGAGGCGAGGGGTAATTCAAAGAAGAACTGTATGTTGTCCTTCAGATTTACCTCCTTATGAACATAAGCTATCTGTAAGTATCAGGTACAAAATTTAATGGTTGTCTGTCAATAACAATTTAGCAATGTTGAAGCAATACACTTCATTGCGAATAACAGAGTGGAAGACAATGATGGACCTTACGGAGTTCCTGCTAACCATATACTACAGCCGTTTTCATTAAAAAACCCCACACCATTTATATGTGCTGTTATGAGTTTGCATACATCGGTCAAAACTAAACTATCTGGAACCCATAACAAAACAGATTTCAAAGCTCTACATTTAATGCCAAAGCTACACACCCACCAAAGAAGTACAGGGGCAACCGTTTCAGGAAAACCATTCACAAGTGACCAACTATGTCAGAAATGGTCTTCTGGCACTGGGAAACAACTGAATTTGGAAGTGTCTGCATCATAATTCTGATAGTACATTTGGAATACCACTAGGGATTTTTGCCAAAGGATTGTATTATACAGCTGCAACTATTCCCTATAATCTTGGGGACTGCCTAGATTTCCCCAGGATATCCCACAACATCCCCCTACTCCAGAGCTCAATTTCAACGCATGCCATTGTGACCATTTCAGTCTTAACTAGCACTGCAATTAGAGCACTGCTTCTTGCACCAGTGAGCTGAACAGGGGGAATACTGAGAATATTCTTAAATGTTTAGTCAAGTTTTTAAAGTCACTTGCTTCCTGCCTACAGAGTCTCAGCTTTCAAATAGCTCTTCTCTTTCCCCAAGACCCAATAATACTCATTATACATGTAATGTGAAAAAAACTGAATACCATATCTATCAGTACTTGGATACTATACTACTAGTACTAGAAATTTACTTTTTCCAGTGTGTATCTTTCCCTACATTTTTCAAATGGTTTCCTGCTCCTTACAGGTACAACTTTTTAGCACAAGAATAGTCTTCTATGTCACCTCCCCTTTATATACCTCGACAGTTCCAGATCTCAAAATCCGTTTCAGTCTAGTCTACTGTTGTTTCCAAACAGCTGCTTTATCCTTTCCCCCACGTCGCTCATTCAAAACAAACGCAAACAAATGCTGTTTCCTCTTTCACAGGCTGTCTACGCTTAATAAATCAGAAATTATTATGGGACATAAAGAGCGAATGATAATCACCTTACATACAGAATAGAAAGACTTCCATCCGATCAACTAGGAACAGGGTATAATCAACAAGTTAGTGCAATACACACACGAAGATAATTCCACCTATAGCAAATGTCTATGACTTCAGTTGCTGCCTTTGAGAACTAGGCACAAAAGCTTTGATTTCATCACATTATTGACAGCATAACCAACACACTATCGCTAAAAAAGAATTCTTTTTAAAATGCCGCCTGTGTAACAGAAGTCATATATAAAAACCCAAACAAGTTATGTGATGGCTTTCAAATTGTACACGTGCTCACTGTAACTTTTCTAGAAATGTCTAAGAAATTATTATTACATTAGTAAGCACCTTTGCCAATTTCTCAGGGATAAGTTCTTCTTTCGGTCCTCCAATTTCTTCATCGTCATCATCCTTCTTCTTTTTCTGATTCCTCTGCTGCTTCTCTTTCTCAGCGTTCTTCTTCTCCTCCTCCAGCTGTGCTTTCTTCTGCGCTCTTCTCTGCTTGTTTCGTAGCTTCTTTAGCTCCTTGTCAGACATGTTCGCTGTACACATGCAAAGGGCAAAACCAGACAGGGTTGGTGTCTAATAGTGACAGTCTCAACCAGTTGTCAGACACCATTATCTTTTTTAAACCATATCTACTAACTAGTAATGCTGCCATTACGTTTGCAAGCGTTTATTTTAGGTGACTTCACAGTCTAGGCTGCTGCTTCATAATTCACAAATTCCTTTGTGAGGTCAGGGCAACAGGAACTAGAACAATAGTGTAACGTGCTGAAGGTGGGACAAAATGATTACTGCACAACTCCACAAATCCAGCGCCAGGAGTAAAAGAGCGCACCGATATACACCGATTTATTCCTTAGGCATTACACTACACAAGTTACATTTAACGTAGTAACTAAATGATCTAACAAAAATAAGGTGAAATAGTCACGCTTTAGCACAGAAAGTTCCAGCTTTGCTTTTAGTGCCCTACAGATCTCTTGTATTTGATTCATACTCTCCCCAATTAAAGCACACGTCATATTAATTTAAAACACATCAGAAAGTGGCTACAAGAAATCCTATTACACTTCTACTTGTCTTAATTTGAACCTGAAGCCACACAAATTAACTGAGATGAGAAATATTAAATATTTAAATAGTAAAACGTGGCAATTTCCTCTTGAAGGATTCAATAGCCCCTCTTCATACCATTTGAGGTGCCCCAAGCCATAATCACTTAAGTCGCTCTCCAATCAGAGATAAAAAAAAAAAGAAATTAATGGATTTAAACACTATTTTCACATCAGAAGCAAGAGATGATAAAATTTAAGTTGCTACCTAGGCACATTTTTGCATACTGATAAAATGCTTAGAAAGAGCTACTACCAAGCACACCTACTTCAATCTGTTATTTCGTGGACCAAAAACTACGAGAATTCCGTATTTTCTCAGCCATTTTATAACACAAACATGTTTTTACTAAAGAATTACAATTTTGACCATGAAATCCATCACTGTTTTATAGCAACCATAATAAAAACATGTATTAGTTTAACTTTCAGTAGAACATCTACTGTCACATGCAGGCCAAGTTACAATTTGCCTACTTTGAGTCGTGACAAAACTCTTTTATTTTGGCTACTACAATTAATGACTATAAGAATGCTGGATCCTCATAAAATATCCACTAGTTAGCGAAACCGTGTATGGAACAAACCCTGAGGGTTGAATACCTGTATCAGCCTCGTGTTCTTTATTTTCATCTGTTAAGGGATTATCATGAAGTTTCAAATATATCTCTATGGCAATTCGTGCTGCTTTGAAGTAGAACGGATGCTGTCGAAGCACATCTTCTAGTTTTAACAAATCCACGTAAGACCTAAGGGTAATCTTCCTCATACAGTAAGTGTGAAAGTCAAACTGGTCATCCGTGATTTCTACGAAATGCTAACACAACATAACATAACATTATTTAGCAAGTACTAACAACGAACTTTGACCGTTTTAATACACCCTCCCCAAAGCAATAATTCAGTAAAAGCCTGCTGTTGGACAAATGCACCCTAACTTTTAGAAAACCCTCCAAAAATAAAGTCATGGTGAAAAGAACAGAAGCCATCTTAGGTCAGAACCAAAATTCACCTGTTTCACAATCTCTTAACATTAATTACCCTCTGACAATTTGCAGTTTAAGGGACAAAGGTTGCATTTAAACAGCACTTGAAGAATTTTTCTTCCACGAATGCCTCTAATTTTTTCAGTTAAAAGTATCATCTTCACTTCCATTAAATACTGTGGCAATGAATCCCACACTTAAATCACACGCAGGGGGAGAAAGTACTTCCTTTTGTTCAAGATCCGCTTTCCTCATTGTC
Source organism: Chionis minor (assembly GCA_013398295.1). Lineage (NCBI taxonomy): Eukaryota > Metazoa > Chordata > Aves > Charadriiformes > Chionidae > Chionis > Chionis minor. The sequence goes on along the minus strand of VZSF01004738.1, from coordinate 171,721 downwards.
ATCTGATGTCCCCTTGGTGAGTTGTTTTTTTTTTTGAGAAGCAGTGAAAAGTCATTCCCCTCTACAACTTCTCCATGCACTTACGATCTCTTACAACTTCATCCTAAACTCAGCTGTTGCTTGCCAAAGCCGAGGATAAAACACTAAACATGACAAGCTAACTGCAATCTCTTCATGTCAAAGTTACTCCAGGGCATGTATTTTACCAGCACATTTTGAAGGAGGTGTGATATTCAGATGTAAACAGTACGACAGATTCATATTGTGGAAGAAAGGCACTAATTCTCTTGTCGCCTAATGCCCACCACTCTCCTCTTGACTGCTGCTCCACACCGACACAGAAGTTTTTCCAGCACTTTCTATGAAGGCTCTAGGATTTCTTTTCTGAGCAGCAATAACACCTGCAAGACCCTTTACTACTTACACATAGGCAAAGAATTCTTCTTGTCCCTCCTTTACGGACTACGCTGTTGAACATTACATTTCAGGCGCCGTTTTATCATTTAGTACTCAGACAGCGCAAGTGTTGTCCTATTCACCCCCTTTCTGTGATCATTTATTGATATATCAAACAATGGAGACCCCGGAGAGATGCCTTAGTAATCTCCATGATAAAGTCCTTTTCTTCTAAAAGCTGATTACTCGCTCCTACTCTGTTTTCCCAGCTGTTAAATCCATAAGACAGTTTAAATCCTTTACGGTATGAAGGATGACATCAAAAGTCTTTCTGAAATCCAGAACATATTTTATCAACTAGACTGCCTTAAGCATAACTGGCATCTCTAAAAGATTTGAGGGCCACATCTTTTTCTTAAAAAAGCTTTGTTGATGGCTTCTGAACACAACATGTTTGTCTATCTTATTTCTGATCTTTACTACACCTTCAATCAATTAACCCAATAAGTAAATTAAACATAGTGACTTAATTCCTTAGACAAGTTTTTAAGGTCAGCCCTTCATTTGCTGACCTCTTCTGCTACCCAAGACAATTTACAAGACTAGCAGGTTCTTACATAAGTTCTGTTAAAAGGATTTTACACAAATTTATTTACAGAATTTGTGCAAACAGAATATGGTCCTGACGAATCACTTTGTTGATTTGTTCTAATCTAAGAATATTCCGCAGACTAATCTCTACTGTAGAAAAACATCGGTGTTGAAATCTCTTTAAGCCTCTCTATTTGCAAAGAGGAATGTTCCTACTAAGTTCTCCTCCTTAAGCACTTCATTTACACCCTCAGTTGTCTGGCCTTTTTTCTAGAACCTAATGCGCTTTAAAAAAAACCTGAAAACCAACCCATACTTATTTTCTTGGAAGTTGTGCACCCAAATTTTTTTTCTTTGCTTTACTATGGATCTGCATTTAATGTGCAAGTATTCCCCCTTTTGGGATACAATTTCTACTTTAAGAAGCTTTTATATTTCTAATACCTTCTTTTAAACTGTAGCTTTGTATTGTTGGGTTTTGGGTTTTTTTTTAAAGTAGAAAATACTTAATATTTTTGATAGTTTTTTACATTTATTCTCTCCCTCTAAAATACAGTGACTTAACAATAACCAAGGCGACATCCTTCCTTTACTTTAAGGCTGGGTGTGTCAGCTCAGCCATGGTTTTTTTAGACTTAAAGTACACGCGCTCTTGGTTTGTACCCAAACACCTGTTTTTATGCACCCTGCCAAAAATAAGATTATTTCTGACAGCTTTCCAATCTTTCCTGCACCCTCAAATGACTTTATAGAATCTCTGTATAATACACATTTTACAATGGCGTTTTTAGGAGGAAATGCAATTTAATCAACTTGCCAGCAGCCAACATGAAAGAAAATCTCTCCTGCAGCTACATGAAGTATGCTCTTACTGCTCAGAAAGGAAACATTAGCGCTGCAAACTTCAGCTAGCATTTTCCAACCTAGGCAGCTTAACAAGATACGTACTCTCTCAATTTCATGGCATTTCTTAAGTGCTTCTCCAAATTTGTTCATTGCTTTGTAAGCTTGCGCACATTCTGTTTGAAACCACATGCACTGCATTTCATTCAAGTTCTCTACAGCCGAGGTTCCTTCCTAAAAGCAAAAACAGCATTATAAAAAAAAAATAAGTCTCGTTGAATTTGTTAACAGCCACTTCTTTTATCTTGTTCTAATTAAAAGCACAAATAAAGAGGCTATCGAAAGTATGCTGAATTTCAAAACCGGTGTCCTGAAAATCAGAAATGCCACAGTTAAGGTGGACTTGCTTTGTTAATTAATTTAAAAAAAAATAATTCTCTATGTTCCACTTATTGGAAGAGTCAGAAATACACAATGAATAGCCAGGTAGTGACCATTTAACTGCGACAGTTCCTCATCCTTAGGGCAGGAGAGACGCTCGTCCAGCGTTTTTAATATTGTGTGCACAAATACACATTGCAGCATGAAGAAAAATGGCAGAAAAGTTCCAGCATGTGGCGTGACACTGACACTTGCAAGATTATCTTTTTTTTATTTATTTTTTTTAACTAAAACTGGCATCTGTGTCTTCCAGAGACAGGTGGAACGAGCTGTGTAGTAATTGACAGTAGTAATAGGTTATTTCTTATGCGACCAGTACAAGAGAGCCGTAGAAAGCAAAAGGAATACTGGTAGCTTTGACACCTTCTGATTCAAAAAAGGACATCAGTTGTCTTTCAAATTTGGTATTTATATATACTTGCATAGATCTGTAGAACTTATCACGTGCCTTTCAAGCTTAATGTCAAAGGCAGCTACTTGGGGTGGATGCAGCCGTTCCGACTTTACTCCGACCTTGCAAAAAACCAGGCTGTTCAAGAATCAGCCAAGAGCCAGAGCTGGGAAAATGACTGATAATATTCAAATGGAAGGATAAGGAGAACACCCCAAATGAGAGAGAAAGGCAGTCTTCAAACCAGTCTGATTTAGACAGCTAAAAATCAGACAAAGTCTTAGTTCCATTTTCATTACGCTTAATTTAGATCTTCTTTAATTATCGTTTTTTAATTAAGAAGCTTATATTTGCGCACTAGACAGAAGATCAAAAGATGGAAAAGATTACATATTTTTAAAGTTCAGTTTTTGGCAACTGGTAGGCTTGCTTTTCTGACATCATCTTGAAAGCTGCTTAAGACATTGAGAGAGGTCAATGAACCTGGATTCACAGCAGTTCTGCATCAAAAACTCCACATAAAGCTACTGAGCTTACAAAAATCAGAACTTCCCCTCCCCTCTGTGTTTGCCTGCACACAGCCGCCGTTTCACAAAAATCCTTCAGCTTCCCCCTGCCCCGGGCTGTTCACTCTTCCTTACTCTCCTGCTTTTCAATACAGAAGAGGAAAATGGGACAACAAAGAAGGCTTTACTTCTGCAGGTAGGTCCCAACAGCTTGTTGCCTGCCTCCCACTGACAGCACATAAATGATATTTTGCCAGTATTCCAAAACTTTCATTTGCCAAATATTCTGGAAAGACTACATTGAGCTGTTTTGACTTTTAGTTATAAAAGAGTAACAGCAAGAGAAGTCAATTGAAAGAAGTAACTAACCTGGGAGACCATCAGACCTATTAGAATGGGTTACTGCAGAGGCAAGAACTGATGCATGAAATTAAGCAATATGCATAATGCGAACTTTTTCTGCCAGCTAATTGGTCATGGGTAAGCAGCCAGTGGGGCGGGGGGGGGGAAGGAAAAAAAGAGAAGACAGAATATGCAGCTTCCCTTCACCATTAAACATGGCCTTAGGGATGAAAGCTCGTTCACCAAAGGAAGCATCTCAGAAAGCCTCTCACTTAGTAGCCACACAGGAATTTTGTCCCAAGAGAAGTCCAAATTCTCCTACTGCCATTAGAAATAAATAAGAGACCTGGGCAACTTTATCAGACCTTTCAAGGATCCTGTGGAATCAACATTATCCCACAGACTACTTTGAAAAAAATAATTTTCTGAGAAGTTATCTCTAAAACAGGCATTTTGTATTTTTCCTACCTGGCAGCAATCAAATCCAAGCTTTAGAACTGTCACTTAATGCTATGCAATCATGCTTATCCAAGATTAATTCCAACCCTGATCCTGACTACCATTAGTGAAGCAAGCAATCACAGTTGCTCTGAAACAGAACTTCAAGATTGTAGTACAGGTGAGTGGAAAGTTAATAAAAACTCAGTTATTCCACAAAGGAGCAGGCCCACATTATTCTAGAGAGCTATAAGTTAAATGCAACAAACCCTCGTAAACTTAGAACACATTTCTTCTGCCTCTTTAATGGAGTTTGCTTTCAACATATATTTTGCACATTTGGAGTTGATAAATCTGTCTGCTGTGTCCAAAGCCTGAGCCTCATCCATCCACCTTGCAGCTTCTTTAATATTTCCAGCATGCTTAAAGAGATAGAAATTCAAATTAGATTCAGTAATTATAACACAACATGTTGTATCTACTCACTGTTTAATATAATTAGTTAATTTTTTAGACATTTTTAAATAAATAACTTTCTTCAGGAAAGCAATAGATCTTTAAAGAATAAAGCAGAAAAATTACTTTCCCTCATTATGGAATTACAGGTCTTTCGCCACTAAATGTTTTTCCTGAAAATGCTTAAAGGGCACTTTGGATAATCCCATTCTGACACAATGCCATAGTGTAGCTGAGAAATTGTTTTCAAGTAGTTAAAGGAGGGGGAGGTGGGGTAAGAACAGGTGGAAGACATTCAAAACATCAATATAAATTTATTAGTGCGATTTTTAATATGAAAAACATAATTGTAAACTGAGAATTCATATTTTGCAGTGTATTTGTCCTTTATTGGCTTAAAAACCTTCACAGTAGCTAATTTATATGCAGTAAAAAACCTAAGTAGCCAAGGAATACCCTTATCTAGAAATTCACAAAAATTCATTAAGTCATTTTCCATGGTTTCTCTACATGTCTTGCTTAATACAAGCTTAACACTTCACTGTTCACATAAAAAACATTACAGGAAAGTATAAGCATACGTGAAAGTCTTCCATCGTAACAAATGAACAACCTCTGGTCAGTAAGAATAAGCCAAACTTACCTTATAGATTTTCGCCTTCACAAGGAAGAGTTCTATCAAAGTGGGAGTACTTTCTATAGCAGCATTTATATACTCTAGAGCCAGGGATGGCTGTCCAATTTTATCATAATGTTGAGCCAAATAATACTGGACCCAGAGTAAAGTGGTTGGAGGTTCTTCTTTACCGTCATCTGAAGGGAGAAAAATCGAGAGGAATTTTTATTTTTTTTAAATTCGGTTTATTAAAACAACATACCAGAAGCAGAGTGCTATAAATACAGCCACTGAAATTAATTCTGCCTCTCTATCGCACTGTCACACCAGACCTGGGAGCACTTCCAAACACCTGGCTCCAGCCAGCTAAGTCCATTAACTTCCAAGTCTATGGTTTGACAAGACCTGTTCCCTTCCCACACTGTGGTTTTTAAGGAAAAGGGAAAGTAAGCTAGTAGGTCAGAGGGGAGTTGCGTTTTGTTCCAACTAGTCCCTTAATCAGGGCAGCCAGATGTGTAAGACTGCAGTGCACGATGTAGAGTTCTTACTTAAAACCTTTCCATGAAGGGTATAGCAAAGAGTCCTGCTAAACACAAACATTGCACAGTAACAACGTAAAGGATTTCAGTACATTCAGCATTTACACGTTTTCAACCCATAGACTTGAATATTTTTAAACAAAACAGGCTGCCTGTTCCAAAATCTTTAGCTTTAAAAAGATTTTCTGTCACAGAAAATTCTGTCAATTTTGTTACCTTCATCATCACGGTGCCTAAATGTGTCCTGGAAAACACTCCTATACACAGGTCAGTTTTAAAAGTGAGAGAGCTCTGCTTGAAATCCAAAATACTAATGAAGTCTGAAAAGTTAAATTCATTACTCAATTTTGACTATGAAGCATAGCACCTTGCAGGGGGGAAAAAAAGGTGTGGGGGCTCTAGTCCCGCCAAAAGGTTCCGATTCTTCAGTTTATGATATAACTTAACCATGCAATTATATGCACGTATTCATTCTATGGCAGCAGAAATTGAATGCAATTTACTATCAAAGCAAGTACTGAATTGAACTGAAATAACAGTAAGCCGTTTCCTTAAACCAGAAAAGCACAAATGTGTTCGAAAGACTTGGACAAATTTAAACAGGTACTAAACTGGCTATATTGTAGCCTATAGCAATAAATTCAGGGAAAAGTTTAACAGGCAGCTTAGGTGAGCATTTCATAATGAAGTATTGCATTGTTTCTGCAAAGCAAGGAAATACACAATTATGAAGTCAATAAAAACATCTTTAATAATTAGGATTATCCTGTAAAGTTTTAATGTATATTGCCATTCATGCTGTCTTGATTATTACACCACTACACCATTATAAACCATCTACCAAAATTTCAAGACTATCCCCTGTTAATATTCTATGCAGAAAAGCTTTTTCTTGGAGATTTTCTGTTACAAAGTGGGATGGGCAAATGACTAACAAAACATCCTAAAGCCACCAGAGAGGAAACTGCAAGTCTTGGATTCAAAACACGTAGAACCATACCTCACAATAAAACAGCTGTCAGTCAAAACCAGGAAAATATTTTTTAAACTCTGAAACAAAACCCCCAAGAACACAAAACCCAGCCCCCACCAAAAGCTCAAAAACTCCCTCCCCCTGAAGACCGTGCTATCAGTATCTATTCCTTTTTGTTTGACATTTCTCTAGTAAAAGATTTAACATAGCTTTCAAATTTCAGTTTCCTGGACAATGATACAACTCAAGTCTTGAAAATAGAAGACCTGAACTGAAAACTGCAAAGAGATGGCCAAATTTGTGGATCCAGGAAAAATTTTTAGAACAAGTGACTAGATTTTGAATACAGACTTTGTATTTGACAGCTTAAATCCCCTCTAAGGATGGCTATGGTTCAGTCTTGCGTTCGGGGAAAAGAAGGAAAAAACCCCGTGATCTTCATTTCTTCACTCCCCACTGATTCCCTGCCTCTGAAAAGCCACATAATGCTTACACCAGGCACCACTTCCATGAAGTATGACACACTTAGGACTCACCATTTGGGTTAAATAACCTGCAGCTTCTTAGAGAGGTTTCATAACCTATCACGAGCTCTTCTATGATTGCCACCTACACATACAAGACAAGACAAAAAAAACCAAAAACTCTGTGGGCAAGATGGTATTTTATTTCAACTTGAACTACTCGGTGTTACCTAAACTACTTATTTTTGGTAAGAGAATTCTGCAATATCCTGAATTACAATACATACGAGAATGCACTCAATCTCACCTCTCTTTTGAACAAATTAAGACCAAGCCTCGCTTAGTTAACCCTTACGCAGCTTATAACTAGTAAATCTTACTTTTCTGCATTTTCAACTTGCTACCAGGCCGTGTATGCTTGTACTTGATTTCTTCTAGATGCACTAGATCATAATATACAACAGTGCTGATGGAGCGAGCACTGAAGAAAAAAGAAAAGTTTCCTTCATCTCTTTAACGCATCGCAGCTACAAGGTAGAACACGGCACAGAAAACATGGAGGGGAAACCTACCTTCTCCTTGTCCTTATATAATGACCTCAAAGTATTGAAGACTGGTGGGCAACCTTTGCTGAAATTCATCCTTAGGAACTTGTCCAGACATTCCTTAAACTTTTCACCTTGAGAAGAAAAAGACCTGTTGATTTTGTTTTACCACACATTACTCATCAATTGCAGATTGTTCATGCTGTTAAAACATTAGTATCTAAGAAACACAAGTGTGGCTCATTACCTGCTCAGCAAAACACACTTACCCGACAAAAAGTTTAACGGCAATCTTCTTGGAACTAGCCCCCTTGGGTATTTAGTCCAGGCCTCTTCATAGATCTTTAGCCTCTCCATCATATTAGCTAGAACAGAATTTTACAGTTTACTTTTTCCCTTCCTTTTTGGCAAGAAAGAAAGGAGGGGGGTAGTGGGAGGTGTGTGTGATTTGTATCTGGTTAAAAAAAGAATCAGAATATACAGCAACTAACGGCTATATACTTCCTAAACATTAATTTCCCTTTTATTCTTTTTAAAACTGCCATACTAAATGATTTCAGGCATTCAGTATCCATAAATTTCTCTTCCAGCAGTGGACGAGTAACTGCTTATCTCTCATCTTAAAACAAGTTCCTGCCTTATCGCAGTGCTAAAATCTTTAGCAAAGAAAACCATTCAGGAGAATCATGGCTGTTTTTCCAAAACCTCTACTACCTACAACACAAGATGAAGATAACAGAGAGATAAAAGAGAAATTCTAAATTACAACTCTTTTATGAAATAATTCTCTTTCAACCACACACAAAGACTGCTGCATTTTTTTGTTGTTTTGGTTTTAAATAAGACAGGGTAACAAGAGTACAAGGAATACTTCCAGCTTTTTTTTTTTTTAAAAAAAAAAGACCATATGCACACACTATGACTAAAAGGCAAAAATTAAATGGGGACTTTTTAAATAATAGGTCTATTTTTTTAAGGTAATACAAGTTTTTGATACGTATGTAAATTCCAAAGGTGCAGAAACAGCTTATTTACTGCAACATATCAAATCATTACCTGGTTTAAGTGCCTTTTCTAGGCCTTTGTAGTAGGCCCAGTTTTCAGGATTTCGTTCTTGCAGTCCTTTGTAGACTTCAACCGCTTCTTCGAGTCTGCCAAGCTGAAGCAGGAGTTCGCCTGTGTGAAACCCAAGAAGTTTTAAATTAAGGTAACAAGATACTGAAGCAGTTTAACATTAATCGCTCTACAGTAAAAGATTAGACAACCCTTAACTCCATATAGGTTCTAATTTCTCAGAAAAAAATGATCACAGTGGCATCACAAACTAGCTGACAGACATGCTTTTAACTTTGACAACAGGTGTAATCAACAATAAGAATCTACAACTCAGCCAGTAACTCTTGAGACTTACTTGAAAATTTAATGTTAAAAGCAAGATGCACGTGTGTTTTTTTTCTCAGTTAGTGAAGTGACTGGTTACTTTAAGCGCAGTTTTTACTACAGAAGGCAATTAAAAGCAGTACACGGTATTTCATGTATATAGCATCTTGAAAACCAAAATGAAATTGCAGAGCTGCAAATAAAAGAACGGTTCTTCAGTCTGGTATTTCATAAAACTAACTTCCATGTTTTAAATCAAGCCATTGATCTGATTAATGGATTCTCAAGATTCTGCAAGCAAGTTTTTAATGATACTGCATTACAAGATACAGCTGTTAAAAGTCAAGTCTAGAGCTAACAACCATATAGAGCATCTTTGCTGATGATGGAGTTCCAGTAAAAGTCAATTTCCCGTTTCACAAAGGGAAATCGTATTTTACAAAGCTTTGCTATTGGCAAATGTTAGATGCTAAAAGATTACACACCAGAGGCGATACAGCGACATTCTAGATTAAGGTAAGATTTTCTCATCCAGTTTCAAGAGGAAAATGCAAGTCAGCGTTACCTCTCTTCTTCCCTAGGTCACACAACTGACATAATTTTGTCACGAGATTCTCGTTCCCACAGACAGTATAACCTGGGGACTACACGTGGTAACTAATGCCAGGGAAAATATCAATAGTTCACTCACTGGGAATGACACAATCTGGAAAACAAACCTACATTCTTTCTCTGAGGTTAAAGTCACAATTTTAATCCAACAGCGGCAAATGCCGACACTTTTTTCAGTGTTTCTCAGTTGTAATTAATCCACAATAGCTTTTGCACATGCATTTAAAATTCATAGACAACACTCATTTATTAGCAGGCTCTTCTGTAGTAGGCACAGCAGCTAAGCTAGACCTAACACCACAACAGGAGCTGTGCCCAAAAAAAAACCAAAAAAACAATCGGTTGTACTGACTGCAGAGTGTTTCCATACTTTTTTCTGCTAACTTGCTAGGTTTTGCGCTTTTTTTGTTGTTAGGTTTTCACAAAAAAAAAACCAACCCAATTTGAAAATCTTATTTCAGTACCAGCCTCAAACCTTCACCAGAAACTTAAGAACACATGGAACGCCAAAAGATCTTTCAGATAAAAAGTCATAAAAAACCACCCCTGAAACCAAAACTCCCGCTACGACGGCTGAAAAATGGTCTGCGATAGTGTAATCCCTACATTCATTTCCATTTATATGCAAACCAAGTAGCATATTAAGCAACAGCGCAGAGTCACGTGCAATCATTTTCCTCAAGGAAGTACCACACACCTTCCATAATACTGTCACTACTCAATTCCTGGGTTGTTTTCGCAAAACAGTCAAGATTGCTGTTAGCAGGAACAGGGAGCTAGCTGCAACTTCTACATAAATAACATTATAGAGTAAAAAGATTTCTTCTCTTTGCTTCAAGAGTGATCCATATGGATTCCAGTGGGGGCCATCAACAAACTGCCTTCGATAGATTGCAAGTTTCACAGAAGGACCATACGAGCACCAAGCAGAAGAGGAACAAAGCAAGCTTTAAAAATCTGCACGTTAATAGAGCTGTAAGAATTAACTTCTATCACTCTGCAATTCCAGCTGTGGAATATATGTTACTATATATTGTTCCATTGTAGTATTATACACTAGAATTACAGTAATACAGTAAACAGATGCCTACGCCGGGTTGCCCAGCTAAAGGGCCTATTTCCCTAACACCGTAAGAGTGATTGAGTTTAATTAAAAGCCTTCTACTTTGCCAACGATGACTCTGGCCTTTCAGCAAGTGGTCTCCCTGTCAGGACTCCTATTAAAGCTGTAACAGCACGGGTCTGGGTGCATTACAAAACAGAATTTCAGGATGTAGATTCAGGACCATCTGTCCGAAACCCTCGTCAGTTCAGAAGTTTTGGAGCAGTATGTCTGTGCTCTACTGATGTCTTATCAACCCGGGCGGAGAGCATGACAGGCACCAAACAGCTGCAGGCAAGCAGCCCTTTACCACGGCAGAATTAGATAAATTAATCCAAAACAAAGATGAAGTTCCAAACGATGGGAAAAGCTGACAGCACAGGCATTCCCTTGTATACGACGTGTTTAAATGTACCTTCAAAAAGTACTTACCTTTCGTTTCCTCAACAGCAAGTTTATCACAGATCTGCTTTTCGTAGGTACAAAGATGCTCCAAGGCTTCTTTATATAGTCCTGCCTCCCGGAGGACTTGATTTTGATACAGCAGCAGTTCGCTGTACTCATAGTCCACTTTATCAGGTGACGTCTACATAGGAAAGCAAGACACATGAGAAAGTTCAGCCTTCTACAATGCATTTGGGATTTAATTCATTTGACTGAAGAAACCGCGTTAAGTTTTCACACCATGAAAGGAAGCAGTGTTTTATTTTTGGCTTGAGCATCATTCCATACAGGAATTTCACGTTTCCCCCCCTTACCTGCTGCGTCTTCCTAAATTCCTCTAAAATTTTTGCTGCCATTTCGTAGTCTTCCAGCAGATGGTAAGCAATAGCATAACCGATCCATGACGCTCGCTGTGCAGGTCGGAGCTGAAGCAACTGGTATCTTGTTTCCTGCAAAAAAGTAGCCGCTCATTTTCCTGCCTTTATTCTGATGCTCTGTAGAATCCATTAGGCAGTATTCTGTCTTCAGCATTCTAATATTTAAGGGATGTCACTGAAAATTAGTTTTCTATATGCAAATGGGGGGGTTTTTTGAACCAAAAGAAACAATTAATTTTAACACACTAGGACGGTCTTGACTGAAAAAAACCCCACAACCAAACCCACACAAAATAACACATCACGTCCAACTGAGTACTGATGAGTCAGACTAACTTTGTTAATGTATGACACACGTGCTTTTCCTGTCTTACCACTTACAGACAGAATGCAATTAAGGATACTTTGGTCTAAGTTGCAGGAACATTCACTACATACTGGCGTTTCAAATTCACCTTAGAAGTATGTGTGTATTAAATCATTGCAAGTGTTGTTAGGAAAATAGGTCATGCAAATGCATCCCTATTCTTTGGCAAGAAGATAATTACAGCTGGAAAAATGCAACAGATTGCTTGGTATCATGCTGTTTTAATCTGAGGGAAAAGTTATTACTTGTTTTGTTACAGGCCCCTGAAAGGCATCTTCGAGTAATTTAAAATAAAGGAAAAAAGGAAACAGTCAGAAGTAGGGGTTAACAAAGAAATAAAACTAGTTACAGCAGTTTGATTAGAATGAAAAGCACTCAAAATATTACAATGTAGGACAGGGTGGAAGTTAAATTAAGAAAAAAACCAAAACAAAACCTTTGACCATAAGGGAATAATCCCGGTCTTAAGAGTAAATTCACGTTCTCCAGAAACTAGCATTGATCAGACACAAAATACTGGCTTTTAAACACGTTAACATTTAATCCTCAATGCATTCTCTAACCACGTGTTACTCATATGTTTAGCAATTATGCATTTGTGTTCACATTTATCCAGAGGCCAAAAGAACACAGATGTGCAAATGAATTTTGGCACCTATGCTAAGTTTTGGCTACCTTGTCCAGCCAAGAGGAGAGTCAAATTTCTAAATTGAAAAAAACCCCAGTGATTAAGAAACGTCCTAACTCAGGAATAAGTTCACTGAGGACCTCTGTCAGCTGATGATTCCACATGGCTCTGAGAACAAAACTTGTTCTTGGCACACTAACATTACCCTAATTTGAAAAGGAAATAATCTATGAAGAGACCAACTAATGTGTTTTAATAACCACAATTTTAAAGGCGCAAGGAAAACCTGAGAAGATGAAAACCTGACATACAATATTACCCAAAGTCTCTCAGATAAAAATCTCAAAGTTTTTATTTATTATTATTTTTTTGGCAGAGAGAAGGAATACTATATTACAATCAGTCTACATCAGCTGAAAAGCAAACAAGTTTCCAGGCACAAAAACGTCATTTGGGAGGAACGATGGTGTTTTGGGGTTTTTTTTCTAATTACTTGATGTTTGAATTATTAATACTTCGGGTGACCATCGTTGTCTTTCCCTGGATGGCACAGTAAGAAAGAAACAAATCTATAGTCATTGTCTAATCTTAAGTGAGCTGTACATTGATCACAGGCAGCAACTATGACTTAGCCTGAACCACATAAACATCTCTGCAATATGCATACTAAATGGAGGCTGTGACTTTTTAAGAAATGAAGGTATTGGCAAATGAAACATCAGCTCGCAATTCAAAATGACAGAAAAAATATCTAACGATATTAGGAGCAGCATTTGTAGAGAAGACAATGGAAAATTTGTATTCTTCTTTACAGAAGTATCACAGCTGTGATGCTACCACCTCGTAATGGTTGGTTAGTGTGAAAAAACATTGTAGGTGGCAAATACAGCCAACCAGGGCAAGGCAGCAAACAACTGCGTGCTGCAGTAACAGGCACAAAGAGGGTTCCAGTCTAAGTTACCAAACTGCATTCAGCTTCACTACAAAATAAGCAGAAGAAAACAAGGTAGTAATCTAAAAAATTTTAAGTATTAAATCAAAAAAAGAAGAGGAATATTCAAGAGTTCTGAACCCCAATCTCACAGCTCACAGGAAACGTAAGGAAATATTTGGACCCAAAGGAGTCGTCACTAATGCCCAGGTTGTCTGGGAAGCAAAATATGACGTTCCATGCAGCATACTGCTTGCTTTGTACTGTTATCCACTGCCAAGAGAAAACTGGTGGCCGATGATTTAAAGGAGGAAGGATACACAGTAAAAAGTTATTAAAAACTAGAAACTCCTTCGCCTGAATAGCTGTCATCTTCTGAACACATTGCCTTTTACCTGCAGGAATCCTTCCAAGAAAATAATATGAACATCAAGGATTGTCTACAGCTGGATTATGCAGCATTAAAAAAAAAAAGCAAGCAATTCTGCGCTAAGCTGAAAAAGAATCGTTTAATATGCCATTAAATCTGTGTAAGTTACAGAAAAAGTTCGGTAGCCCATCTGCTTTTTCTTTCATAAAGTATTGAGCAACACATAGTTTTAACACTCTGGATCCACCCCTGTGTATATATATTTTTTTTAAAGTGTCACGAAACAATTTGCCACCTTTGCAGCAGTTCCCTAGAAGTGAATAGTAAACGCACTATGTACACTTACCCTGTAACCTTCAAGATCCCTCATTTGAATCTGTAGCAGAGAAAGATCTCTCAAGATTTGAAGATTGTCTTTGTCCCATTTCAGTGCATTTCTATAGCATTTGATAGCTTCGTCATACTTCTTGTCTGACCTCTGAAGAAGGCCATAAACATGCCAACCTGGAAAACTCTGTTAAGGATTCTACTAAATTTGAGCAGGGAGAAAACAGATCCAACACGGCGGTGACTGAACAGTTGGTAAAAACTCTTAGGCCGTTTTATAAACGGACAGTAACGTCACGACAATCATGACAATTCTTTTGCTCAGTTGTACAAAGAAACTGCTTGCAAACTGAAGACAGAGGACTGTTTGCCAGTTTTATGTATAGGGTGCACATAATATGCTGTGAACTCTTCACATACTGGGAGAGGAAATAAAGTAATAGGATCTTTGAAAAAACTATCAGGCTTACTCAAACACATTTCTGAGTAAGGGCTTATATTAGACAACTGAAGTGACTGCACTTCCTGCATTCTAAGTATGTGACAAGTCCTTATCAATGTAAGGGCAACTACTAATGTTTTTAAAGTAAATCACATGCTTAAATGCCTGGTTCAGCCCACCACAAGTTTAGAGATGCAACTTAGTGATTAAAAACCCACAATGCAAGCCAGAATAATATCTGAGCTAACTGTGACTGCAAGGACAGCTGCAAAGCATCTGCCCTTTGGATCGCTTCGACAAAATATTATGTATTGGACACAAAATTTTAAATTCTGAACTTCCAGTCTGAAGTCTAATGGTACTGCCTTTTGTTGCAATTGTATAAATCAAGCAGCTGTAGAAATAAACCTTTTCCATTCATAAGCGAGAGCTGTATTTCAAAAAGGATACAGACATGACTCTTCAAGTCATTCCTTAGGCCCCTACGCACAAGTTCATAAGCTTCCTCTTTCTTCCCTAGACAGTTTAATGTTAGTCCTTTCATTGCCAAGGTTTCTGGGAGGGGAAAAAAAAAAAGATTAAATGACTGTCAGTTATTCATTTCCATACGTTTTTAAGCTTAATATAGCAACTCTAAATATAGTATAAATGCAAATTCAGACTTACTTATCAGCATCAAGATTTTTTGCATTCTTTTTTTCACATGGAAAACTATACTGGCAGATTATTCACTTCAGTATATCATACGCAACAATAAACATTATGTGCTAGTTCTACCAGAAAGTGCAAAGGTGGAGCAGCATTTTATTTTAAAGGCACCAAAAACTGTCTGCTCTACACACATTTTGGAGAAATTATAATTCTCATTATAACTACTCAGCTATTTAGGCACAGCACCGAGACTTCCAAACATCCACCAAACTAGTTGGCAAAGAAAAAAAATATTTCTGGACAATGGAATGAAACTCTCAACTCAATATTAAAAATCAACTGAAAATACAGCAAGGGACAAACTTTTTTCTTCTTTTACAATACGACTATTCCTTCAGAAAAAGTAGTAGACCACATAGCTGACAGCCATACAGAGCTGAACAATATTCATTCCTTTTTTTCTTTCATTTCTACATAAGTGAGTAACAATTTCCCCTGAAAAGTGATTTAAGCAATACATACATGTATTCAGAAACTTGCACCATGCTATGATGAATATTAGACTTAATTAACGATAAAGAATGGCAAGCTATGCCTACTGGTAAAACCAGTCTTTAAAATTACAAATCCTACCAACAGCAAGTGCTTAACATGATGCAGGTTTTTGGACGCTCTTACTGCTTTATAGGCAAAAGGTTAACAATAAAGCGTTATAAAAGCTTACAAGTTATTTCTCTACCCTAAAGTATAGGGGAAAAAAAGAAAGCACATGCCATTTGAAAACTTACCTCCATGTTCTGCAAACTTTGGGTTAGAAAGGATCTGCTTACAGAACTTCAGCCCATTTCTATACTGCTTATGTTCATAACACCTCTGTTGAAGAAGAACAGAGTACATAATTTAGAGTGAAAGTATTTCTGCACCCCTGAAATTAAGCATCAGTACAGCTAGAGCTTTTAGAAAATATACTACTTTTTAATGAACTCTGTTTAATGAGCTTCCTGTGATTAACAATTCTTTCCATCGCCAGGAAAAAATAGTATATGTCAGTAAGAACGTGAATTTAAACGTGTAAGTGAAGACACATTATCACACAGCAATTTCTCAGATAAGACACCACAGGAAGCACAAGTGCCTACAGAGATTCAACTTCCCTTTAACATAAAACCAAATCTTATGTCATAATGTATCTTGGTAAACATTCGACTCACTTCGGCTCAATTATCTTTCACAGAAACACCATGAGAAAACCTCCAACCACTGCGCAGGCAGGAAAGAAAATGAAATCATTGGAACTTTGCTTAAATTACCTCTGAAAGCAACCTCTTACAAGCAATTTGAATACCACATGTATCTCTTATACATACAAACTTTCAAAACGGGTACACACTGACATTATCTTGCCATACTGGAAATTAAAACCTTCCTCTACAGTTCTAATAAATCCGACTCTAACAATTTGCTTGTGTTATGAGTCTAATTTTGTTATGCCAGGTGACTGCAATGCAAACCCGCACAAAGCATGAACTTTTGAAACCAGTTTTAGTATTTTACTTCTATCAATCCACTCTCTGTGCTAACTTTTAAATAGAAGCCAAATGGGGGAAGAAGTAATATCGTAAACACAGATTCATACGCTTTAAGTCACTTAAGTAAATGTTAGGAATTTCTTAGGATTCATTTTACTGTAATACCAGTGCCCTGACTTGAGTATAAGAGTAAAGAAACACAAGTTGCTTGAGCAGACTCACACCCGGTGTAACCTAGGAAGTAATTCGTAGCAGGATCTCACAGACTCCAGTTGACCAGTTCTGGTGGCAGAGTGGCTGACAGGGATGTAAAACTGAGTACAGCTGACAATATTCAAGTCCTCCTAAATAAGTTGTTGTTCAGGATTCCACCTTTCCTCACACTACTCCAGATTAACCATGCAAGAGCATTCATAACCATGTACGGACACCATTTGTCCTCCAAGCACTCCCATCAAAGAAAGTTAGGAGATTTTCCCGTCAAGCAGAAAGATCTAAAAATAAAATTTTTTAAAGTTACATGGATGTTATGGAAACACTTAAAAAAGAAAATGGCCTCTCTTCCTCAGCTTCTCTGCTTTATGTTGCTTTTGCATCATGAAAAGTGCTGTTTAGCGTCCAGTTTTATCTTCCGAAGCACAGATAGAAACACCAACAACAAACTTCAAAGGTGTAAAAAACTGGTACACCACTAAGTGGGTGTTTTATTTTCCAGGTACTGAAGTCATACAGCTGAAATACCAAGGCTGAAGACCAAGAGGCATCCCAAACCAAGGACCTTCCTCCCCCTATCCCGCTGCCACCCTTTGGAGAAAAGCAATCACGGGAGAGAAAAAAGGAGAAGGAAGATGCTCAGAGAGCGCATCCAAAGCAAGATGAACTCAAAAGAGGAACTTCTCAAGAAAAGAATGATAGAATGGTTTGGATCTGAAGGGACGTTCAAAGATCATCTAGTACAATGTCCCTGACATGGGCAGGGACATCTTTCACTACATCAGGTTGCTCAAAGCCCTGCCCAACCTTGACTTGAACACTTCCAAAAGACAACTCCCTCTATCATCAAGGACAGGAAAAGTTAGTAGGGCAACCACCTGTCAAAGGAAGATTAAGGGTTAGGCAAGAGGAAATCTGTATAGGTGTCTTTTTTTTTTATTTTGTTAAACTTCACTGGTTATTGTTTACACCTTTTAGTCATTGCCCTCTTTCAAGTAGCTGGCTGAGTCACTTTAATCAGCCACTGGTCAGAGCTGACAGAGAGCTTAGAGATGACAACACAACAGGATCAAGCCTTTTCTTTTCTTTTTTTTTTTTTTTAATTGAAATCATCAGTCATAAAAGTTACCACCCAGGACTCCTCCCTGAAAGTAGAACTGCCATTTGCTCCCACCTAGGTAGGTGTGAAAGCAGCAAAACCTGTCACAAAAGCAGTGCAGCTACAGGAACTTAAGAACGTGTAACCAAGGCACTGTCACATGCAAGAGGGGTACTGTGGGGTTTCGCAATTTGCCTTTAAGTACAGCTGCTCAGATGCTGGCTACGAACGTGAAATCTTATCTCTAAACACTTCCATTTTACATACTCTAACAACCAGCCTTTCACCTTGAAGTTTAAGGAAAGTCAGCCAAGATAGTATATATGCTGGAGACAGGAAATATTTGCACACAGATTTTTCTGGGAGTAATGCAGAACTTACAAAGCAAGGTACTTTATAACAGAGTAAGCGCACTGAGAATTGCAACTAATTCTCCCTTTAGGCTGCAGAGAGGAAAAATGTACGAGTTTATATCTATCTACATCTAAAGAAAGGTTCCCATCAACCTACAGAACACTGAGTAGGACCAATTAATTATCACGAACTGATCACGTACTTGTATCACCTCAAGTACCAAATGAAGAAATAGCAGTAGCTGTGTATATCCCCCAACAAAGTATCACAGGTCCCCATTTTCAGGTATTTCTAGACCAAGACAAGTTGGAGAGATTTCCAGATTAAAATTTCTCCAACCTTTCGGCTAATACTTGGAGCCTATTTCATTCTGTTAATGGAAACACTTCAAATTGTGTCATTTTATGACTTTCCTTATTCTATGCATGTATTCTAATTTATGTTTTCAACAGCGGAAGGAAAGGAACAACTGAAATTGAGGTCATTTCACCCTTCTTCAGAAAAGAAGAAAAATTCTTTCATCAAAGTGGGTCCAACAGCACCACTGAGATTGCACTACTTGAAGCCACACATATACTTATCTCCTTCTCCAAAGAAGTTACGGACGAACAAGTTTAAATAAAGGTGTGAATGAGAGAGAAGGAAGTCAGGAATGCACCATATGCCACCATGGCTGGTACAAACCTTGGTCAATCTGTGGCTTCAAGGAAGAGAAACACAAAAGAAAAATCTTTGAAGGAAAAAGAGACAGGAGACTGAAAAGAGGAAAAAGCATGAACAAGAAGAATAACACAAAGAAAGATGCGTGTGAGTAATACACAGCCAGGGAGAGAAAAATCCTTAAGGGAGTCAGTAGTTTCTGAATAAGAGGGGGGAAAAAAGAAGCAGTACTAAAAAAAAAATAATCAACAGAAGCAGGAATGGTGACATCTCAAGCATTCTTGGGACACAAAGACACAGGTTTGCTGGAAGCAGAAGTGGTCTTCATCTGGGTAGTATGTTTCCTCCCAGATGAATAGCTTCTAGAAGTCATTCCCAGGCCTCCAACCCTTACTTTGGGACAGCTGTTCTGCAGAAGTAAGGGATTTCTCTGTTCCAGAGACAGCCAGAAGAGCACAGTTGCCCCCTCTAAGCTAAGCTCCTGCAGATGCACACTTCCAAAGACAGCAATCAGAGCCCGCTTGTGACGTCTTGACAACCAAATCCTCCAGCTACAGCTCAGGACATCATGCAAGGAGAAAATACAAAAGCTAAACTTCTAAAAAGTAAGGTTAAGGCTAACGCTTTAAAAGAAAAGAATTTGACTCTCCATCAGCACCGAATCTCTTTTACACATTTGCTGCCCTCCAAAGCTTCTCCTTTAATAAGTCACCAGATGTTTTAAGATAGCTAATAAGCTTTTCTATACAAGCTACGGCCAGAATTACAGCCTACTCTGAACACACTAGGATTCTTTTCATACCCTTTAACTCATTTGCTGTATTTATAGCAAGGAAATAGCACCTGATCAATATGATTCTACAAAGAATTAAAAAGAAGGGACAGACAGAGTATGACTCCTTCAAAATCATGCAAGATCACAGCAGGTAGGAGAGAATTTGCATTTGCACTGCTCCCCTCTCCCTCTCCCCCCAAGTATTTAGTCAATGGGTTTGAATGCGCAGCAATTACTACAGAGAGACTGACAGCGAAATGACAAGGAACAGAGCTAGCCCATATTCTCTAGAATGCCAAGTCTGAGGTGGAAGGAGGGCTTATATTCTGGTGTTTGGATTCACAAACACATTAGGGCATCTGTGCAGAATCAGCCTTTGGCCGGCAGATGTCTTGCACATCCACATGGCTCAGCATGCCAAGCGTGAATGAATTCCTCCGCATTTCTTCCTTGATGGCTGCCATAAAGGCAGGAGAAAAGACTTCACTGTTTACAGCTTACCTACATCTCGACAGCTAACTGCTACATGGAGTTCGTTTCCCCTCACCCCAGTTTTCCAGTTTTGAATCTTCCCTCTCAAGTGCATCTACTTTCTAAACCTTGTTATCAAACCTACAGTTAGCGAATAAGACTGAATTGGATTTTTAAGCGATTACTCCTGCTACTCACAAGGCTATACCAAGGCCACACGACTGATTATAGTTGTGCTCCTAAAGGCTGCTGACAACAGCACAGAGATGACTTTTATCCAAACTTAATTCAGCATTGTATTCTTTACAGATTATACAAACGCACACATTTTCACAAGCGCGTTTTGGAAATTGCACCGCTGTAAATTTGAAATGTATAGAAGTATGCTCTCTAATTGCTTGCTACCTGTAAGCAGGCAGCACATTTTACCTCTGACATACTCCCTCCCTCTCAAAATAGACATTTTAATGGTCAAGTACACATGTTTCAAGCTAAAAAGCAAGGACAGCACTCAAGCACAGCATTTTGACATGCGGGTATGTGTCTCAGCATCAAATACACAACACAGACCAGATTCTGCCATTACATGTTAAATACTTTGCACATACTGACTTCTAGAAGTGCAAATTCTCTTTACCACAAAGCAGTCTTTATGTCCGGCAAACATTTATTAACTGAAATAAATAATTTAAGAGCCATCCCAACTTAAATTTGCTATTTGTTAAGACATTTTATAATCACTACACTGCAGATTCAAGTGTCCTGTATGTTCAGTAACATCAATAGTTAACAGCTCTAACTCAGTATTACGCCAGGAGTTACACAGGTTTTACTAGAAGCTTCACAACACAGTGAATCTACACTGCCATCAAGTATGACTTGACTTAACCTAAGCAAAGAATCACCTCAATCAAAACACAGAAAGCAGAAAACTGCCTTTCTCGCAGGGGCACTTGAGAAGATGCCTATGTCCAACTTAGCTAATTCAAGAGTGTTTTAAAACCACTCCGCAGTAGTAAAAAAAATAAAGTCTCATAAGAGTCCATCCAGGCTGGATTCTGCAGCTGATTAAACAGGTGTGGAGCAGACCCAAAAAGCATCTCATGAGCAAGCTGCAGTCAGTCATAGGAGAACACTATAAAGGAAAAGCTGCCTTTTGTCTTCTTATCTGGAAGCGTGCAAAACTAGAGGTTCTTCCTCAAGAGTAAGTACCAAAGCAAAAAAGGTACTGTTTGCTCCCCAGACTCACAAATGGGAGCACTGGGGTGTTATTGACTGCTTCCTTTTTATTCTTACTTGGACCAGCACAGCTGGTTATAAGAAAGAGTGTGTTGAGAATAAAAAGGATATAGCAGACCCAAATGCCTGGAATGGGATCACATTCGCAATCATTATGCTCTTTGAACTGGAATGGTAACCAAACAATAGTGTGCAATTTCTATTAAAAAGACAATTTTGCAAAAAACAGTATGAGGAACTTTCAGCTGTTTTCTTTTCTAAGACCACCTATTTTCCTAGGTCACAATTTTAACTCAACTTTTTTATTCTCTCATATCTGCAAATTAATTGAATTAAACCGAATGTACTCAAGTACTCAAGTACTTCAAAAAACAAACAAACCAACCCAAACCCACCACTAAAAACCCCAAAGGAAATCACTTCTCATTGATGGTAACTCTGTTAAAGCAAGCACTCTAATTCAGTCATTGCTATGATGGACTAGCCAAAGAACATGATTTTCTTCACCAAATGAGTACCAAAATTAGGTTCAGCCCCAAGAGACAGCAGAGATGCAACCATAACTTCTCATCGTCGGTGCACTGCACTCAGCCTCTCTTCCTCAGCAGGTGATATAGCCTGTGTCATCATAAGAGACAACATATTGTAGACTATTCCCTATCATGTACAAGAATTACCAGATAAGATAACACATGGGCACAGGTAAATTTTTTACTTGCATCTGTAAGTCCCCAGAAGAAAGCATGATGGAAGACGGGCCGATCTGCGAGAACAACTCAGGGACTTGACACTCTTCCCTGAGGGTTCATGAGGCTTGAGCAGAACCAAGGTGGACAAACCCTCTCGCCTACCGCAACGCGCTCCTTAGAGGACTCCGGAGCTTCTCCCAGTAGCAGCCATGACCGTGTACACTTGCGGCATCACACAGCAGCGTTGGCAACTACAACGCCACAGGACCTTTGGGAGCAAAAGGTGTAGCATACTTGGCCTTAGCATGAGCTAAGGTGTGTGCTTACAATGCATGACATGCATGTCTGCCACTCAGACGCTATCTACTTCTTCCAGCGCGGTTCAGATGCATCAACTTAAAAGATGGTAAGTCCAGGCGCTGTGCTGCTCAAGGCTGTTTTCCAAGCACAGTTACTCTCTCCACAGCTAGACTAGATCAGGTCAAGTCACTAAGGTGCACTAATTCAAGCTAAATGTAGTAAAGAAGATTCTGAAAGCTGGAAGCATTAGGAGCAACCACCAACCATGAATTAGCAGGTCTTCCGAGCACTCACCATATCAAACAGCTCAACGGCTCTAGGCAAAAGCTCACACCACACAGATTCAGTTTCATGACAAACACAAGATGATTAAACCCGAGGAATGAAAAAAAAAATAAATATGAACCTTACAGATATGTTAATGTTGAAAAACTCGGAGACAAACTTGCGTAATTTTTTGCTGTCAAATCAAAACCAACCATTCTCTTCCATTGCTCTGCGGTGTTAATGAACAGAGCTGTTTTGTATAAGAAACAACTTTAGCAATTGCTTGATTTAAGGGACTAAGAAATCCTCCTCCTGCACAGCTTGCCTTACTCTTTGGAAGTGACTGATACCTTCATAACTTAGTAAAAGCAGCTTCAAGCTGAAATAAATTAGGAAGAAAAGAAATAAGTGTACCTTGCCATTTAATACTGAGGCGGGGGAAAAAAAAAATTCTGTATATGCTTTTGAATTGGCTTCATTCCTGTATTTGACAAAATCCAGCTAGCAACATCTGATGACAAATAGTTGCAGCTCTTCTAGAAGCAAAACTAGAAATTTTTACTCACTGAAGCAAGACTCTTGCTGAAAAATCCATTCTTCAACATCAGTTCTGCTGGCCACTACTTGATTACTTTAATCTCGCCTTCTTGGGCAGAATTATCATGAATTAGGCCACGTCAACTGAGATCTGACTTCTGTCCATTACCCTGGAACCCCTATGTTCAGGCTCCACCTCTGAATTTAGCGTGAAACTGACTGTACCTCATAAAAGACCTGGTGTGCCTAGGATATATTCTGTTTGTAATGATCATCTGAAACAACTAAGTAAATCAAATTCCAAGATATGGCATGAAAAGGGATAAAGGAACCCATGCAATGGGTTGTTCTGGACTTACATGGACATTTAAGCTCAGCTGTGTCTCACAACATAGCCCAAGACACATGGTGAGGCTACTGATATTTTCTACCCACGTATTATGTCCAGAGCACTCTTCACTCTTAGCTCTGAGGTATGTGAGATGTTGTCTTGTAGCACTGAGCCATTGCGAAATAGTTAAACACGGCCAGTAAGATAAGAAAGGTTGTTCTTCAACATTACAAGGTTTGTTAACTTGATTCTGTGGTATCATAGAAGCAAACAGAAATCCTTGTTACAAGTCTCACTGACCTCAGTTTTAAGGGGGTCAATGAATAATTGCTCATTTTCTCTAAAACCCCTAACAGCAAAATCAGAAAAGACGTAACTCCTTATCACCACTCTTGTTGCGTTGACACAGCGCTGCTACGTAGAAGAGATTTAAACTTGAGATGCCCAGACAGTGCAATCAGCAAAAGCTCATTACGAAAACCTTTGAAAAACAGGAATAAACACAACTGGATCAAATTCTAACCAAAACAAACCAATACAAGCTAGGTTAAGTCCATTGCCCCAAATAACTTTAGTTTCAGATCATTACAAAAACCACTTTGGGTCCAGCTGAGAGTATCTATAGCCGTAACAATGCAAGTCTGGCTATGATCTTACAGCCATGAAGAAATTACGATGTGTTTCTATTAATAACTCTTATTTTCCTAACTGAAACAGGTAAGGAACAAAATTATGCTGCTGCTCAGAAATTTACAACAGGGAATCCTGTTTCTATAATTTCTGACAGCCCCAATGACAACAAATGGCCTAATTTGGTGAACAGGCTTCAGTAACAGAAGTACTGCTCACAGTGATTCCTTAATGGTATCCTAAAGTCTCAAAAAACAATTAATTTCTTTAGCAAGTTTGAGAAAAAGGGGACTCTGCTTAAAGCAGCAGGTCTGTTCTTTACTTCCATTCCAATGTTTCAACCAAGACATAATTTTCCTACTACTTTTGGCAAAGCCAAGCAGGGTATTCCTCTTGGGAAAGAAAAAACAAGTGATTGACATCTCAACAGCCAAGGTATTGGAAAAGCCTTGTTGACAATTCCACGTTTCAGAGGAGATAGTATGTGGTGAAGCTCCAGTGGTGAACATACTTGATTACTGTACAGCATTGCAAATGCAACAATGATTGCATGCAAAATGTGCTAATTTATTTGGTTACTGATAAAAGTGAAATTCTGGAAATCAGTCTTTAATCTCAAATCAAGATCACTTAAGAGGAGATTTCCAAGTCTGCCACCTCAGCAACCTTAAAGTCAGCACCTGAACTTCTATGAGACAGAACATTATTTTTAAAGGACTGGTGCTGGTGAAAGAATTCGTGAAGGAGAAGCACAGGTCTGTCTAGTTTGAAAGTGGAGGGACGGGGAGCACATTCTGGAATGAAGAAACAGGAAGATGGCCCAGCAGGAGGGACTTGGCATATTTACAGCAGAGACATTGACGAGACGCTGTTCAACAGGCTTTTTTATCACTAGGAAGTTCCTATATCTTTTAGTAGAACACTCGTCAAAGCCAGCACGGAAAGGAAGAAGACCCACTCAAAGATAAAGACCCTCAGCGCAGCAGCGTTACCATAGGAATGGCCAACTAAAGGTGACATTGAAACCCCTCTCTCTTGCAGCAGACACCCTGGTTATTGCAATACCCCACTGGAGGACACAGGTTCTGGCCATGCCTCACCAAGCCTGTCTAGCACATAAGGTGACTGATCCAGAGATGAAAGACATGTGACTCTCCAGACATCATCAAGACCACAGATAACCCCCCGTCCGGAACAAACTGAGAAACTCTGATCTGCATAATGTAATATACGTGAGCCCAGGCCAGTGTGGCATCTCACTTCTTCAGTACGCCACTTCTACAGCGCATACTAGAGTTACAAATCAGTAAAGCTATTTAAACAAGGCCTGAGCTTAGTTCCTCACTTGAACTGTTTGTTTGCATCATAAAATGCAGCGATGTTCCACTTCTTAAATACTTTGGCTTTTTTCTCCCTGCTCAAACCGTATTCCACTAGAGGCTTAAGGCACTAGCTAGGGTGAGAAGTATTTGCAGCACCGTCCTCTGCCAGAACATCATGACTCCAAGAACTTTACCCTCTGCCACTTAAAGGAACTGAAACTCTTCCACTTAATATGACACCTTCAATAGCTTTGTGTTTAATATTTCTTCAGGACATTTTCAATATATTTTAACTTCTACATCCAAATAGAAGTTAATTGAGTATTGTCTTTGGGATCTGTGAAATGAAACTGAACATATTTGATGAATTGTATCTGACCAGATACGGTGTCTGAATAATTTGGCAAAGTGCCAGGAACATTCATCAGTTATATTCAATTTAAAAAAATAAAAAAAGAAAAATCAATCCTCCTTCCTACAACTACTAGTTTTATACTATAATGAGGCAGGGGCAAGGGGAAGAGAAATGGAGTAAACTGCTTTTTCCATTACTTCATAGTGCATCCAACCTTCTGGGTACCAAAAAGTCAACTTCTCCATTCCTTCAACTCCTTTCTTCCCTCTGCCTCCACCTGAACTCTTCTCGAGTAATCTCTGGGCTGCCTAGAGATTGAGTGTGTCCAAGAGAATGATACAGACTCAATTAATTTTAAATTTTCAGATGGATCAAAAACAAAATGGGAAAAACGTAGATTCGCTTTTTGTCTAAATTTCACAGAACCTTTGAGCAGAAGAACAGGAATATCTATCCGCAGGTTTAGTAGCAAACAGTTAGAACTGTAAGAACAATATAAGCTGGAAACTTTCTTTTTAATGGAAGTACAAGTTTAAGCAGAATGGTGATCGATAATTCTGTGGGTGGTGGTTTGGTTTTTTTTTATTTTATTCAAACTAATCATGCAGATCCCTTTCCCTTTGTACTACGGGAACACTAAACTGCAACATGCCTTTCAAATGGAAAAATGTTTCCATTAGAACCTCCACATACCTGTAAAGTGACTATAAGAGGTTAGTCTAGTTAGTGTGTTGCAACACGCAAAGGCAAAGCGCACACGCTTCTGAACTCAGAATTTGTCAGGTAAGTGGAAATGCTAGCTTGCAAGGAAATCCATATGCAAAAGAAATTTACTGATCATGTAAGATATTTACTACTACGCAAAGAAAAAAACCAAACTCTGAAAGCTAATTATTGCCTTTCGCTATGGAAAGCTGGGCAGTTTGGTGTAGTTTTTGCAAGACCTTAAAGTTTAACGTTTGTGTTACAGGCACGCTTCTTAAAAATGGCAAAGAAATGTGGTCTCAGGAACTTAAAACACACACAAAATCAGTTCGCCCTTCTTTCATTTTATGTTTCACTCACAAAAAGATGAGGCGGTTACCTACTTAACTCCTGTGTTTACTACCTCCATGAAAATCAGAATGCGGATGATTTCAGATTTCTGTAAACAGCCTGTGTACCAGTAATTATCTATTTGAAGGGTAATGCATCCTTTCAATACCACTTGGGCTGGCTCCCAAAGCATCTGCCGAAAAAAAAAAATCTCATCCAGGCACGCTCAACAGAACAACTGTGTGGTTTGCCCAGGCTAGGAGATGGCATGTGCTGACCCAGGGCCAGACAGTTCAGGCCACCTTGTTAGCTGGCCATTAGGAGCCAGCTGCCCAGGCTCCTCTTGCTGCTCTTCAGCCACCCCTGGGCCAAAGGAAGAGTCAGCAGTGGATACGGCTCAATGAAGGGTTACAGTCTCCTGAAAAGAAGGCGTAGATGGAGGAGAAGCTGCAGGAAGAAGGAGGTGGAGTGAAGGCAAAGGAGTAGGGAAGTAATGTTTCTTCGCATTGATAAATGGGACTTCCTAAAGGACGCCTCACTAATTCAAGTCAAACGCATAATCAAAACTTCACAAAGAAGGGTCATTATCCATAACAAGGCAGACAAGTAGATCATTAGCCAAACTTTCAGTGTGATGAAAACCAGCTTCAAGCCTTTTCTATTCACCGCGCATTACAAATGCACCTAATCACAGGGCAGTCTTAATACTAGACTACCGGCATAGGCTCATCCTGGCAAGACATAGGAAAACATCAAATTGCCAGAGTAACTTTTAGCCTCCCCAGTATGTGGAACTCCTGTATTTTTAATAAAGATTTTCAATTAAAAAAAAAGAAAAAATTAAAATTGCTTCAGTCTACAGAAATCTGCTTGGACTGGGGCACACCCTTCTCTTTTCTGACCTGAACCAAACTGCAAAGCTTTATCCAACGCATATGTGCTGAGCCAGCATTTTCTCCAAAGAAACTCTTACTCTTCCCTTGTTCCTGCTCTCTGCACAAAATACTCAGCCATGCACCAAGCCCAGGAAAAAAAGTGTCAGTTTTAAACGCAGACAGGTTCCTTGATTCAGTCTGTCTTGTAGCCACGCAAGCCACCTCAATGCAAAGGGAGATGAGCGAGCAACACGGCTACTACTTGCTCAGCTCATAACACATTAAAAATTACACACTTCGCGTAAGCCCATACCAACTCCCAAGCAGGACTGACTCTTTCAAAGTAGAAATAAGCTTTACGGTTCTACTTTTTAACCTTAACTGAAGCCGCATGTCTCATGATGAGATGCCCGTACTCAGGGATTTCTAGTTCTACAGACCGATTTCATTTTCAGAAAATATTTTGAAAAAAGAAGTGACTACAGATTACGCACATCCTCCCCACCTAAACTGGCAGAAGCCTACAGAGCTGCAAGAGTGCTGCTACTCTTAAGATGACCACAGTGCTCATCTTGCTTCTTATCTCTGGAAAGGTCCAAAATAGTAGTCTTTGCC
The DNA here is from genome assembly GCA_013398295.1 of Chionis minor. Lineage (NCBI taxonomy): Eukaryota > Metazoa > Chordata > Aves > Charadriiformes > Chionidae > Chionis > Chionis minor. The sequence goes on along the minus strand of VZSF01004738.1, from coordinate 143,253 downwards.
TCTTTGAAAGAAAAAGTAAGATTTTTAGACAAAACTGACTTTTTTTGAGGGAAAACAATGACGTGCTTGACCCAGATAACAGAATCTTCTAAATAAATCCACTGAAGTTGCTCACGAAAGTAATTCTGCCATTTTCGGTTTCACCCCAAGTCCTTAGAAAAACAAGGTGCCTGCAACACCGCATCAAAGCTGACACAAGTTCCTGAAGGTGCAACTGAATTGTGCTTGGTACTCTTTGGACTGCACGCTATCTTAATCTCATTCTAAAAAAACAAGTTTATTGCCTAAATTCCACCGCAGTTTCTTTCAGCCATAAGCTGGGGGGAGGAGGGAGGAAATAATTTTAAAAAATCGATTGTCAAAACTTCCAACAAGAGTTAGCTGCGCGTCAAACTTCAGAGAGACTTCAAAACCTTCAGCCTCCTCCACTTCCTCCTTTGAAAGCCATCTTCCCGACCGACCAACAAACCTGCTTACCGGCTAGGGCAAAAATCCGAGTTATAAAAAGAAAGAATAAGGACGAGCGAGGGAGGAGGGCTCAGCAGCGCGGCCGCAGACAGCAAGCCGATGAATGAAGGGGCCGGG